>JADMLD010000380.1:0-316787 GCA_017589585.1 Phylloscopus whistleri | reverse complement strand
TTGGGAAACATTCTTCTAATTATTTAAAATTCACTACATAGTTGGAACTTGAAAAAACACGTACAAGAAGGGTTTTGCAGCGTGCTGTGGACTCAAGGATTCCATCAGCCCCAACTGCCCACTTACAAACACAAAAAAAGTGGAATATTAAATCAATTTAAGCATGTTTTTCAAGCAAAGGCTGTGCTTAGTGACAGAGGCAGCAAAGCAGAATTCTGAGGGCTCTGAAGCTTTTCTGAACCTTCTTCATTTTTAAAATAAACAGACCAATCATGGCAGTGTGTGAGCAAAGAGTGATTGGTGTGCATTAAAAAAAGCATCAATCAAAAATAACTACTGCAAGAAATATGACTCCTGTAAGATATCAGACATAACAGCAATAAGGTTTGTTTGTAACAGTAGTTTGTAATCAAAACTATGCAGACAATCCAAAAGTTATCATAAATAATGATCTGTATTACATGCTAAGGTTTATAGCTTTAAAAAGATGACAATGGGGTACCACATGTGCAATCCACTTTATAAAAATAAAAATCTTTATTTAGAGGTTCTCACAGATTGAGTGAACAACAGAGCTATCTCTATAAACAGAATTTTTGTGTCATTCCTTATTTAATTTAAGGAAAAATTAATGAAAAGAGAGGTATCAGAGCATTATGTGAATATAGATATTCTAAATTTAGGCTCAAAAGGGTATTTTTAGACATCCTATCTGAAATTAAGAGGAAACTGGAAATAATTATAGACCCAGTAAGGCAAAGTTTAGTAAAGCAAAGCATGGACTGTAGGCACCATCAGAAAACAGAAGTGACTTTGCTCCATCACTGCAGTACATTTACTCCAATAAATACTGATAATAAATACTCCAATATCCCACTGATTTTAATTCTAATATGACACACAGGAGAAATAAAATATCTTTGTAAAGCACCACCCTTTGGTCTGACACTGCCTTGCATGGAAATATTTTCATTCCTCATTAGTTTTGTTCTTAACCTCAAAAAGACAGCTTATGCCATTAATGTTATCACAAACTTTGATATGAAAAAATCATAGATAATAGAGAATGGGATTTAAGGATGATAAGCTGTGAGTCTTTGAAAGACATAGAGAGACATAAGGAAAAAAATGATCAAAGGCTTCTGAAAAAATGATTTTTTTTGTATTGATTAGTAGTTCACTAATTCAGAGCCAACATCAGATTTGTCCATATGAGGTTTGCAAAATTTGTTTGATTTCACAATTTTCCTTAATTCAGTTTTTTCTTCTTTGCCATTATTTTTTCAGTTATAACACTTAAATGAAAGAGCAAAACTCATAAAATGTGAAAAAAAAATTCTCGTAGACCAGGTAAACAATTTTCCTGCACAATTTTTTTTCTCTAGGAGCTATCTTGCTCAAGAGTTACACCAAGGGGGATGGTAAGGAAATGTCATCACACCTGTGGGTGCAAAGTTAATGCTCACTGGCCATAAATAAGGGCTGAGGGTCTGAGCAGAGGAGGGGCAGAAGGTGCCACACCAAAATGTCACATCAACATGAATCTACTTCTAATCAGGAGTGAACACCCTCAAGATGCATAAAAAAATCATATAGGCATCAGTATTTATGTAAACATTGTTAATAAAAATATAGCAGCTGCTGTTGTCTTGGTTTAGTTGGTACAGAAATAGCACGGAATGGATAAATTATTTTATTTAACACAGGACATTAAAAAGTGGTCAAGGTACAAAGCATTTTTAGTTGAAACTAATCTTGGCAGTGTTTGAACATCAAACTTACATGAAGAGCTTAGTGCAAATGTCTGATTTCTCTCTGAGCAAAGAAAAAATCCCAGACAGTTCCATCAACCAAGGAAATATCAGATTTTGTTCCCTTTTTTCAGACCGACAATGAACACTCTAGATCTGGCTACAAACTACAAGTTTAACATTCAACTGGCTGTGTTAAAGTTGTTCACATATGCTCTTGGAACACAGGAGAAGTTGCATCTTTGTCAAAAAAGCTCATTTTAGTCCCTAGAAAGAGAAAGAGAACTTGAATCCAAGGTCACAAATGTTATGCAAATACCACAGAGTGGGTCAGGCTGGGAGGGACCACAAGGGAGGGACCAGTGGCTCATCTGGTGTCACCTCCCTGCTCCAGCAGGGCCATCCCAGAGCACAGGGCACAGGGCTGTGTCCAGACAGATCTGGAATGTCCCCAGGGATGGAGCTCCACAGCCTCTCTGGGTGATCTGTTCCAGGGGGTTTCATTTTTGTCTTTGTTCCCGTGGTGATCCCGTGTTACAAGGACAGTGGGACACCTTGCTCAGGGCTGAGACTGAGCAAAATCTCCCCATTGGGAGCCAAATCCAAAGAATTCTGAAGTTGGGAAAAGGAAAAGAGGAGAGGAGAGGAGAGGAGAGGAGAGGAGAGGAGAGGAGAGGAGAGGAGAGGAGAGGAGATGCCAATATCAAGTGTTTCACATCACAGTTCTGCCAACAAACTCCTCCCAACTGTAGTAACTTCATACTCTCTGAGTAGCCTTAGCAGAGAAGCTGCTAATTGCCATCTGCTGATAATGCACCACATAAAACTTGCAGATCTCTGTGGCAGACAGATCTCCCACTGTCCCAAAAATGCAGCAGCACCTGAGTGCTTTGCACCTCAAAGCACAACTTTCTGCACAAAGGCACTTTATAGGCTCAGTAGGAAAATTCTGTAAAAATCAGTATTTTCTTAAGAAGTATGTACTATGACACTCTTCAGCTTAGGTCACAGAGACATTGTTAATGTGGGTCCAATTCTACTTTTTTCACCTTTAATTAAAACTCATTCACCTTTAATTAAAATGTCTACACCTGTAATTACACTTGATTACAGTGTTAAGAATAAAGAGCAGGATACACAGGAGCCAAACCAGCTATATTAAAAAGTCTGGTGTGTTATTGCTATTACATCCACAGAGTCTGCCTGTAATTTTCTGCAGAATCGGATTTTTTTTGTCTTCCTTTTTGAGTACATTTAATGCCATTTAAGAACTGCAAAATGCAACAGCCATCATGATAACACGAAAGGAAAGGAAAGGAAAGGAAAGGAAAGGAAAGGAAAGGAAAGGAAAGGAAAGGAAAGGAAAGGAAAGGAAAGGAAAGGAAAGGAAAGGAAAGGAAAGGAAAGGAAAGGAAAGGAAAGGAAAGGAAAGGAAAGGAAAGGAAAGGAAAGGAAAGGACCATAGAAACAGTAAAAATTTCCCTTTTCCTGTAAAGATTCATACAAATCTTGATTAAACTTAAAATTCTTATCCCTGAAAGGGAAGAAATGCCTGCCATTAAAAACAATTTGTTAAAATCTGCACCTGCTGAGGCCCTGATCTTGGAAAAGAAAACCTCAGCAGAATTTCTCATGACATCACCTCTTCACTCTCTTTCCATTTGAGTAACAGTTGTCAATACAAAAATCCAGGATAACCAGGAATAAAGGAAAAACAAAACAAAACAAAACAAACCAGGTATAAAGCCTTGTTGAAGGGCTTCATGCAGGTGAGGCTTATCAAAGCTCAGGTGCAGGTTAACTGAAAGTCAGTGTTATTTTCCAGGTAAACTGAAGTGAGAATTCCCTTCCAGTTTTGGGATATTCTCCCAGAGGATCTGTGTGACAGGGGAGGTGGGAATGATCTGCTCTTCCCAGCTGCAGGTGCTCCTTCAAGTGCTCCCCAGTGTGATGGCAAAACCCCTCCATGCATTCCCCTGCACAGCAGCATTCTTCCCATTCACAGGAGGCAGCATCAATCCAGTGTTCTTAAATTTGCTTCCTGGGGCCATTGCCTAAAAGTTTGAGTTATATTACATTTCTGTGAGTTTCTCTTGTAAAAAAAAAAACAGTAGTCAAGATTACAGTCTGCTCAATGACATGGACGTTCTCTGTTGCTGGTTTTGTTTGTTTGTTTGGGGTTTTTCAAATTTTTATTGTTTGTTTGTTTGTTTGTCTGTTTGTTTATTGGTTGGTTTTGGTTTTTTGGTTTTGTTTGTTTGTTTGTTTGTTTGTTTTGTTTTGTTTTGTTTTATTACTGGATACCTTATTTTAGGTATCTGAGGCCATATTTTGCAAACCTTTACACCTTGCCAGAAGCCACAAGTTGTAACATTTTCATTACAACCACACAGTAAGAGTCCTGTGATCACCATCCCAAACATCTGCTGAGGGTGCCTTTCTTACAATCTCCACGGCAGGGCTGCAAAACCTCTTTCCACACAGAAAGCCAAAGCAACCATTCCCAGGAGAGCAATTCCAGTCACTGACAGCAGAGTGGGGTCCCACTGAACAGCACTGGTTCCATTTCCCTGTTCTTCTCAGGATGCAGCTCTGGAATTGGCACAGCTGCTGAACTGATGAGAAAATTGATGGAAAGGGGGAAAAAAGGGATTTGCAGCTGAAAGCTGGTTCTTGGGGAGGAATGACATAGAGAGAAATCAGTTTTCTGCTCAGCTGGATGCATGTTTGTATAAAGGAAGCCACAGGAGTGTAAAGCAATGAGAAAGAGTCCCACTGTTGTTTTTTTTATTTTTGTTACTCTGAACAGATCCAACAGCAGCAAACGTCATTAAAAAAGTTCTTCTGGCCTGTTCTCCGTGGTTTTCCACCTCCCTCCTCTTCCCTGTGTTACTAGCTTGGAAAGATCTGCCAGATCAGCTGCTCTGAGAGCCACTCCCTGAGCTGCTGTACTCCCAGCAGTCTGGATTGGTTTTTAGGGTTCCAGGAGCCTCTGAGCACATCAGCTGAGGGATCTCAGCCAGGGCAGACTTCACCAGGAGGATGGCAACAAGCAGCTGGGAGGAGGTTCTTCACTTTCTCATGCAGATCTGGGAGACAAGCTCTGCCCAGTAGCCTCCAGCAGCAGTGTGAAAGCCTGACTGTGCCTTCCCTGCTGCTCGTGCTGATCCCACTGATTAAAACATGTGGGTGCTGACAGAACTCCGGGCTGAAAAAACCCAGTGGGAAAGTGGGGAAACGTGCAGGAATCCCTCTGCCGACTCCATGGTGTAAAACAGGCACCATCCACAGGACTGGCTTTGTACTCTCTGCACTTCCAGCTACTAAAAATACCCCCCTGGGAGTGTTCCCCCACCAGAAAGTGAAATACTGCAAAGCCTCCCAGAGAAATTACGGTCTGGTGTTCCCAGTGGGACTCTCCTCATGTTGTAACAGTTCCATCCAAACTTCCACCACCAACCTTTTCCCTGAAACAGGAAATCCTGGCATCCCTAAAGTCAGAGGGAAAGGCAGGAAGAGTGGTGTTTATGCTGCACATTAAATAATCCGTGGTCGAGTAACTTTATTAAAGTTATTCCAGCCCCGGTATTAATACCACTGGAACAAAATATCTCCAGTTGTAATTATTCTAATTGACCAACCCAGCATCCACAATATCCCAAGGACCTGAGGCAAAAACCACCAGAGGGAAAACTGTGGGAGAGCCTTTGAAATCCTCCTGTCCATAATGGCACAGCCTCCCCTTGTCTGTACACGCCAGCTGAACGCTCACATCCCACTTCCTTCTCCCTGCATCCCACCTGAACCTCTCACATCCCCTTCCTGGTTTTTATATTTTATTTGAACCTCCTGCATTGCCCTTTCCTTGTCTCCACATCCCACCTGAACCTCCCACACCCCCTTTCCTGGTCTCTACATCCCATCTGAACACCCACATTTGCCCTTTCCTTGTCTCCCATCCCACCTGAACCTCCCATACCCCCTTTTCCTAGTGTCTACATCCCACCTGAACACCCACATTTGCCCTTTCCTGGTCTCCCATCCCACCTGAACACCCACATTTGCCCTTTCCTTATCTCCCATCCCACCTGAACCTCTCAGATCCCCTTTCCTGGTCTCCACATCCCACCTGAGCACCCACATTTGCCCTTTCCTGGTCTCCCATCCCACCTGAACACCCAGAACTCTCCCCCCTTCTCTCTACACCCCACCTACCCTCTAATCCTTCTGTTTGTACTTCTGTCAGTTGAGGCTCAACCCTGCTATTTTCAGTATCCTTCACCCCAAACACAGACACTTTTAAAGGCAAAGGAGAGCTGGAAGGATTCTGGAAGGATTTGCAGCCAGGCACAGACCACACACATTGATTTGCTGCTTCCAGACTGATAAGTGTCCTGTGCAACCACAATTTGTGATTTCTTTCAAGCATTAATTGATAACAGCGAGTTCTTGCTCTACTTGAATTACTCCTTAAACCACTCTTCATTTTGATAAAACGCTTACAAACTTAATTTCTAGACACCTTTCCAGGCAGGCAGACTCAGAAAGAGTGGCTGTACTGTGAGAAGACAAAGTAAATTAAGCAGGAAATGTGTGTTTTGTGTAATTAGAATGACAGCTCTCCCCTTTACTACTTACAAATGCTCTCAGGGGCCAGTGCATGACTTTAAAACAACAGCAGTAAACAGAGCACTCTTTTCCAAGCTGGGAACACCTCATATCTCTATTCAACCCACTTCTTAAATAACCACACAACTATATCATGCCTGGAGGAGAACTTAGTGCATGTTGGGATTTGCATGTATTTCATGGGAAAAAAAGTAGTGAAAAAGGGGGGAGAGTGAATGAGAAATGGGTGCATTTGCCTTCAGGACAAAGTTTCCAATTTTGCTCTTTGGTTATGCAATGTAAGATTTTGTTGGTTTTTTTTTTTTTTAATCTTTAAAAATGGTGCTTTGTCACTGATTGCAGTCTCTTCAGCAAAAACCTGTTTGCATCAGCGTGGACTTCACAGGAAGGCAATAAAGCAGCAATAAGGCAGCAATAAGGCAGCTATTCTTTACTTTTAAAGACACACAGAGCCCCCAAAAGAACCCACTCCTGCCCACACACCCCCCAACCTGTGCTCCCATACTTGCAGTTCAGCAATCCTGAATTTTTACCCCCTAACAAGGGCACAAGTATGTCACTCAGAGAAGGGGATTTATTCCTTTGAAAGCTCTGATCAGGGTCAGGGCGTTGGTGTGGAGAGAAAGGAAAAGGGAGTGTGGGCATGCAGTTTATTTATCATTTTTTATCTACCAGCCAGTAGAACAGACCGAGAGCCATTCTTTTGTATCCCCCTTGGCAGAGCAAGGATCTGGGGTTGGTACTTCCCCACCATTCTGTGATAAATGAGTATGGTTTTGTGCTAACTAAATTGTAACTCTATCAATATTTTAGAAAAAGGCAAATGATATGTGATTAGTGTCACAAAAGAGATGTTTGCAGATGTTTATGAAAAAAAACAGGATACAGGATGTCATTTGAGAGAAGTAAAATCCCCAAACGGAATAGGGCTTGGGATAATTGGAAGATCAGCCTTGAGATGGACACTTGGGGTGGTTCCAGGGACAGAATTTAAGTTGGGTTTTTATTTAAGGCTTATTTTTGGAATATGGTGCTAGCTAACAACACAAGGCTTGGGGTGCATGCACAACCTGTGAGGTTATCCAGAGGACAACAAGGAAGACTGTGAGCCTTCATCCAAATGACCACCAAAAGAAGACAGAAGACCCCCTGGCAACAAGTGAAGCACCTTGAAGTACAGTGATGTAGATTTTTAGAATTGGAAATAGAAGGAAATTTAGGGGAAACATTGATGAATATGTATTAGCAGATAGTATATAGAGTGTAGTTTGAATTGCTCTGTTTTGTACCTGAGGTGGGGTGAGAAGCCCTCCCAGTACCCCGGTCGGTTTTGCTTCTGCCTTATCAGAGCCTTAACTAAATTTAAATAATTATTGCCTAATTTTTTTGTATATTAATTTTTTTATTAAAATTGCTGCTAAATTTTAGATTTGTTGTTTATTTTATTCACATTTATAACAAGACTGAGAGCCATTCTTTTGTATGCCGCTTGGCAGAGCGAGGATCTAGGGTTAGTACTTCCCCACCCTTTCCTGTAAAGAGCTGATTTGATTTTTTAATTTTTTTATTTTTATTGTAAAGCCCCCCCTTTACTCCAGTGTCACCCCCTTGACAATTCTCCTGTGCCTGATTTGTGTGCAGGGATCACAGAGGTTTATCCTGTGCATGAGGAAGGACAATCAGCCTTGAGAGAACTCTGCTCACAACCTCACTTCCCCAATTCCCAAAATCCATGAAACGTGGGCCTTCTTCACTCCCTTCTCTCTGGGCATCTCCCTGCTTGCTTCCTGCAGAGAACAGCCCAGCCAGCCTGTGAATCCAAACCTGGCAGTTTCATTTCTGGTCAGTTGGCACACCGAGCACACAGTGACACTTTTCCCTGTGTGGGTAACAGGACACAGATTCTGTGCAGTGATTCCCTCATTAGTGACCAGCCCTGCAGCCAACCACAGCCTGCCAGCAGTTCTGTGGAGTTTTGGTTCCTGCTTGAGATGTTTTTGGGTTTTTTGAAACTTTTCTCAAAGAGTTTTGTTTACATTCTTTCCCTAGGAGGGACTTCTTCTTGATGTCCCTCTGGTCTGACCAATGTGATTGAAGAAGTTTGGTTTTGTTTCACTAATTGAGTTGTTTTCTGTAGAATAGTATATAAAAAGGAAGAAATTCCTGGAAATAAACACAGTCATTGTCAGCCTTCTGAGTCAGAGTCTGTGTCCTTGTGGTGTTCAACAGCATCAGTTCAGCACAGCAGGCTGAGCTCATGTTCTCTCACCTGTTTTTTTAGCTGTACTTCCAATGCACTCCATTGCCCCTCAGGCAGGCCCCTCTTTCCCCCCAGTTTTGAATCCCTTTCTTGATGCTGAGAATGTTGGGGCTGTTCAGCCTGGGGAGGAGAAGGTTGTGGGGAGACCTCAGAGCAGCTTCCAGTGCCTGAAGGGGCTACAGGGAAGTCAGAGAGGGACAATTCATCCCTCATTGATGGGGATTCATTCCCTCATGAGGAATGATCCCCATTCCTCATCAGAGGAAGTGACAGTGACAGTGACAGGAGAAGGGGGAATGGGTCTAAACTGAAAGAGAGTAGGTTTAGTTTAGTTATTAGGAAGGAATCCTTCCCTGTGAGGGTGGGCAGGCCCTGGCACAGGGTGCCCAGAGCAGCTGTGGCTGCCCCTGGATCCCTGGCAGTGCCCAAGGCCAGGTTGGACATTGGGGCTGGGAGCAGCCTGGGACAGTGGGAGGTGTCCCTGCCCATGGCACTGGATGGTTTTTAAGGTCCATTTCAACCCAAACCATTCCATGATAACCAGGAACAGGACAAGAGGCCTCAAGCTGTGCCAGGGGAGGGTCAGGTTGGACATCAGGAAGAATTCCTTCACAGAAAGGGTGGTCAGGCACTGGAGGAGCTGCCCATGGAGGTTTGGGCTCCCCATCCCTGGAGGTGTCCAAGGAAGGCCTGGAGGTGGCACTCAGAGCTCTGGGCTGGGGACAAGGTGGGCATCAGGCACAGCTGGGACTCAATCTCAGAGGTCTTTTCCAGCCTAACAGGATTCTGTGATTTTACCTTCACCAAACATGAAAGATGTGAGTGCTGCAGACTCCAAGGTTCCTCTGAGCTCTGTGCAAAGCTGTGCTGGGAGAGGCACTGAGATCAGCACGTGGCTGGAGGGGAAGGCTGGCAGAGCTGGCTGCTCTCATTAACAACACCCTGCACCTCAATCCCCACGCCACAACTCTGGCAAACAATCCAGAGCTGGTGCTGCCTCCTTTCTGGAGCTTCCATCACCCACCACAGCAGGAAGCTAAGGCTCAGGTGGGCAGCAGAAGGGTGGGAATCATGTTTCTCCTAATTTTCCTCATTCTCCATTTTCCTCAGAAATTTTCCTAATTTCTCCTAATTTTATCTTCCCATTCTGCCATTACTTCTCCCCCCCTACACTTTTGGGACACCTTAAAAACCTTCTAGAATCAAAACCTGCAAGTAAACAGAAAAAAAACAAAAACAAAAAAAACCCCCAAAAAACCAAACAAAAAAACCCAAACCAAAAAATCCCCAACAACAACGACAACAAACAAACAAAAAACAACAACAAAAAAAACCACACACACACACACAAAAAAAAAAAAACAAACAAAAAAAAAAAACAAAACACCACAAAAAACCCCAAAAACAAAACAAAACAGAAAAACAACAAAACAAAAACACCTCAGGAAAGCACACAAATGACAGCAAAGATATTAGGGCTGAAGAACTTGGCTTTAAGTGAAATAAACCTCCAAACCCAGTAGTTTTCCTTGCTTCTCCTATCAGCTGATCTACAGATGTGGCACCCAATAATCAGCTTTTCAGGGGTGTCAGCAACTAACCAGGCACTGTAACCAGGCACTAAGACAGCTCCTGGATAAAGCAGGAATACAAGGGCATTACACCCCAGATGCTGATGGAATTCTTACTCTGGAGGGTGACACTGAGATCTCTAGCACACTTTCTGCTCAGATATTGGGAATTTGGCAGCAGTGAGCTTGGACTCTTTGGATGAGTGATCCAATGTTTCAGCCGTCATCAGCTGTGCAGGAGAGCTGGAAAGGGACTTTTTATAAGGGTATGTAGTGACAGGGCAAGGGGGAATGGCTCTAAACTGAAAGGAAGTAGGGTTAGGTTTGGTATGAAGAAGAAATTCTTCCCTGTGAGGCACTGGAACAGGTGCCCAGAGCAGCTGTGGCTGCCCGTGGATCCCTGGCAGTGCCCAAGGCCAGGTTGGACACTGGGGCTTGAAGCAGCCTGGGACAGTGGGAGCTGTCCCTGCCCATGGCAGGGGTGGCACTGGGTGATTTTTAAGGTCCTTTCCAAGCAGAGTCATTCTGTGATTTAAGATTCTACTGCAGAATCCTGTCTGAACTGAGATGGCAGCACTACAGACACAGAACAGCCCTGCAGCACCCAGGAGGGGAAAAAAAATCCAGAAGAGTTTTCTCAAAGCATCTTAGGGCAAGAAACTTCCATCCCTGGCTGCCCTGATTCTTTAACAGATCCTGCCATGAACTGTGCAAAGTCAATGCTCAAGACAATCAAGCCAAGTTGATGAGAAATATGACAGAAATATTATTTTTTCCTTTATCCTGCTGCCACCATGAGACTTTGGGTTTGCTGCAGGGCAAAACCCCTATGTGCAAACAAACCTTGGTAACTGATCTCAGAGATTCAAGTCACTTGGCTGCATGTCTGTCTCCAAAACTGCTTTTCAAGCAGAGTTTTGCTTTGCACCGTGGTGTGGATGAGCAGATCCTCCTCCCGTGTTCATCTCCTTTTAGAGATGAGGCCAACTGTGAGAGGGCCAAGAACACAAGGGTTAAAGAGTTTCCAACAGGTACACCCAAATCAATAATAAATGTCAGGCCAAGAGGAATCAGGAGTGACAAAAGTATTCCAGCAAGGAAATCTCATCACTGGCCAAGAATTCCCAAAGGTATTTACCCCATGCATTTCCATGGGTACCTATGGTTTGGATATGACTGTCACTTGGATGTGTGATGTTTATTCCATTCCTGTTTTCCAGATGAGAAATTGAGACATCTTTGTGTATGCAGAACAAATCACTGACAAACTGGCAGGGGATCCAGTTCTTGAAATAAATCCAGCTGGATGTTAACTTCAGACCATCTCTGGAGCAGTAAGAGTACAGAAATGTGGCTGCTTAGATTGGCTGGTGGGTTTCTGCAAAAACACTCACTTTTCACAATAACACAATTTCAAAAAATAGAGAATTTAGAAAGTGTAGTAACACTTGATACATCAATTCTCCTGAGAGAACTCAGCACAGAAACCATGAGAGATTCAATCTCTTCTGCTTTCTGTTATTACCAGTAACAAGCTACAGAATAAATACTTTAGAATGCTACCTGGTGTTTCTATAATTTGGGATGTACAAAGTTTCAAGGATGAGGGTTAGTCTTACTGCCTTTGGGGCAGATCTGAGAGATTTGAAGGAAAAAAAAAAAAAAAAAGTTTGATATCTTAATTAAGGAACAGTAAAGAATAACACTGGCAGAGAAAGGGTTCTGTACCTCGATGCTCCTTTACTTCAGAGCCCAGTGTGCCACAGACAGCATTCAATTAAATAATAGTCTCAGCAATAAACAATGACAATACACAGAACACCACACAACATCACTCCTTTGGCTCAAAGTAATTCCAGTTTGTGACTGAACAGTTGTTATGCAAAAACCTCCAACACGTGGCTGAAAACAATGAAGCCTTCACATCCTTACAGCTGAAAAGGCAGGGAACAAATTGGCAGAGGAAATTTAGATTGCACATCCCTTATTGGAGTTGGTTTTATTTCTTGTGCAGTTTGAAAACAGCATCAGTACAACTTTGGTATTCACCAGGAAAAGGCTTAGTTGGGAGAGCAGTCACTGCTTGTCCAAGGGAAGCTCTGTCTGAAAAGGCAGCAATTTCCAATGTCTCCAAACAAAACAATTTGAAACAGAAAAGCAAACAGAGTATTTTGTTCTGGATTTTTTTTTTTTTCATGGTGCAGCACACCCAAGATACAGTTGTTTTCTCACAGGGATGTTAATAACAGGAATAATAATAAAATCAGGCTGGGAGATGATGAGGCACCACAGCAAGGGTTGTGGAGAAAAGTCACAACCCTGTCTCAAAGGAGAGCTCTGGAAGATCAGCTGTTAGAGAGCTTTCTATTGCCTGGCCTAAGCAAAGCCTTTCCAGTGGTTTTATTTTCCTCTCCTGAACGTTATTTAAGGTAATTTTTACAGTAAGAACCATCACCCACTGGAACAACCTTCCCTGAGTTGTGTCACTGGAGGTTTAAAAGATGCAATTAGACAGGATGATTCTATCACCTCACCTATGCTCCCTTCCCCCCAAAAAAGGCTGGACCAGATCAATCATCTTTTGAGGTGCCTTCCAGCCTGGTTCTATGATTTTGGGGATGCTGAGAGACTGAAGAGGGACGTTTCTAGGTGAAAACCAGCATGCAAGCACTTACTGCAGGATCATTCCTTCTAAAATCACCTGGGATCAACCACTGGCAGAAAGGCAAGATCCTATTGCCTGGATGAGGTTATTGAGGCCAGGTAGCACAGGAGGGAAGCCAAACCCCTTAAGAGTACAGAAAACCAAGGGATTACATTAGGAATGAGATTTTGTGAAGCCAGAGAGGTCTCTAAAGGTTGATTTCCTCTGAGTGCAACTCTTATCAAACAGGAGATTATGTGTTAAAATGATGCAGGTTGAGTCAATGCAGCACAAATGCCACTGTCAGTAATATCAACAGAAGAGCCCATCTGCTCTGCTAAGGCAAAAAACCTCTTCCTCCCAAAATTAAAAGCCTAATCACCACTTCCATGTGTCTCAACAAAACTCTGATTGTGTAAAAATTCTGCATTTACCATAACAACTCCACCTAGGAGCTCTCCATTTGCCTTCCTTCCCTTTTTTCCCCTTTTTCCCCCTCAGTACCCTGCCCAAACATAATGTGCCTTAACCAATTAGGCACCAAACATGGGGAAAAAAAAAGTTTCAAGTACACAAACAATCTATTTCATAAATAAAACCTGGCTTCCTCTTGCCCAGTGGGTTTGGTGTGAAACAGAAGCATTTGTGGACAGGACAGCTGAGGAGAAAACTGAACTAGCTCAAGCCAGTGGTGAAATAATCCAGGAACTGTCCCAGGATATTGGGAGGCTAAAAAATTACAGGAACTCATAGTATTTGTGTGAAAAGTACCTAAGGAAGGCAGAAGTGAGCAGGGAATGAAAAATTCTCTTTCCCACACTGCTAAAAGGTATCTTTCTTTCTGATATGCAGCCTTGTCCCATCAAACACTGGTCCCTCCCATGCAGGGATTTTACAGACCAATTGACATTTAAATAAAAGTAGTTCTGCTCCACTGGCACACAAAATCTGCCACCAGAAACCACTCTCTTATCCCTGTCCTGCAGCTTTACACAAAGCCTGGTCTACCAAGCCTCTGGACACAGCCATGACACCAGGAAAACTCACTGGAGGTTAATTTTAATATCCAGACATTTATACTTTGAGAGGATTTGTTGTGGAGATTATAAGGCAACCTTTAGGGGTCAAGTAGTCTGTGTTAATAGAGACTTTCAAAGCTGAAGTCGTTCCTACTCATATTTTTGCTAAAACATACAACTTTTTCATAAATACCATAGGCACAGACAGGATTTTTACAACCACCAGTCAATCCATCCTCACTGTCAGACACAGCAGCTGCTTTATCCTCAGGGCAAAAAAAACCCTTCAGCACAGTTCTGTGGCTCAGTCTGCTGACCCAAAGGACCTCATTTTTCAGCCACAGCAGGGTTTGCCCTTCAGGATTTCAAGCAACAACATTTTTTATATATATATATATGTATATCTATATATGGATATATACATATATATATTTAGTTTATTTCTTTTTGCTACCAGCTCATTTTCCCTGTGGGAATAATATTATCTTCTTGACATGCAAAAGTCCAGACTGCACATCCATGGATGGAGAATGAAATGAAGGGGTACTGTCAGCAGAAGCTTGACCCAACCCATGATTTGCATCCCCAGCAGTCATGCAAACCTCACCCATTATACACTGGGGCACACTGACTCCATGTGGCAGGACACAGAATATGCTTCAGACATTCCTTTTTGCTTTTTCTTGCACTTCACACAACCTTGTGTGTGGCTGTGAACTTTGGAAATAAATTTGGGAAACAGAAGGAACAGAATCCATATGGTTTTTTTTTCCATGAGAAGGAGCAAGGTGGGGATGAAAAAATTAAGTAATTGTGTTGGTAACAGTGTTTTTCACACAAATACTCACCAGGAACACACAGTAAAATACAAAGGCTATATATATATATGTATATGTATATATATATAAAAAGAATGCTTTCTCAAATGTTTATTACACGATGAAATAAGTTCTAATTGAAAAAAAATTCACATCCTGAACTTCTTCAAAGGGGACTGATTGCTCTTCAGGCCTATTAGCTAAAAGCAGGATCGAAAGAGCAGGTTTGAAAAATTACATAAAACTGTATGACATTCTTCTTTCAGTTTGTAATTGGTTTGATTGAAACTTGATTAGAAGACCAGAAAAGTTTGCTTCAGCATTAGACCAGCTCTCTGGCTCGAGTAGCACTAACACTGTCTGATGGGTACAGGGTTTTGCCCATGACTAAAATGGAAATAATTGGTAATATTTTCTTCCACACCACACTCATGCCCACCCCAAAACCCCAAACTCCACCTACTTTACCGATGTTGTTAGATACAAGACCTAAAGAAGATAAGAAACAAAGACAATTCATGTTTTGCCCCTTTGTGTCTTCACATTTCAGTCTCTACCACCTGACCACAAGGACATTCCACCCACTGGGAACAAGGTCTTCAGCTGTCATTTCCAGACTTGGAAAGAAGTGACATGGTATGGCTGAAAGGGTTTTTTGTACACCACAAGTGCTGCAAAATTTAGGATTTCCCTGCTTTGGTTAAGGTGTGTGATGATGCACCTGTCAAATCTCAATCTTAGTGCACAACTGCAAGGGGCTGCTAAATTCGTGGCGAGATTTCTTTTTTCCTTTTCCTTTCTGTTATTTTTTGAGACAGTGCGAGGTCTAGAGACAGCCTGAGAATCTCAGACCTGGGCGCTGCAGGGCCATCTGCCAATTTCAGCTTAAATTTCACTGCATAAACGTTTTCCCATCTCTGTTTGGTATCCAGCAAACAATCCTATTAGAAATTTTCCCAAGGTCTGTGTGGGGTTCGTGTCTCTGAGCACTGTCCAGCACTTTGCCCAAGTATAAATTAGTAGCTGTACATCTGCTGCTGCTGCTGCTCTGTCTGAACCGGCTGCTGGCCCGGCTGCTGCGGCGTGGCCGGCGCCGGGGGCTGCAGGACATCAGTCTGAGGCACTGACCTCCAGCTCAGGGGGTGCTGTTCTGTCATCTGGTTCCCCAGGGGAGCAATGGAGTTCACCAGGGTGGTCAGGTTTATGAAATGGGCCACGGACTGGGGGTTGGGGGCCTCGGGCTGCGGCGGCAGCTGGAGGTCGCTCTGGCGGTTGTGCAGCATGGCCGAGCCGCTGACCGTGTCGAAGGTGACGGTCAGGATGGAGTTGTCCAGCTGCAGCTGGCGCTCCGGGGCGCTCAGGTGGCCCACGGCCACGGGCTGCAGGTTGGTGAACTGGGTGCCGGCCGCCGTGGTGATGGGCGTGACGGTGATGTTGGTGAGCCCCACGGAGCTGGAGGGTGCCGTGACGTTTGGGTCGCTGAGGGTCACCACCACCTGAGGAGAAACACAAAGGTGGCCTCAGCTTCCACCTGACCAGGGAAGTTGTGGCTTGCAACTGACCACCAAACAGCAGGGAAGTGCTGGTGGGCTCCCGTGTTGCCAGCAACAGAGTCACACACAGAGTCACAGAATTTCTAGGTTGGAAGAGACCTCCAAGATCATCGAGTCCAACCCAGCCCTAACAACACAATTAAACCATGGCACTGAGTGCCACATCCAGTCTTTGTTTAAATACAGCCAGGGATAGTGACTCCACCACCTCCTCAGGCAGGCCATTCCAGTACTTTATTATTCTTTCCATGAAAAACTTTTTCCTAATGTCCAACCTGTATTTCCCTTGGTGCAGCTTGAGGCTGTGTCCTCTCCTTCTGTCAGTGCTGCCTGGAGAAAGAGACCAACCCCACCTGACTACAACCACCCTTCAGGGAGTTGTAGAGAGTGATAAGATCACCTCTGAGTCTCCTTTTCTCCAGGCTGAACAACCCCAGCTCCCTCAGTCATTCCTCACAGGCTTGTGTTCCAAGCCCCTCACCAGCCTTGTTGCCTCCTCTGGACACAGATGGGAACATAGGAAACTTGGAACACACCAACTTCCACATGTAGAAATAAGACGGTGATGGGAGAGAGGGATATGGAACATTCAGAGCAAACAGTCAAATTAACTTTCACTCCTTTAGATCACAGTTTCAGCCAGTTAGTGATACCTAGCAAACAAGCTGATGCTAACACCAAATGAAAACAAACATGAGGAGCTTACTGGTCCAACAGCTTCAGTTTTTAAACCCATCTTTGTATTACCACAATTTTTCCAATCAGCTTCAAATGTTCCAACCACTCTTTTGTGATGTTTTTTAACCAAAAGAAGAGTTATCCCTCTAAGCAATGCCACCCATCACCCTCCTCCTGCAGCTCACCTGCTGGATGCTCTGTACAGCTGAATTCGTCTCATCTCCAACATTCCCTGTGAATTCACCTTCCTTCTCTGTGTATTCACTGAAGGCAGGGTCCTCAGGCACTTGAGCTTCCTCCTCCTCCCCTGACTTCTGTTTTCGTTTCTGGCCACGTTTAGGAGTTTTTATGTGCTGCTTCCCCTCTGGTAGTTCACCCTGTTCCAAGGCTAATTCCGGCTGGAGCAACACATTTCCAAACAAAACATCAAGTCCTTTTGCTTAGAGAGGTTCCAAGTAAGAGACAATCACCCAAAGCTGGTTTACTGTCAGTTCTCAAGTGAAGAAACAAACTTCAGCAAAATCCTGACTCCAGGGACTGAGACCTCACCCTGTAATTACATTCTGCCTGTTATACAACCAAGCAGATCTGCAGCTTGTGGCTGCTTGGACATGTTCCACTGGGGCTGACTCTCTAAAAAAAGCACATTCCTCACCCATCAGCCCACGCCCAGCTATGTTATGTACCCAAAAAGTGATGTCCCACCTCACCCTGCAGCAGGCCTGGAACTCACCTGAACAATCCCAATTGAAGAGGCATCGATGGTCGTGGTCTCTGGCAGGGGCTCCAAATCATCAATCCTCACTGAAAGAATCTAAACACAAAGAGGTGTCAGCTGCAGAACTGGAAACCACTGAAACAGCACAGCATCTCCCTAACAAACCCCATCACCAAGCAAAAGTGATGTGATCTATCACTTTACACATAGTGTTTCATACAGGGAGTTAACTGTGGGTCTTTAAAATAACCTTTTGGCATATCATCTTTTCCCTCTTGCTGAAATCCAGCAAAATTTAAACACAGTAAAAGAACACATCCATTTTTATATTCTAGACAGAACATAACCCTCTGGGAAGTGATGGATTCTACAGAAAACAACATGTTTGGGAAAAAAAAAGTATTATGTTAGTATTTCAATTTATAAACCTATCAACTGTGTCCTACTTCATTATTTTCAGATGAATCTACATATCTCAGCTCACCAAAGAATAGAGACAAATTGCCCTCTGGATTTCAGATATGTAGCTGCATTTTAACTCCCCAAATCAATAAACAAAGCATTTTGTTGACTTCCTTCACAGTTATCATGATAAAACAGCAAAGCAATGCTAATGAAAAATTGGTAGTTAAAAAAATTTTGAAAAGCCTCAAAGGGAACAGACAAACCTTAGTCAAACCTAAACAAGAAATGCTGAGGAGAAACATAATATTTAGAAAACAGAAAAAAAAAACATTGGGGTCAGATAAAACATCCCTCTAATCCAGATTCTCTTCAGTCAGCATTCATCCTTAATACTGAGAATAATTTTGTATCATCAGCAGATGCTGGCATCACCTCTCTATTCATCACTTCTTTCAGATCACTTCTGAATACAGAGAACACAATGGGGAAAAAAGAATCCATTATACTCACTAATGGATGGAGACAAAACATGAAAAAACATATATTTAAGCTGGGGCAGAAGAAGAAAAGACATTTAAATAATCAGAAGAACTTCAGTTTTAGGGACTGAGAATCAGCTATCATGATTCAGTTAAGTCCATGTTTCACAGATACTACTCAAAATTGGGCCCAAAAGAACAGAAAAAAGAGAGAGGGAAAGAAAGTAGTTCCTTTCTACTTAGTAGTTCCTAAGTCCCTGAAGGCAATAAACATTCTTTTAAAACAAAAATTAAAAAAAAAAAATCCCCCAATCCACCACTCCAACTCCCTCACCTCTGGGTGTTTACGCCTCATGTGTCGACTCATGGACGCCCTGGTAGAAACCTTTGTCCCACACAGCTGACAGCTCTGGGCTTCCACCTTGTCATGGGTGAGCTGGATGTGCTTCTGCAGCATGTAATCAGTGACATACTTCTTATCACACACTGAACACGTCCACTGTTTTCCTACTGGTGGCAGAGGGAAGGAAGGAAACCCAATGGATGAGCATTGGATTGCCAACACCTCAGTGACAGCAATTTATGTTTGGTAGCAGGATGTGCAACATTAGCTCCAAAATTTCAAATGTCTTGAAATTTTGATTTAGACTGGCCAGTCTAAATCGAAATTAAGGAACAAAATTAAGGTATTTTTGCTGGATACTGTTTTTTAGAGGGTTTACCTGTATGAATCAACTTGTGAGTCTCCATCGTGTTTCTCTCACTGAATGTCTTGCCACAGAGCTCACACATGAAATCTTTGATTCCTGCATGAAAAGCACATTTGGCACTTCTGAAAGCAGCCTAAAAGTATCTGGGACAATTCTGAGTTTTGTATTAGTAACATTAAAAAAATAAAAATCACACAGACAATAAAACGCAGAAGCCCAGCTTCAGCAGCTATTTTTATCTAAACCATTCCACTATATCCAGCAGAAAATAAATCCCAGAGAAACTGATGTGGGAAATAAAATTTTGTTCTGGGAAATCACAATCTGAACTAACTTAAAACAAACCAAACAGTGCAGAGCTACCCTAGACCAAGAACTAAAAAAAAGCAAAACTTGAAACCAACTAAACTGCATTTATTTGTAGAACAAGTGGTCCTGGCTGAGGACAGGACAAAATCTCACTTTTCAAAGAGCAGAACATGCATATTTTACTAGTTTTTGTCATACTGTCTGACTGTTCTAGGTAAGACTTCTCTTGGGAAGCATTTAACTGATTCAGTGCAACTTTTGTGTCCACCTTTGGAGTCCTCACCTGTGTGTCTCTTGTAGTGCTTCAGCATGTTGACTTTCTGTGCAAATTTTCGGTGACATTCCTTGCACTCGTATTCCTTAATCCCTTTGTGAAGCTTCATGTGGTGACGAAGGGCATGTTTTGTCTTCATTCCTGTGAGACAGAAGGCAGAGAACACTTAGCCCATCACTCTCACCTTCAGGGAAGAACTCAGGCTCATGTTGTTAACCAGCAGCTCTGTTCTATATCTGCTGCGAGTCCACAGTTGCATATTTTTAATTGCTTATGTAGCAATGCAGTTGATCATTATTGTTTTAATCCCAGAAAAAAAAGCACTGGAAAACATCTGAGTAATCACTGAGAGAGAAACAAAACAGCAGGGACAAGCAAAGATAAAACATCCTTAGAGGTGTCAGGCTTACTACTGCCTTTCACTAAAATACCAGCTCAGATTGGTTCAAGTTATAACATGAGAAATTAAAAAAGTCAAAGTGACTTTGATTCTTAAGGCTCTTACAGAGAGAAATTACTCTATTTCTTAAGCCTGTAAACAGCCCACAAGGAAAAAAAATCAACTTGCATTCACTTTTGTGCTGCACATCAGGCATTCCTCACCCTGACAGAAACAAATGCTACTAAAATCAGTGCTGTCTTACAGGCCATGAAACCAAACTGTACAAAATTAGGGCAGCTCACGTAACCACAACGCTCCCAATTAAGACATTTCCTACTTCTCAAAAATGCAGGATTTTACAGCACTGCCACTTATCCTCAGCATGGATGTTGAATTAATTCAGATATTCACCTGCTACTCAGTATCACAATGAATGGAAAACAAGGCATCAGACATACCTTTGCCACACTCTGCACACAAGTATTCTCGGATATTATCATGGACTCGCATATGTTCTTTTAACATGTCTTTTCTAGCAAATGATTTGCCACATTGCTCACAAGCATGACTTTTTACACCTTGAAAATAAATTTAAAAGACAACGTAAACAAAAAAAAAATATGTTAATGAGTAATGTGCATCTCCTAAGCATTGATTAAAGTGGTGAATTAGAGGGAAACAGCCCACCTATGCTGACAACCACACCCAAATTAAATTAGAAGAGTTTGAAGAGAGAGAAAAGCTGGCTTTTTGAGTGAGGAGAAAAAAGATAAAGCCTGAGGTAGGAGAAGACTGAATAGCATGAAATAGTAATGAGCTGTTAAAAATGATTTTGCAATAGCAGGTTTCAGCCTGTGTAATGGCAAGAAGGTGGCATGGATAAGAATTTGGGGAAGAACAGATACAGAATTAGGTGAATCCTGCAAGCATATTAACTAGGGATTTGGATTGTGTGTCCAGATCAAATCTCTTCATTAATATTACCTGCTTTAGAAAACTGTTTTACTCTAAAAGAATAAATATTATATTTGTCTTACTGTGACATAGAGTGAAAATCCTCTAAAAAAAAAAAAAAAAAAAAAAAAGGCAGGCACTGGCAACAGAAATTTCTCTTTAGTATTGATAATTATAAAGAAGCACAACATTTTTACCTGTATGTATAAGCTTATGTCTTTCCAAATTTCCTATACTGTTAAAAATCCTCCCACAGATTTCACATGGATGGATGTATCTGAAACCAAAGAGACCAAAAACTGTGATTCTTCTCCTGAGGCACAGGTAATTCTCAGGCATCTCTGTCACTAAACTGTATTTCATTTGCTAATACTAATTACTATAAAAATTCCTTGAAGCACAACTTTTTTCTAAATGAGCCTTAAGAAACCCCCAAGTCGACTGCAAGCTTGGAGCAGTCTGGCATTGCTTTACGCTCGATTTTTTTTTCAAAAACATTTATTAAAATCACTGATTTATAATAAAAATACTCCTATCACTGAATCAATAAAATCAATAAAATCAATAAAATCATTGATTTATACTTCAATAAAATCATGGATTTATACTCTGCAATGCCCAAACTGGTGGGGCTGTTGACTCGTCCATCTGTGCGACGCCAACCGTAGCGACACGCGTTTCCAGCCTGCCATAAACACTTTAACCCTCATTTCACAGCTATTTTAGCACAGCCAAACTCCCTAAGAGCACCCCTAAGGTGGCAGCACCACCAGAACTCCAAGCAGGCAGCTCTCCTGGGTGGAAGAAGCCTTACTTCTGCACGTTGGGGTCGGGCAGGTTCTCCCTGTGGATGACCATGTGCGCGTGGTACGTGGCCTTGAGGGCGAAGCGCCGGTTGCAGATGCTGCAGCCATAGCCCTTCTCCTTGTGCACGTCCATGATGTGCTTCAGGTACTCCTTCCCTCTGCCAAAGGTCAGCTGGGGAATGAACCAATAGTGAATGGAAGGGGGAAAAAACTCCTCGGGCGCTGCAATGAAGGGGTAACATCGAGCAGACAATAAATATCCTGTGTGCCACTAAAATGCTGTGTGCCGCTGGATGGAAAATCCTGTGACAGCTAAATTTTGGCCTGAAAAACTTTGGACATTACAAGCATGCTGCTACAGGACAGCAGTTCACTCTTTTCTCTAGCTGGAGATGGTGTTTCCACTTCAGCACAAAAAGAGGACCTCAAGTTGTTCATGCACTGAGGAACAGCCACGTTTAACTTTCACCAGCTCACCCTGAGCACTGAGAGCAGTTTTGGTTACCACAGTAGAGGGATGATATTAAACTGGAGGAGGGCTACAAAGATGGTGAAAGGGTCTGGAGGGGAAGCCTTGTGAGGAGCCACTGAGAGCACTTGGTCTGTTCAGCCTGCAGGAGACTGAGGGGAGAGAGACCTCACTGCAGGTACAACTTCCTTGTGAGGGCAAGATCAGGGGCAGGCACTGATCTCAGCTCTGTGGTGACAGTGACAGGACCTGAGGGAATGGCCTGAAACTGTGTCAGGGCAGGTTTAGGTTGGATATTAGGAAAATGTTCTTCCCCCAGAGGGTGGTGGGGCACTGAAAAGGCTCTCCCAGGTTCAGGTCACTGCAGCAAGACAGAGCTCAAGCAGCATTTGGACAATGCTCTCAGGCACATGGTGGATTCCTGGGGCTGCACAGAGCCAGGAGTTGGACTCAGTGAGCCCTGAGGGTCCCTTCCAACTCAGCTTATCCTGTGATTCTGTAAGAGTGAGGACAGCTATGGAGAAAACATCTGCTGGGCTCTAGGGGCATGGTGAGCTCCTGCCTGCACCCTCAGCTTTGGCAGCAGCTCCTGAAGGGTTGGAATTACCAGGCACTGCAGGGCAGTGACTCTGGCTCAGCTCCTGGAAGTGCTGCAGCTACAACAGACAGGTGCTGCACTACTGAGCTCCAGGTGTGCACATCCAGATGTGCACATCCAGATGTGCTCCAGCATGCCAGGGTGAAGTGCCTTAATGACATGGTCTCTTGCTCCAATTCTGCAATTGGTCAGGGCATTTCTAACAGCGCTGCACAGCTTGGTGAAGATGTACTTTGAGACCAGAAAAAAACAGATTTTTTAAGAGCTCAGAAGAGAGATTTCTCCAAGAGTTATCTGTGTTTGTTCTCCCTTTGGCTGTTCAGTGTCCCCATCTCCTCACATCAAATCCCATTTCCAACAGCTGTGCCCTTACACAACTGTTTACTTCACAAACACCTGCAAAAGCACTAAAAAACCCCCAGCTTCCAGAAAGATCTTTCTGATGTGAATGGCCCAACTGCCCTCACTTGGAAGCACACAATTTTATGTAGTTTATGTACCCATGAAGTGTCAGGCAGGAAAATCAGCACAGCGAAAGCAAGCACACGATGAACTGCTGTGGCACCACACCTCCACATGTTTACTGACAAAAACTTAAAATCAGTTTGCACTTAAATCCAGCTCCCAGATAAGCAAATTGAAATATTATTATCTCCAGGTCTTAAAACAAAGATAAAGTAAGAACTTGCACCACGTTAAGTGTGGGCTGTGAAATAAGCTCTGATTTCCAGGGGTCAATTCAGTGGCTGAACAACCAAAACTCCCCTGTCCCTGTGTCAGCTTTGCTGTTCTCACTGACTGGTTTTGCACCACACCTGCCCAGGCACAGTGTGCTCACCCAAGAAGGGCACAGAGTCCTTAAGGACCCCCTTATTTCTTTAGAAAATGGCAAAAGCCACACAGTGAGAGGTTTAAAAAGTCTTCCTCTCTCAGCTGACAACTGAGTGAACTGTGTTCCAGCAGCACTTCCAACACCATCCTGTTAGTAATGAGGTAGGGCAAGAACAAGCAGTCACAATGAACATTAGCAGCAGCCTTACTCCTCCAAACTGGGTATCCACTAAAGAATCTTCTGACCTCATGAAAACTAATCAATCTGTGGACTCTTATCAATCAGAAATGCTGTAACCATTTTAAGTTGCACATAATTAAAAGCTGGCTCGAGATGTGAATGTTCTTTTATTATCCTTCCTCCAGTTTTTTTTTGTTTTCTTCCTCACAGGAAAAAGTGTATGTATCTGTCTTTCCTTTTTTAAGGACACCACCCCAATTCTTATGGAATAGCCTCAGTTCACAGATTAGAGGCAACAGGACTGCAGAAGACAGACCTGAGAACTGGCCTTCTCTTTGTTATTTAAAATTCTTGTAGCCCTTAATGTTATTTAAAATTCTGAATGATTTATAGACACCTCCACCCCCTCCCCATCCCAAAACAAGTTAATTTGAAAGTATTTAAAGCTACCTGGCACCTTTTGCAGCTATACTTGTGAGGCTCTGAATCTGCACTTTCATCAGAGTTGTCATCATTTTCCTCTGATGAGATTCCAATTTTACCAATGAACTCTTCCCTCTGGTGATCATCCATTAGGGCTATGTCCTGTGTAGAGTGGGAAAGAATATTTTGTTTTAATAGATTAAACCTCTTCAAAAAGTAAGGCCTGGTCACCTTTTGCTGCCATGCAGATTGCTTTGCATTAACTGCTGTAATATTTTTTTATTTAAAATATCCTCCTGCTTTATTCAGTCCAGAGTTTCTCTGCCCAAGGCCACATAAGGAATATCTTACTCAAACAATTAATTTTTTTTTGCATATAAAAGGAATTTTAATGTAAAGAGACTCAGCTGGTACAGTATTACATCAATAAAAGTATCTTTATGAGCACCACTGAGTGATACAATTCCCTTTTAATTTCATTTAATTCCTTTTAATTCAGTGTTGGCAAAACAATCTGCCTTCTCTAATTGATTATTAACACAATACCTTAAAATGGACATGAATATGATCTCTCAACACATCCACCCTGAAAAATTTACGTCCACAGATCTCACACGTGTATTTCTTGTCTCCATGTGTCAGGAGGTGTTTGTTCATATTGCTCCTACATGAAAATACCTAAAAGGAAAGGAGAAGGAAGGAAAGATTTTTGGATCATGTCCAGCAGGGCTATAGTTCTTTGTAACCTATCCCATGGAGAGCACAGAACTCATTTACTGTCTTTTTTTATTCATTCTGGCCAGAAACATGCAGGACCCCTGTTAGACACCCAGCAGTCTGCCTTGAAACTGCTGGCATGACAAAATCCAGCAGCACAGTTCCAAGGAACTGACTGAAACCAGCCATTCACCAGGGGTGGGCTTCCAAAAAAAGCTGCAGCAGAATTACATAGAGCAGAATTTGAAATATTTAAACAAGTGTCTTTGGAATCACCAATGTTCCACCTATTTCTAAAAAGATACAGATACAAAATCTACCTTGGCTGATATGAAACATATCCAAAGCATCAAAACCAGAGGTCTACATAGCAGCTTAAGAGTTCTTGAGTACCTTTTGCACCATGAATCATTAAATATTTATAAAATCACAAGTTAAACCCACAGTCCTTGTGACAACAGTGACTTAAGATCATGAGTGCTGAGCATTCAGATGCAACCATGCCATGACTACACCATGAATTCACTTTCATTCCCCATGGGAGAGGATTCCCAATGCACACAGCCAACTCCAGCTGTTTACAGCCAGCCAGAAAAACTCCATTTTAAATAACACAAGCCATGAGATTCCACTGACACACACAGTGGCCATGTGACACTCTACATTGTGCTGCATGTCCTGAGGGGAAGTTCAGGCCTGAAATGCACTTTTGCATTAATCTTTGTGCTAACAGCTCCCACCATCCATGGCCACAGTGGGCTTGGATAAATAACAGAGCTACAGGTGTTTGAAGAGGAATGTCCTGACTGGACTCCACACCCTCCCTGGGCAGCTGTTCCAGAGCTCTGCCACCCGTCAATGTGAGGAGTTTCATCCCCATGTTGAGGTGGAACTTCTTGTGTTTTATTTTATGGCCACTTCTCCTCGTGCTGTAGCTGAACACCACCAAAACAGTCTGGCAGCATCCTCTGACACCCCTTGGAGATATTTAAATGTATGGATGGATCCCCTAAGCTTTCTCCTCTCTAAACTGAGCTGCAGCACCCCTGGAGCACCAATGCAGAGCCTCTCATGGCACAGGTGGCACAAGCTCCTACCTTCCCACACACGGGGCACCCCGAGGGCTCCTTCTTGTAGCGAACCATGTTCTCCGTGCTGTGCTCAAAGTCTTCTCTCTTCACACGCCTCACCCCTTAACACAACAGTCCCCATCAAAAAAAAAACAGAACAAGAAATAAACCATGGCTTTCCACTCCAGCCTGCAGGCCTTTTCAGGAGGAGGAAGAAGAGTGAAACACTGGGAAGGGCCTCAATGCAGGGTTTAATTGCTAAGAAAAGGGTGATTTTTAAATTAAAAGTGTGTTTTGAGAATATAGATAGAAGCAGTCTGCCAAAGTGGTGCATTATGGTTTACTGGTTATTAAACCAGATGTAAAGTGTCTGAAAACACTTTTGTCAAAAACATTTTTGTCAACACCAGGAAACAGGCAGATCAAACGGGCCTTTGCACTTCAGTCTGGGATCTGGTCCAGAAATTCACCCTCACTAAGAAAGAGAGGAGAGGAAGTGTCTAAGGAGAGATGCAACCATCCAGCATCAGCTGTAATGCTCAGAGAGGATTTCAGACCTCTTTCTCTGCTACTTTCAGGAGGGCAGAGGGCTCCTGCTCTTCTGTGACAACTGAAAATGAGACACTGCCAGTGTCACACAGCCCCTTGTCCTCTGGTTCATGACACAAAATAGATAATCTGGCTGCTTTTTCTTTAAAAATCACTTTTGGTTTTACCATCTAAGTCACTAACCACATTCTAATACATGTTGGGCAATGTACCAACTTTTTCCAGTCTTTGAGAACCTGTAATCCTTGGATGCTTGAGTTTTTGAACAGTAAACTCATAATCTCATTTTCATATACTCTCAAGTGTTTCAAAGATAACGTGCCACTGACACTGTATTTATATAGCAGTCACTCTCAGCTGTATGTGGCAAGTTAACTCCCTGCCTTCAGATTTTCAAGTTACCACATGAATTTAAAAAAAAGGAAGAATAAGATGCAAAGAAAAAAATATATATAATTAAAATCAGCCAGTTTAAACTGCTGCATAGTAAGCCATGCAGCTTCCACATGACTGTTAATAGCTCTGGACCCACTATTGTTATTTTTCATAAATGTCACATTTTGCTGAAATTTGAAACTCTTGACCAGATAACTGATAATTAAAAAAAGAAGACACCATCCAGAAGAATCTTATGCACACTATCATCTCCTTAACCTGCCCACCTCCACTGCTGTTCCAAGAGAAATAATTAGGTTGATCTGCAGTAAATTTACCTTCCAAGTGCCGCCTTTGATGGTCCAGCATGACATCTTTCCTGTAGAACATCTTATTGCAGATCTCACATGCAAACTTCTTATCCCCGTGCTTTTTCTTGTGTTTTGACAGGTTGCTGTTTGTAGAGAAGAATCTGAAACACATCTCACACTGGAATGTCTTGTCATCTGTAAGCAAGAGAAACCACGCAGCTCTTTACAGCTGAAAACAGCTTTTGTATGTTGGTGGGGCAGGTGATTCTTCTGTTGGATTTGGGTTTTAAACATGTGATTCCATGAGTGATTCTGCACTGAACATTATTGTGGGGGCATAAAACTAACCAGGATGTCATTTTCTGAGCATAAGATCACAGCAAAAATGAGTAACCACAAGGGATGGTTCCGGGAGAAAAGGACAAGCTGGAGTGATAGTAAGAAAAACCATTTAGAGACTACTGCAAGTCTAAAGCTGAAGAAAACTGTAATCCCAGGAAACTGCAAATTACCACTAAAACTGGTCCTGTTTCCAATTCCTCTGTTTCAGAGGAGTGCAGTGGAACTTAGTTTCAGGGGAAAAAGTTAAACAGAGATGATGACAGATTATCTGTGAACAAAGGAAATGCCAGTGAGGATACTACACAGGTGAGCACGAGATACTAAAAACCCCAATTCCTAAGTGGATGTGTTGCTCTACAGATTATTGGTTACACTTTTCTTACAAAAAAAACCAGGTTGCTTCTTGTGATGATGATAAAAACCTAAATCTCTACTCCCCTTTTGCAGTTTGTCTGCCGAGATGATTTGGGGCCATCTTCCCAGAATGGCAGAGATGCCAGGGCAGCAGTTATCCATCCTCACCTGTCCTGCAGTTGTGGAATTCCAATGCGCTCTCTATCCGAAAGGCCTTCTCACACGTGGTGCACTTGTACCTGTACTCACTGTCCACCTGAGGGTCACAAACAGGAAAAGCCAAGTCACATCTGACAGAGAAATTCTAAACCTCAAACACCTCTTCTGTTTTCTCTCCTCTCCAATTTTTATTCCTTCAAGAGGGCATTTAACTACACAGGGTGGAAAATTCTGATGCTGTATCATCCTGCCATATTCCTTATCTGAGCTATAAAAAAAACCCCAAAGACTATGCTCCTCTGTGGATATAGCAGTCTCCCTGATATTCCCCTGGTCCAACAAATACAGAAAGTTTGAGAAACAAGATGTGATCTGACTCATCTTGCAGAAGAGGTGGCAGCAATCTGAGAGTTAAGGACCCTGGTGCCAAGCAACAATGGGAATTTTCACAAATAAGGTGCCACTTACAGGTGTGTTTAATATTTCTATGGCAGCAGCATTCAAAGGCAGAGTTCACACATTAAAGGAATGATAAGTGGGGAGCAATGAAACAGGACAAGCAAACAAGAATGGAACAACCCTATTTGGCAGCATAACTCAAGTCAGAGCTAACCTCTGTATCATGCAGGTCCAGCTAATTCCAGCTTGCCTTGCTGGAAGTGATGCCTGAAAGCAATTTTCTACAGGAAAAGGGCTTCCACATGCTCTAAAGCACTTTTCAAATTTCATGAATTATTCTAAGATAAGATGTCAGCACCCCCTCTCTGTTCTCTCTCACTCAGATGGGATACCTGCTCACATGGAGCTGCCCAGCTCACACCTGGAATCTCACTGTGCCTTTCCACACAAACCCTGCAAGAGCCTGAGAGCCCCTTCCACTCACTTCATTCCTGCTGTGCTTGTATGAAACGTGCTGCTTCAAGCTCTCCTTCCTGCTGAACAGCTTGGCACATTCCTCACATTTAAACAGTTTGTCACCTGAGGGGATCAATCCAGATGAAAGGGAAGTAGTCAGTGATTGATAATAACCAACTCCAGGCAAGGCAGGGGAAACCAAAGCACATGCAACTGCAAACAAACAGGCTAGTGATGAAAAATTTAGTAATTCAGAAGATCTAAGCAGTGGATTTTAACCATTTCCAACAATTTTGGTTTAATTCCCCCAACCTTTTTCAGTGATGATTCTTCATGGAACCCTTAGAACAGGACACAGGCCCCTGGAACTGCAGATCACAGGTGGAAAAACATTCACCTGACATTTACACAGATGTGTTACCCATGTGCCTTTGAAGGTGGGGGTGATATTTATGTATATATTTAAAGGCAATAAGAGCTTTGGAAAAAACATCACATCCTTGCCCTCTTTTTAAAGATGTAACTAATTCAAATTTTAACTACTTTCAACTTCCAACTTTGCACTATTATCTTCTCGTGCTTTGATCTGAAAAATTAAAATAGTTTCCTAGAGAGAGTTAAAGAAAAAAAGAAACAAGCCCAGCTCTCTCATAAATACACATCCCAACACCTAAAAGGAGCCCTGCTGTTTAACTCAAAGGTGGAACCAAGACACAAAATCAATGCCCAGGCAGGGGAAAAAGCCAACCCACCATGAGAACGGATGTGCCTGCTGAGGTTGCTGCTGTTCTGGAAGATCTTACTGCAGATGCTGCACTGATAGACCCTCTTGTGCTCCCCCAGCTGCTTTATCAGCTTGCGCCGAATCCCGTGTCTACTGGAGAGAATTAAACTTCTTTTGAGGGACATGGTGTTTTGGTGATGAGCAAACCTACTGGATTAGAGAGAAAGGCAGGGACTGAAAGCTATCCCACAGGTTGCAACAGAGTTCCAGCAGCTGGCAAAAGCTAGAGGAGTGTTAAACTCAGCTCCTGGCAGGAGGGAGGGGGCCTGGATGGAGCTTCCCCAGCTCCAAGGTGGCCCCCGACCACCCCCTGGAAGCTGCACGCCAAATTATCTTTACCCAGAACCCAAAAGCAGCAGAGATTCTCTTTGCAGGCCCCTCAGAGGAACAGAAAGGATCTTTCCTGCCCTGAAAACATCAGCACTACCTCAGCTTAGGAAGCTTGGCAGCCCCCATGTAAAAGCTGTATTTGGGCAGAGGGCAGGAGGGTGCCAAGCAGCACTGTGTCATTTCCCAGCACAGCCACCTGCTGAAATGCCTTTTTGATGGCTCTGTGTCTGCTAAGGACTTCAATATATACCATTACTAGCTAATTCATAAAAACTGAGAGCTCTATTATAAAAAAAAAAAAAATAAAAAAGAAAATTCAAAAGGCCAATTTTACCAAGACAAAAAGACATAAAAGAACCTGAATTAATCATGTGATACTTAAGAGTCTCCCTGAGGTTCTGTTATACTGAAATTTTACCCTCCTACTGCTCCAAATCTAGAGTATCACATGCAAAATCAACATGAAGTCATTTACAAGCTAAGATGACAAGCAAGACTGAATAATAATGATTAACATATTCTGAAAGAAAAAAAAAATCTCTTTGCCTGTCTTATCACTAACATTCAATGGGAGTAAATTTCACCTTGCAGCTGCAGGAGGCTTTTGGAAACACACTGAATCAAAGCAGTAACACGATGAAAAAAGGAATTTTCATTTATGTTATGTTCCAAAATCCTATCAGTGTACAAGTGGCACTCAAAATCACCTCTTGAAGCAGCAGCAGCATCACACAATTTTGTGCTGATAAAAAAAACAGCATCTGTGGGTCCAGAAGTTGAGCAGAAGTGTTGCATGCTACATCACCTTAGCTACAACTAAGAGGAAATTCTGCATCCCAGAACACTTACTTTGTCACTGAGCTGATGCTGTTTGTTGTGCTGGGCATCTTTCCCAAAACCAGATCCATAATCCTCTCTTCTGGAGCTGGAGGCAGGGCCACCTCTTCTGGAGGGACCTCGGTGACAGCGTCAGCCACACGTTCCACTGCACACACCCCAAAGAAAGAAATACAGCAGTGATGTGGGCAACTGGAAGTAAAACCTCAAATGCATAATTTGTAATAAGATGTGGCACTGGACAAATCAATTGTCCACAAACACACTCAAAGAATCATAGAACAGTGTGGGTTGGAAGGGACTCTTAGAAATCTAAACCAACCCCCTGCCACAGGCAGGGACATCTCCCCTTTTTCTAACTTCTTACCTTTCCAAGCTATAACTAAGGGGTCAGTTGACCTAGCATCATTAAATTTCCTTTCAGAACATCCTTTCAAGGAAGGTAAAGCCCTTTCTAAACTAAACTTGAGGTACAGAGAGAAAGATTTGTCCTCTTGAGAGGAAGGATGTTTCCTTCTTGCAGCTCTCATAACCACACTACCCTGTGTTTCTCTGGGGTTCTCTACAAACCATCACAGAAGGATGCAGATGACTGAGTGTAGGTGCTGCCTTCAAGGCCCTCAGAAATAATTAACAAAACTGGTAAATTGGCAGCTTTAGTGATCTAACTAAAAGCCTCCATCTTGCCTCTGCTGCTTTCTGCAAAGGCATCATCACAGATGTAGAAGCAGATCTATTCCTTAGCATTTTCTAGATTTCTGTTTTACCTGCAGAATCCTTCTCTTCATCAATGACAAGAGGTGCTTCTACTTTTGCTGTTTTGGCTTTTCTTCCCCTCCTGGCCTTTCTCCTGGAGTCTGTGCTGGCACTGGCTGCATCACTTGCCACTGGTTGATCTGCTGGCACAGCCTCCGCTGCCTTCTCTGCTTTCTCAGCATCATTTTGGCTGCTTGGGGGGCACCTTTGGCTTGCTCCAGGTGACTCAGCAAGTGCTCTGGGTGGATAGGGAAGAGCAGGAGAGTAAGGAAGAAATTATCCTTAAAACACTCAAATGGAACTAGCTGAAGCCCATCTGTCAGGTACATTTCACTTTGCAGAGACTTACTTCAAGTTATTTCAAAAGCAGTCACAATGCCTTCATAAATCAAAGCCTACAGTTTATTAAACAGTCACTGAATTTTTAAGGAGATTTGCTGATATCACAGTAAAAAGTTTGTGTGTCTAGTAATGGGTACATTTTTCCAAATGCCCAAGTTATTTGCTGACCTAAGTGCCCTTTTCAAAAATGATTCATCAAATGGCCAAAGCTTCTAAATAATTTTAAGTTCTTCTGAAAACTGCATAAAATAGCTGCAAATGAAATTCAGAGAAATATATGTGCTTCATTACCCTTACTAAATCTGCCATAAATACCAGATGGACAATATCACAAAGTACAACCTGGCATCACTGACCTTGACACTGCTCATGCAGCTCCCTATCCTTGATTGATTTTCCTGACAGTCACATCATCTCCTAGATCAGTTTTATTTCTTCTAGATTCAAGATTACAGTTGTTTGTCCAGAGACTGAACACTGCCATGGTCAAAACACCCAAAATATCCCTGTTCTACCTTCCCTACTGCTGATTTCCTTAAAGGAACACAAAATCTAAAACTTTGATCTCACTGCACCATGGATGGTGCATGGCTTCGCAGCCATGGAAGAGCAGAATTCTGCTGATGATTCTCAGTGCTCTCTCTCCCATGAATTTCTAGCACTTCCTACCTGTCAGCAGCTGGGGCTCTTGGAAAGCAGATGAACACACTTTACAGGTCCACTGGTTGGGCTTTGCTTCTGCTGTTCCACTGCCTTCTGGAGTGTTCACTAAATCACAACAAGAAATACTGAAAAGCTTTGAAAATGGGAAGGTGGTAAACCCCTGCAGCTTTGTTTATCTTGCAGTAACTCCCTGAGTATCACAAGGTAAAATTTAAGCAGCAAGAGGCCCCTGGGGGATGACTTCAGGATTCTCCAAACATGAAGAGCTGAACTACCAGAAGATAAAAATGATGCCAGGAGAGAGTATCAGTGCCCTTGTAAAATCCTAAGGGCTCCTTTATCACTTTCTAAAGAACTGTGTTCATAAAAGGCATGACATAAAGCCATTTTTAGCACCTTAAAACCAGAGTTACCAGCCTTCTTCTGGGTTAGCTGGGGACAGAGGCAGGAGAAACCTCCTTGCTCTCTGTGAAGGGCATTGCAGAATAAGAACATTTGGATTAATGGAAGTAAGGGTGAGGACAATGGAAACCCAGGTTTGAGCAGTTTCATTAATTAGATGTGCTATGAAATCACCATACTAATACTTTAATTAACTCATCAACTCAAGAAAGGTAAAGAAAATGAAGAAATTAGCACAAAAATGAAACTGGAATAAAAAAAATAAAATAGGAGTTACTCTGTTCACAGCCCTTTGTATTTCAGTCCTTAGATGATATATTTGAATTTGTCAAGAGGATCTGATAAATCTGGACTGATTCAGAGATTTTTTTGGCACACAAAAAGCTGAATATCCCATAGTGTACAAGACTCCTCCTGCAGAGAAGGAGGATGACACTGAAGTCAGGGTCAGTGAATGGCAGCACAGGGAATTCAAATTGTGCCTCAGTTTCTGCCACGGATTTCCTGGATGGTCCTTAAATGTCAGCTCATCTCTCTCTGCCTGAGGACCCCATCTGTAAAGAGACAGTAAAGTCCTTCCTTCTTTTCAGTGGTGGCTCTCCAACCAAAATAAAGGATTCTCTGAGGCAGAGCCTGTTCCCTGCTACAAGATACACTCAACACTCTGCACTACAGAGGTGTGATCTCATCCATGCTGCAATACATAAATTAATAAGAAATGACTTGGCAATACAGCAACAAAAATTCCTTCTTCACAGGCCACATAAAGAACTTCTTGAGGGCTCTGTCCAGGAGGACAAAAGCAGCAAACTAAGATGCTGTGTAAGTTAATTGTGCCTGACTCTGCACTTCCCTTGCTCCTTGCACTGGTTTGTCAGGAAGAGCCAGGTCCTTTTTAAGTTCCCACTTCCTCAGGTTTCCAGGGCAGCTGCAGGGCAACCTGGCTGACTTGGAACCACAGATCTGACAGCTGGCAACTGCTTGGTTATGACTTGAGGCAAACATAATCAAAAGAAGAAAATTCTGTTTTGGAAGCACCAAAACACCTCATCAGTGGGAACACCTCAGGGTTCCCAAAACATAATAGGCAACATTTTGTTTCTACTGAAGTTGGACTTTCAGGCAGTAGGGTGAAGGATGTAGGAGGGCTCCTAGGGGTTCCAATTCTTCATTTTACTTCTGGAAAAATCAATAATGCCAAACTGAAAGACAACTCCCCAGTCAACTTCACAATTTAGCTGTGACATAACCCAAGCTGACAAATGGATCCTCTGATCCATTGCTCTGCACACACCTGCAATAACTCCCCTCCTTTCCTCCTGGCTACTTTTACTATTAATAAGCAAAGTTTAGGAAAATAACCTCTGAAAGAGCAGACCTAGAATGGTTTTATTTTGATCTTGTGTACTCTGCATGTACTTTCTGAAATTTGTTTTAAGTGGGTTCTTAATTGCACTGTTCCACTTAGCAGAGACTGGGTGAGGGGAGCATTGTTTTGTAATGAATCCTTGGGACAGAGTTCCTATGACAATACCAGATATTTCCTCAGCCATATGTTCTTTGCCAAGAGGCTATCTATTGCTTATGAGTTTATTTTAAATTGAGTTTCTGTAATTTAGAACAGTCTGAACTCTAATAGTGGCATATTCTGTGGTATTATTGTAATTTGGGGACGGCCAGTGTTCTTGTCATTTCCAAACATTTGAAATGTTTTCTTCTAGAACTTGGCCTGATCATTGAATCACTACACTTTGCACAGGCAGAATGAATATTTTCTTGGAGATTGCCCCCACCCCACCACTAACTACTCCTAAACTCAGGAGCACTTGTGGTTTTCATGAAAATAATCTGCCTAAAAGTTTTATTGGCCCCTCTGCCCCTTTTTAACCTGTGTATGTACTTTAAGCACTGTGCCCATGAAAACAAAAAGAAAAATTCAGGCTTTCAAATCCTCTCTAAATTAATATTTACCAGAAGTTACACCCATAATGCATGTGTAGGAGTGTTACACCTAACACCTCTGCAGACCTGTATCTATCCTCTATCTCCCTTAAGAGCACTGTAATTTTGCATACCTGCTGGATCAGCTGCTAGAATGCTGGATTTCTTGCTTTTTTTATGGGGTAAGACAGCAGATGAAGATTTTGAAGAGACCTTATTATTCCCCTCTTTATCAGACTCCATGGCTACCAAGGACGTATCTGTGAAGAGGAAAAAGAGTTCATCTTTACTGTCCACTCCCTTTGACTCTTGCTCTGTGCTGAGGGCAGTCAGAAATTTTTATTCTGTAACAGGCCTGCAAATAACATTCTCATGTAAAATTTTAAGCAGGGCATTCTTATACCTGACTCTCACCCACTGTGCCTCGAATATTCTGGAGTGTACCATGAAGTGCTGAACAGAGAGAGCAGGGCATACTTCAGTGTTTTTAAATACCCATAACCCCACAAAAACACAGGAAGAGGTTAAACTAAAGAGGGAAAAGATGAAACCTCTCAGTTAACACCAACTGGAAACATCTCAGAGTTTAGAAACATGTCAACTGCATTGATTCAGCTGTAGCACTTGAGACTCTGCTTAGGATCAAGGGCAGCCATAAAGCTGACACTGGTGGCAATGGCCTCTCCCCACATTTGTCACCCCAAATTATACCCAGCAGAGCAGTAATAACATCCAGGGAATACTCAAGAGCAAGAAGAAAACGCCCTTGCAATGCTAAAGGATCTCGCCTTTCAGCTGTAGATATGGAAAACAAAGGGGAAAACACTGGAACTTGTGGCAATTCTAATTCAGATTCTAAAACATCTGCTGCCTTTCTTTCCAATGCACAGCCATGTGGATCTTACTCTAGTGGGTCCCAGGTGAGGCTGCTTAAGACAAATCTAGTTTTTTTAGAACTGTCTAACAGCTCTGTGCAAAACCCAACCATTTTCACTGCAACTGAAGAATGGCTTCTTTAGCAAATCTGCACACAGATTTCTCTGATAACTGAGCTCCTTTGCTGTTCTACCCAGAAATGCTTTTGATACAACCACCAAATCTTTAGTTAAGGACTATTGATCCAGTTTGTCCACTCTCAAGAGGCTGAACCATTCACTAGGCCACCTGTTTTCAAAAACCTGGCTGTTATCACGGCGAGGAATCTACACTTTGCCTTTTCAAGGCACCCACGTGTGCAGGCTGGCCTGACTCTGCAGGATAAGAGCCTATGGGATAAAACAGCACTGTCAACTCCAACAGCCAGGGACTATCAGTCCCTGCCAGCACTGGGCCCTTAGGAAGGAAGAAAGGCCCCCCACACATACCATTGGCAACACTAGTGACCTGCTTCAGCACTGGCTTTTCCATTTTTTTGGCGTAAAAAGCTGCGTACCACACTCGCAGCTCAGTCCCCGGGGGGATGTCCTGGCAGGTGGTGAAGTAAATGTCATTGTCATGCTGGAAGGCTGTTAAGTTTTGATGCTCATACTCGGTGGCTGGGCGCACCATCATCATCCAGTTGCAATCATCCTCGTTCGTGGTGTCAAAATACACCAGGGGCCCTTCCTTCTGGAACACCTGCCAAGCCAAATGGGCACAGAATAAAAAGCCTTAGAAGTGATGCAAAGTAAAGGGAAGAAAAAATTTTTCTGCTGCTTTTGCAGTGGTTTCTTTTCAATGGACAGCAGGGACGAAGCGAGCCTCAAGTCTTGCATCAGGCATCTTTCACTCAGTCACACCTTCAGGTGAGACAGACAAGCAGGAGCAAGATGGGAACAAACTGAGCAAAATCATCCCAAGAATTCTCACTGCAGCCATCAGTTTCCCAAAATATTGCTGCACACATGGGTGGAAAGAGTATCCAAAGAGCCATCAGTCCAAGGCACATTTCTAAATTCTTTACTTCTCAGTTAGGTAATAGTGGAAACTGAGACTGAATTCCATTCTTAATGTAGCATTTTTCCTACCAAAACTTGTCAAGAGACGAATAAAACAAATGCAAGACAGAAAAAAAACAAAACCAAAAACAAAAAAAAAACACAAAAAAACACAAAACAAAAACAAAACAAAATAACCCCAAAAAAACCCACAAAAAACCCCCAAAAAAACAAAAAAAACCCAAAAAAACCACCAAAAAAGGCAACCAAAAAAACAAAAAAAAACCAACAAAAAAAAAAACAAAACAAAAAAAAAACCCCAAACAAACAAAAAACCCAAAAAAGCAACCAAAAAACAAAAACAAAACAAACAAAACCAAACAAACACAAAAACAAAACAAAAAAAAAAAAACCCAAACCACTTACTCTGCATGTTCCATAAACCTAATGCATACATGGCTCATTAGGCAAATTCAATCAAAGTGAAGAGACCCATTAAAAGAACTGAGCTTCTAGTTTGGTTCTTCTGTTCCTTGCCCAGAGAATGTTTGTTTAGCTCATCTCTTACAGGGCACACCTAAAAGATGTTCCAAATAATCCCCCTTCACATATCTTTGTTTCCATGGTGTAATTCATCACAGGTAAAACTGACTCCTTGCTGTTTCTTGCTTTACAAATTCTGTGTCTTACCTTCAGGGGAAAAACTGATTCTGTCTCCAGCTTGAGAACTCTCTTGGATTCAAAGGGGCCAAACTGGGTACGTTTCACCAGCTGAGTCAGAGCAAACACTCCCTCAGTCCCATCCTCCAGTTGTCTTATCTCCAAATTAGAAGGCAGAGATGATCTAAAAGAAAAAAAAAAAAATCACAGAACTGATTAGGTTGGAAAAGACTTCTGAGATCATCAAGTTCAACCTTTGGCTGAACACCACCTTGTCCAGTAACAGTTATGCACTGCAGGAGCCCATGGAAGAAAGAAGTCAGCATTAAACTCAAGTGTTTCTGTGCTCCAGCCTCTTTCTTTTCCCAAACAAGCTTCTGAGGAGAACTACATGTAGCAAATATTGTTACTACACATAAAACAGGGAGAACACCTTCCCAAAACTTCACGTGGCTGGCCCCACTGGATTGCTTTTACAGATCAAATGCAATTCTGTTTTTTCAGGTCTGTGCTAACAGATGAAAAGCTAAAAATAATCAGGCTACTGACTACCCTGTAGAGGCTGACACTGGCAGAACTGCTTTACTGCCTAGATAAAGAGAAATACAAAAAGATTGCAATCATAGTGATAAGCAAATGAATTGAGAAAAATACTTTTAGTTTGAAACCTACGATAAGCAGCATTAGAGACAGAGAAGCTGAGGAAATGTTTCTCAACACTTCTTTTCTAACCATAAAGCATCCATTTCATCTTTTCAGTAAGACAGAGGGAACAACTTAATGTGGTTAAGCAAGTAGACTGTTTTTAAAAGACTCATATCCAGTTTGTGGTTAGTTAAACTTGCCCTCAAGCCCATATAACTCACTTTCAGCTACTGTTCCCCAGATGTAAAGGCTACAATTAAATTTCTTCTTTCCTTTTCTCATCTTACCTGATTTCAGCTGAAAACTCTTTAGGAAAATAAATATGTTTATCTATAAAAAAGTCAATTTTAAATTCTGCTTTCAAATCTGTGGTCCAGCAGCCCACACTTACACCAGGGAAAACTTAGCATTTGCACGTCTAAAGGAGATTGAAAACCACTGCAAGCACCATATTTGTAAACATTCCCAGCTGGAACATTTGGACATTAAAGTGCAAATTAAAAAATAGAAAAAAAGGTAGGATATAGTAGTTTTTTAGTGTGTGTGTAGTACAGGCTAGAGACTTACTGCACTGCCCTTTTTGTAAATAGTAAAAGCTCCCTCACCAGCTTCTATTATTCCAAAGGGTATTTTTAAATTACCCTCAAGCACCTGTAGTGTCAGGGCTGTTAACCATTTACAGCTGCTGGAAAGGATCATCCAGGGCAGTTTCCAGGCACAGGAGGGCAGTGCCTGGCAGGAACTGCAGGGAAATTCCCCTTCTGGGAAGGCCCAGAAAAGCAGGGACAGCTCCTGCAGAGGCACATCTGCTGTACTCAGTGGGACACCAAGAACATCCTGCCCTGGCCAAGGGGTCGTGGCACCCACGTGGCAGATCCAGCACATCAGTATTTGTTATAAAAAGATGCTGGGGATACACAGCACGGCCTACACAGCCAGGATGTGCCAGACTTGCTGCCCACGTGCCTGTTTTCTGCCTGTGACTTCCCAAGAAAAAATATGGAAGCCCTGCACGCATTACATAACACACGAAGCCATCTGAACACTTCCCTTTTTGGATCTGTGCTACACCTTCACAATGGTTGGTTCTTTTCCTTAGTCTTACATTCTACACCTTAAAATGAATTTTGCTGACAGTGCCTGATTGTGTTTCCCTGTAGAAATCACTACTCAGTGTTGTTTTCTCCCAACTAGATTGAGTCTATTTGTTTCTTTTGGCAAACACCAGTGTTTCTGCTGTGCTGTCACAGATTTGCTGACAGAACTATTACCCCCTAATCGTTTGCAAAGAGCCACAGTAATGAGAACAACTTGTTTTGCTTCTGAGTGGAGCAATGACAGAGTTCATACACATGAAAGAGAAATCCTCACACACTTCTCTGAAATGAATCCAGTGTACCTAAGGGGAATAAAAGTGGCAGGTACTCAACCAGGACAGAAGTCATCACCCCATCTGGCACCACCTGACTTCTTGCCAGAAACCTCAGCAAAGAAACCGAGTCCTGATGAGCAGCAAGTTATTTTTTTCTGGCTTCCATTCAGTGCAGCACTTAAGTGTGTGCATCAATTTTTCTATTTAATCAAGGCCATGTGCTTTCCATAGATTCCTGTCGTCCTCTGGGACTTCATTTTCCAGCTGTCAGCATGACATCCACTGAACAGCAAATATGCTTTAAAGGACTAACATGGGCGTGGGGTTAGTCAAGATTAACACAAACATTTCTTACCTTGCCCTGCTCAAGACAAAGGAGTCTTTGACTGTCACCACTGGGCCCAGCTCAGGACACTCTGAATCATGGTACTGCCCACAGTCCTCGCACCCTGCAAGGAACCAGACAGAAAAGGCTGGTGGAAAACACTTCTGTAAGACAGTTTCCTCCCCTCTTTCAAGAGAAACCTAGCACCAGGCAAAATACATAAGTAGAGAGGCAGATGTTTATTTATGTTGCTTAAAAGAACATGAATAATTGAATAGGGAGTTGATAGCTGGCACCTGCATAGGTGACATAACACACACTGTGATCAGGAGCATCAGGAGACAATTGTTTAAACTCTCTCTCAAAGGAAAATAAATGCCTTACACCCAGAGTAAATATTCTGCTTAAAGATGGCATTATTCTTCAGATAAAGTGCTGCAACATGTAGCAGCTAAAAAAACCCCACACCACTGCCTTCCCCAGGAGCTGGGCTTTTATGAACAGCCTGGGTAGCGTGGTGCCTCCAGAGACAGGAGGCACAAACCAGAACCAGCAGCAGAACTGGCCCAGGGTTCAGCAGGGCACCAGCACGTCCTGGGAGCCCAGCTCTGCCTGGCCACACACACTTCTCACCCACAGGGCAGGACAGACACCTCCAAGGCACCTCCTGGTGCCTTTCCAGACAAGTCAGCTGGCTGCACAACACACTCTGGCCACCTCATTCACTGCCAGCTTAGCTAAATTAACTTTTAGTTTAAGTGGCTGTAAATTACCCAGAACTGAGTGGTTCCTAAGAAACAATTTTCAGAGGAGGATAATTTGAGGTTTTCTAAAATAAGCTAACTTAACAGGATTCCAAATGCTTATACATTGCTTCACCGTGGAAAAAAAAAAATAGCTGTCAAACTGCCCTGCCTGGTCAGCTGCTGACACAGCTTCAGGAGAGATCATCACACAGGGGTTATATTGCTGTGGTGCCTTTTGCATCTGAGCTCCAGGCTTACAAGGGCAAGTCAGGAAAGCCCAGAAAAGGTGTAAAGTAGAGAGTCATTACACCTTTTTTTTTTTTGGGAACACATGACAAAAGCCAAGTCATTCCAAGATACAGATCCTCTGGCAAAGCTACTCCGTGCTCCTGACTGGAAGCTTTTCCCCTCCCAAGTATTCCTCCCAGTGAATAAAAGGACTTCTAAAACAAGGAATTCCAAACTGCTTCATATTTCTTCTGGTGAGAAAACCAGCTTAGCAGTGAAGAAAATACATATATTCGACAAAGAGCATTTCTGGCTGGTGCAACCCCCAAGCCTGGTCACTGCCTCCTGTCGAGCTGTTTGTGCTGCCTTCTGGTGAGCCAAGGAATGAAACAACCAGCTCTGCACGTTATTTTTCAGCAGAAGGAATTTCCCAGCCTGGTCTTGCTGTACAGCACCACAGAGTTATTGTGCCTGAGGAAAGGATCCAGGGATAAATGCTACTCACAGAGCACCAGCACCAACAGCCCACAGCTGTCCTGTTTACTGTTCCACCATTCCCCTGCTCCAGGTGTGCCTGTAGCCCAGGCTGCCCTTAATATTACTGATATAATCTGGGCTAAAAGCAGATTTCCCAAACCAGAGAGGGCAGAGGAGCCACAGAGGAATGTGTAAAACTGACTGCTGAAAAGAAATGGACAGTCATCCACAAAGAGTTGTCATAACCAAGGGGACAGGAAGGAATAGCCTGAGTAATAGCTTCTCCAACAGGCTTTGCTGTCCAAAGGAAAAAGCACTTTGTAATTTTCCTTATCTCCTGACTTCATCACAGCACTCCTCACTTCTGCAAAGATAAGCCTCTGAAAGGTGCAGACAGCACTGCCCACAGCTACAGGCAGGAATAAGCCACACATTCCTCTCACTCTTTAGCAGAGGAATGACCAAAGCCAGGGGAATATGACTGTGACATTGTGTGGCACAGCTCAGTATCCAAGGGATGCCCTACAGCAGCCATTCCCCAAAGCTGTGACACTCACCATAGGTGACACTTTCAAGAGATTACAGCCACAGGAGAGACACAAAAACAAGCATGGGAATAATCATAAAATACTCCAGGGAGATTATATTCACAGACTTAATATTCCAAAATTCTCTTATCTATGAAATACATATTCAAGGATGTTTATTATTGGGAGATTTATAGCAACTCACTTTTTCAGAACATAAGCAATCTCCATATCCTGTGGGAAAAACTAACTGCAGAGAGCACAAGAAAAGGCTCAAGAGACTAAGTGACCACAGCCCCCATTGGAAGGGAGAAAATCATATTGTGTGACACCTTCTAATTAGGAATGGCATCACATCCCCATTCTTTTTGCTGTCCACCTTTTATGAAGGGGAAGATAAAGTAACCACTATTGGGATCTCAGTAAAAATGCAAACAGTCAGCACTAGCTTTGAAAGAATTTGGTGGAGGGAGAAAATGGAACTTTCTGATAGCTGCCATAAATGCAGCTGTGGATCCAAAACCCAACGGTGTGCTCCATTCTGCTCTGGCCTGACTGGATCCACAGTATCTCGGCCCTCCCTGCTCACACAAGGACTCCACATCCCTGAACTCTTTTCCACTCTGACACCAGGTCCTGCATGTCCAGCTGGTGACAAAGGAGAGGATGAATGTGAGACCCAAGCCTGCCAGCCAAGCTCCAGCAAGCGTGGGACACTGCCCAGCCTGGGCACAGCCTTCCCTCACCCACCAGCACCCCAGGAGCCCAGATCCCAGTGACAGAGCCCAGCCTGGCACTCAGGCTTACACAGAGGGCACAGCAGGGAGCACAGGCAGTGAATGCCACGAGTGACACCTGCCAGAGCAGTTGGTGCATCTCAAACTGGGTTTGTTCTGACAGAATTCTGAGTCTGCCTGCCCCTGCTGTGGAGCTGCAGATCCCCAAGTCAGGCCAGAGGTCAGAGATATCCCCAGACACCCCTGGCTGCTAGAGCTGGTTGTATAAACAAAGGGCTTACACTGAGTGCTAGACCTTCAATCTCACTCACTTCAGCCATGCAAAAGCTGCTAACTCACATTCAGAGGTTTCATTGTGTGTTTGCCAACAGCATCAGAATGTGAATGCTTAAATTACACAACCTCCTCTCTATTCACCCATTAGCTGTTTGAGCCTCCTTAACATAAAGCAAATTTTCTAAGTCTGGTTTAGTCTTTAATTTCAAGCATTCTGAGTAGACAAGTCACAAAGTGAGAGTTAGATCCTTTGCCTAATACTTACAAATAAACATAATCTCCTCACTGCCATCTTCAGCCATTTTTTTAAACCTGCCAAAATACAAAAGATGATGTTAGTTCTGAATTGATTTTTACTTTCCATATCATATAAACATCCCTCTGTGAAGTAATGGTGCTGACTGACCCTGAGCCCACCCAAACACCTTCATGTCCCTGCAGGAGTATCAACGGAAAATTAAGGAAATTAAAGTTGATAAAAAGCCCCACAGACTGCTGTATCATTGCACGTGTTGCAGACATCACTGCCAAGGAAGCCTCAGTGTCTGTGGATTCTCAGGCATTTCTCTGTGAGGAAATGCTGTCTCCTGCTGTTCTCCATCTCTGACAAACTTCCAGACACTCCAGCATCTCCAGCTAAAAAGCTCCTGTGGAGCCTCAGAACACGCAGGGCTGGATGATAATCCAGGTCAGCAGCAACCACTGCAGGAACAAGGCCCAGTGCAACATTTTATTGAATTGTAGCTTAAAAAGAAGTATCTCTGAAAGGCAGATGGCTTATTTAGTAAACACAGTAATCTTAAAAACCTAAAACCTGCAGATACAGTCACAGATCTCTTCCAGAGGCAAAGGTATATTGTGGTACTGAGCACCAGAAAACCTGGGGAAATAAAATCCTGCCTCTGTCACTGGCCTTCCACAAAATGGCAACTGACCAATTTGATTTCACAGTTAAATAAGGTTAATCTACATTCACTTCATTAGTGTCAGTCTGTATTAAAAATGTGCATGAACACTATTGCCCCGTAACAATTAAATTATGGTTGGCAAAAAAGTCTGATTAAGCATAGCTACACCCACAACACGAGTGGCACCTAGAAGAGAGTTTTCCCCTTTTCTACCCAAAAACTCTCTTCCTCAAATAAGCAATTTTCCCAGTGCCCCAGAAGAGAGACAAAGCAAAGATCATGACCCAAGTCTGAGCGGTGAGGCTGCAAAACAGCAAGTGCATTGGCCAAGAAGAGGACAGGAAGGAGTAAGAGCCTGAATCTGTGAGAGGAAACATGACACACCAAACTCGCAGAGCCCTGTTTGAAAATAGATAAAGCATTTGCTACTACAGCAACAAAAGCCAAGCCAGAAATGTGGGAGCACAGCCACTGCTCAGGATCAGGACTCTTCAAGCACTGCCCTCCCCAGCTCCACCTGTCAGCAGCAGGATCCCTGCCTAACACTCACTGCTGTAAGGGCCAAACACTCCCCATCTGTGGCACAAACTGGGCCTTTCTTGGCTGCAGCTTTTGGGGACTAAGCTTAAATAAAAGAACAAACATTTATACAAAAGCCCAATGCTGAGCACAAACAGCACTTTAGGAAATTTCCTCAAAAGCTCTTATCCTGAAAGCAAGGTGAATGATGCAACAGGTATTCAGGGGAGTGCCAAGGACAACGCTGCCAGACAAGTGGTGTTGAGCTGATGTCAAAAATGGTTTGGTTTGCCTTTTCAGCCAACACCTTTTTGGGGATGCTTTGCACTATTTCAAGAGGGGTATGCCCAGCTCTTTCTAGACAGTTTGTGTCCTGACAAGACTTTAATCCTAAATGTGGCTGAATTAACAAATAATGGCCTTGGCCAAAGATTCAGGGACGCAGAGCAGCCACACCACCAAAGGCATCCACCCTCCAGGACGCTGCTGTGCCGCATCCTCGGCGAACAGCAGACTGGGGACAAGCGACATTACAGGAGCGCCGATGAGAACAGCAACAAAGGGGCGGAGAAATCCTCGGCGTCGTTCAAGGTGATGGGGAGGAGGCGTGAAGAGCCCTCGCAGGTGCCTCAGCGTTCTGCATTAGCGCAGTTCCCCTCCCTGCAGCAAGGAGCAAGGACCTTCCCTGCTCTGCACGTCCCGTCCTCACCCCTCGCTCCCTAACAAACCCTGGCTCCTGCTTTACAATTCTGATTTACACAGCTCCTCACCCGTGCGCTGTAAAACTCCTCCTCCTCCCCTATCTCAGCTCTATCTCCCCGGAGTTTTTTTTGAAATAAACCCCACGGTGCCACCCGCCCCAGCTGGTAAACAGAGTCACGATGTGCCACTCACATGATGGCACTGAAGACAGCCCGCAGAATTGGTTTTTTGCCCTCATCTGCTGTTGCTATGGGCCAGGTCTGATTCTTTTTTTTTTGTTTTTTTTTCTTCTTTTCAAACATTTGTAACAGAAAAATACTCCACGAAGTCACTCATCCCACTGCTCCTAATTCTGTTCTTGTCTTGCAGGGATAGTCAAAGCTTCTGGGAGTTCCAGGTATTTTTTACATAAAACCGAGAGCAATCACCAGCAGTCAATAATCAGGAGAAAAGCCACACAGAGGAAATTAGACCAGGTGCAAAGCCTAATCCTGATGGCAGTAAAAGAGCAGAAAATCACATTTTTTGGCCTGTATAATTAGATGAGAGACTTTATGCCCAAGAGCAGAGCCACACAGCTATGCACAAAAAAATTCCAGCTGCAACACAGGCGTCTGAGCATATCTAGAACTTGAGGGAACCCAAATGAAGACACTGAGGGGCTGCAGCATCACAGGTACCTGCTTGCAGCCCATGATGTGCAAAGATACTGTCAGGGAACCAGCTGAGCTGTAAAAAATTAAGAAAGGACTGTAAAATCACACTTCAACCTTATAAACTGTTGAAGAAAGAAATCAGGCTCAAGTGCTAAGCTGAGCCATTTTGATCTTGCTAATGGATTTTAAAAAAAAAAAAAAAAAAAAAAGTAGGTCAGAAAAATTAATGGAATGCCTGAAAATCTGTGTTTGAACTTAATGATCGACAGGGTAGAATTAAAGTTACCCTCTCTTCAGTCTGAGAATGAGCTTCTACGAGTGTGAATAACTTGAGAACACAAGCAGATGCACATACATATGTGGAAGGATGCGTGTGAAAACGTAGTTTTCCTCGTGGTGTAGTAAAAAACTTGGGCATGCTACCGCTCAAAGGAATTGCAGAACAAACTATCGTGAGGCCTCGTATTTCTTAACACAATTAGGGCCATTCTATCAATTATTGCTGAGGAGGGAGATGATTTCTAGGCCAGTCAGGGGGGCAATGGAGTAACACGGCAGCTGGCGGGGTCCGTGCCACCTGCCCTTCCCAGCACTTCCCGCGACCGCGTGAATAAACTACACGCAAAGTTTAATGGCCCTGAGCAGAGAACGAGCCGACTGCAGAGAATTTTCACGTGTGCGAAGAAGCCCCGCAGTCCGCGGCTCTCCTCCTTTTGTCTCCTCGGGCGCTCACCGCACCCTCCCCCAGGGCACAGGCCGGGGCAGGGCGGCATCCCCACACCTCCTTCCTCCTCCTCCTCCTCCTCCCAGCCTCTCCCCTCTGCATCACGCCCTCGCACCTGGGAGCTCCTACCCCCCCTCCCTTCCATCTCCAACCCCCTGCGGCCAAGCCGAGCCATTCCCCACTCCCGGCCCCGCATCCCCGGTGGCCGCGTCGGGGTCCGTGCCCTGCCCGGCCGAGCCCGCGGGGATCGCCCCGCGCCCGCCCCTCAGGGACCGCGCCGCCGCCGCCACCACCGCCCGGAGCCCGTCGGGGCCCGGGATCCGGGAGCGGCTCCGCCGGGTTTTGCCTCGGACCCGCCTCGCCCCCTTCGCTACCGCCCTCCCGGCCGCTGTAACAAAGAACAGGCGGCCTGGAGGAGGCGGCGGCGGCGGAGGAGGAGGAGGCGGCGGGGCCGCAGCCGCCGCCGCCGCCCCGGGAGAGCTCAGAGCGGCCGCCGCGCCCGCCCCGGCCCCGCCGCGAGTCCCGGGGAGCGGCGGGAGGAGCGGCAGCGGGGCGGGCGCGGGGGGTCCCGGGCGGGGGTGACGGGGAGGGCGCGGGGTGCGGCGGGAGGAGCGCGGGGAGCCGGCGTTACCTGCCCCGGGAATGGCCAGACCCGGATCGGATCCGCGCTCCGGGTTCCGATCCGCTCCGGAAACCACGCGCCAGCGGAAGCCGGCGCGGGCGGGCGCGGAGCAGGGCGGGAAGTGTAGTGCGGCGGGGCCGGTCCCCGGCCCTGGCCCTGACCCCGGCCGTGTCCCTGGCCGTGTCCCCGGCAGCCGTGTCCCCGCCTCACCGCCCGGGGTGCCGGGTTCCCTCCCGGGCCGGTCCACGCCTGAGCTCCCGGAGCCCTTGGTGGCTCCTCGGGCCGGGCGGTGGCCGCGCTGAGGGTGGCGGAGCAGCCGCGTGGCTCTCGCCGCGTTCCCCGTCTGCTCCCGGGCAGTGCCGGCCGCGGGGGAGGCGGCCCGGAGCGGGCTGGCGGAAAGGTTGGCAGAAAGAGAATCACAGGATCGGTTAGGTAGGAAAAGACCTCCAGGATCATCCAGTCCAAGCTATGAGCCAACACCGCCGTGTCCATCAGACCGCGGCACTGAGTGCCACGTCCAGTGTTTCTTTAAATACTCCGGGTGTGGGGACATCACCACGTCCCTGAGCAGCTCGTTCCAATGTTTATGCACATCAGTGAAGAAATTCCTCCTGATGTCCGACCTGACCCTCCCCTGGCGCAGCTTAGGTCTGTTCCCCTCTCCCTGTCCCTTGTTCCCAGGGAGGAGATCCGGATTCCCACCTGGCTGCACCCTCCTGGCAGGGAGTTGGAGCAGTAACATCACCGCGAGCCTCCTTTTCTGCAGGCTGAACAGCTCCAGAGGGCTTTGCTCCAGACCCAGGAGTAACAGAGCAGAAAACCACATTTTTTGTTGCCTTTCTCTGGACAAAAGCCCCATCAGGTGCTCCGTGGGCTGTCAGCCCAAGCCCTGGCCGTGTACACGAGTGCCTCTGCCTCCTTATCCAAGCCTCACTGAGGCTCAGCGCTCCAGGAGGAGAGGACACGGTCTCAAGTTGCACCAGGGAAGGTTCAGGTGGGACATTAGGAGGAATTTCTTCACATAAAGCGGGATTAGACACTGGCAGGGGCTGCCCAGGGAGGGTTGGAGTGCCCCATCCCTGGAGGTGTCCAAGGAATGCCTGGATGTGACACTCAGTGCTCTGGGCTGGGTGACAAGGAAGGTGGGGGTCGGTCAGTAGCTGGACTCAATCACCTTGGAGGTCTTTTCCAACCTAAATGGTTCTATGATTCCTCAATCTCCCTTGCTGGCATCACCAGGATCTATCAGCAGCCAGCCCTGCTGTGCCTGCCAGCACAAATCATTTAGTGGGGTTTAAACCTTGAGGTTATTCCACCACTCCCGGCAGTGGCCAGGGCAAGAAGCACGCAGGCTCTTTGTATTCAAGCAAGAAGCCCCAGGTTTTTTTGCTCTGCTGAGAAGTGTTGCCTGCAGTGGAGTCCCCCCAAAGCCTTATGCAGTGCTCCCTGCCACCACGGCGTGACTGGTCAGCCTTCACTGGCAGAACACCACTGGAGATCAAAAGGTGGTGGGAAGCTGGCACCACCTCTGCTTTCTCCAGGGAATGTGCTCTTCTCGCATCTGGCAACATCTGTAACAGCTGGCAATGGCCAGGGCCTTTCTCTATTGTCACCCATCCCACAAACCCAAGTACCAGTTTCAGAAGAGATGTGTGGAGAGTATTCTGAGAATGGGTCAGGCTGGGAGGGACCACCATGGGTCACCAGGTCACATCTCCCTGCTCCAGCAGGGCCATCCCAGAGCACATGGAACAGGGTTGTGTCCAATAGTTCTGGAATAAACGCCAGCAAAGGAGACTCCCCAGCCTCTCTGGACTGTTTGTCCCAGTGCTTGGTCACTGCACAGGGAAGTTCTGCCTCATGTTCAGGTGGAACTTCTGTGCATCAGTTTCCGCCTGTTCCTCTCATCCCATGGCAGATCCATCTTCTGGGCATCCCCCCCTTAGCTATTTACACTCATTAATGAGGTTCCCTCTCAGGTGTCTCTCCTTCAGACTGCACAGCCCCAGCTCCCTCAGCCTCTCCTCAGAGCAGAGGTGCTCCAGACCCTTATTTTGTCATCATCCACTGGCCCCTCTCCAGGAGCTCCTGTCCCTGCTGTGCTGAGGAGCCAGGGCTGGACACAGCAACCCAGAGGTGCCTCCAGGGCTGGGCAGAGGGGCAGGATCACCCCTGACCTGCTGGGAATGCTTTTCCTGATGTGCCCCAGGGCACCACGGCCATCCTGTGACTGTCTTCTCAGGTTCTTGGGGAAACTGAAACAATGCAGCATTGGAAATTTCAAAATACTGTACTTGGCAAAACAGTGTTAATTTCAGGATGGGGAACCATTTCTTCTTTCAAAATGACTCACCAGCAGTTTTAAACGACTACAGGAGTAATAAGGGGTTTTTTTAAAAGGATCTAACTGCAATAATTTGCTTTTTCAAGGACTGAACCTGACTGGTAGTTTTTGTGTACTCTGCTCTTACTTGTTTTCCCTGTATATCTCAGTGCATGGACCTCTGCCTGGTTTTCTCCAGCATCCAGCACACCAGAGTGGTTTATTCTACTTGCAGTGCATTCACTTTGTCAAAATAAGTATAAATTAATTCAGTATAGTTATCTGCATGTTTACAATGCATGTGAGTCTAGATCCTGCAGCTCCAATTTTTTTTTTCAGCATTAACCTCAGACTGTGAAATTGCATCTTATGCCAGGCTCACCTGGGTAGAGAGGTGAAAAATTGAAGATCCTTTATATTTATTGTTTAAGAATGATGAACTGGGGGGAAGAGTAAGGTGCCACACTTGGAGCTACATCCATTCCTGCTCTCCCTCTGACAGGTCTTGTCACTTTTGCTGGTGTGCAGGAATGGCATCACACAAGGCAAAAAAACCCAACTCACCAGAAATTAGAGCAGGGAGGAAAAGGATGAAGGTTTCTTAATGGGAGACTATCAGGAAATTTGAGCTAAGCAGTTAATATGAAATAAACAGGCATGTAAATATGGGGAGTAACTCCCAGTAAAGTAACATTTCCTTGTAAAAGAGGGCACAGCCCTCAGCTTTGGAAGGGAAATAGAAACATTATTGTGGCTACTTTCACATGAATGCATTTTATTTGATTTTTTGGGTTTTTTGTTTTGGTGGTTTTAACGTTGGGGTTGGGTTTTTTCCCCCCTCAGTCTGGTGGGGCTTTGTGGCAGCACTGATTTATAACATAACCTTTTCAATAAAATCATCACAAGAGAACCTCCTTCCCAGGCTGTGCTCATTCTAGTCCTGGTGTCTCCCCCATAGGACCCAGGCCCTAACACTCCTCCCCTTTTGCCCCCTAATTCAGGATATTAAGACATAACTGAGAGAAAAAAAAATACTGAGTAACCACAATGAGCTCCACAATTCCTTCTGCCATTAAATTCCCTACACAATCTGTGTTTAAGGTGGTTTCTCAAGCAACAAGAGGCTGCCTGATAGGCTGGGGTTATCAGGAAAGAACTCTGCTCCTGAACAAACAGGTAAATGGGCTGTGTTAAGCAACAGGTCAAATTAGTGAAGGAGAGTAGAAAACCATCTGTTCCACCTGGGTATGTAGGACAGCACACCACACAGAGACAATTGGCTTTTATTGTATGTACAGCAGGAGTTAATTCTTTTAAAAAAATCCTCTTAGGTTTTTGTAGTGATATAATAAATCTGTACATCATAGATTTCATAATTGCACCAACTGGAGTTTATGTATGCACAGAAAGAAAAACACACCACAGAAGAAGTGACTATGACAGTTGATGCTAGGAAAAAAAAAAAATGTTTTACCCCACCTGGAATAATACAGAGCATAATCCATCATTGGGAAATACAGAGTTATAGTACTGGGAAGAGCTCAGATCATCCTTCCCAGCAATTTCCACACCATGCCAGCACCTTGCATAGTAGCAGTTTGGATATCCTGAGTGAAGTGGTATTATTCACCCTCAACTTAAAGTAATCACCCTTGTTATATAATTAATCTGGAGTTGTTTGTCACCAAGGCTGAGGCTTAGCAATGTGCAGAAGCATATGCTGACTTTAAACACATGAATAAATCCACTTAGGTCCTGTGGAGGTCAGAGCAGGAGGTCAGCTGTTCCCACTCACAGGAGGAATGTCTTAGCCTGGAGCTATGGCACAGTTCATTCTATCAGCATTTGTCTCAAACCCCAGCTCTCCAAATCAAAGCCTGCAATGAACTCAGCTGAAAAACCCAGGCAGCTCTCACCTTGCTCCGTGTAACACCCAGAGGTCCCAGACCTAAAAAAGGGGTTGAAACAAGAGCAAGATTCTTATTTTGCTTCCCCATCCACATTTGGGAGCACTTTATGCTCTCAGCTTTGTTTTTTCCTGTGACGTTTTGCACGTCAAGACAACAGAACTCTGCAAGAAAATACACAGCAGAAGGTTTTCACTTGAAAAACACCTAGAACCAGCAAGGAGATGCAGTACCAGGAAATGCTGCAAAATTCCACTGATCCCCAAAGCTGGTGTAATTGCCAGCCAGTTTCATCAGAAAAGCAGCACTGTTAATCCAGTCCTCTCAAGAGCAAGACACTACAAGATCTGTATGGCCTGGAGCTCCAACCTGTCTCCCAAAGAAAGAGCAGGGAAAAAGAAAATCTGTAAGAAAGCATAAGAATAAACCTCAGTATTTAGCCTGCACAGTGTATGAGCTGTCCATTAAGTTGAAGAAATTTGGCAAAGGTATTTTGCTTCCAAAATGAACTTTTTTTCCACCCTGGCATTCCTTCTGCCTCGGATTCCCAGGTTTCATATATTGTTAGGAGTGAAATTATTCTAATTTCTTCCTGGGGCAAGTAGGATATGAAATACCAATGACCTAGGGATAAAGTCTTCCCCTCCTCTTTAAAGTGATATTGAAAGGGATCTCAGTCACTTTAAGAAAGTTACTTAGCTTGTATTCCCATTGGAGATATTAGGTAGTTTTACTGCTTTCATCTACAAAGAGCAATTTAGTTCTTGTACTATTTACTCAGTCAAAATTCACACTAAAGCTAAGACAAATCTTGGTGAGGATAGGGCTTGTCTCCACTGAGGCAAATTTAAACACCATAAAGCAAAACTAACTACAAACACAATTTAAGAAGTTGCAGGTATGGGAAGAAACATTTTTTAGAAAGGAAAAGCAAGCCTTCATCTCTTAGTCCTCATGAAATAAATACCACGCTTTCTTTGCTGTACAGAACACCCAGAAACACAGCAGTGTGAGAAAAGGGACAAAAGGAATGAGTATTTCACAGGTTGGTTCCAACCTACTGTTCTGACTTGTCATTACTGTTCTACTTGTCCTTAAATTGCAAGGCAGCAAACAAGAAGTTTTCAGTGTAATGATATCATGTAAAGATTTTATCTACTGTTCAAGTGGGTAGTTATTAAAATTCTTTGTCATTCTAATAAGTAGACATTTGAACAATGGATCAAATTACGAAACACAGAAGGTGTTTCCTTCCCAAAAACTGCACAGGACACATCACAGTGTTATTTGTGCCAGATGACAAATCCAGTCCTTCTGACCCAAAGCTGCAGTGTGGATCCTGCAGGTTGTGAGGATCCAGCTCTCACTGACACAAATACACAAAAAATGTACATCCTCAGATCTCCTGATCTTAAATGACAACCTAAGGAGGGGATGGGATCCATTGTTGTGGGTCTTTGGGGTTGTCACAACTGAGCAACTCAACTGTCCCCGTGTGTTTAGGGCCTTGGCTTGTTTTTACAGCAGGACATAAATTATTTGCAGAGGAATAAGGAGAGGTGAGGAACACACCTGCCAGATTCAGAGATCCGACATCAAACCAAACTGTGTTTATTTTCCTGAGGAGTGAAGGCAAATAAAAAACCAGATTCCCTTTTTACACCAAATTCCTTGCTCTCAGCATCTGAAGAATTCATTCTCTCTTAACACACGGGAGCCCAAACCTTCACACAGTTTGCAGTAAAGAATGTTCTTCATTCCCACAATCCAGACAAGCATTCAAATGATCATCAAGACTTTAAGATGAATCACTTTTTTTCATGTGTATCCACTCTCTGGGGTAAGTTACAAGCAAATCCTAGTGCTGTATCCTGCAAGGTACTCAGTGTTATCTCAACCTGTTCTACAGTTATGTGCTGAAGCTTCTGTAAATTAAAATCCCAGCTCAGTAATTTAAGACTTCCAAGTAATGTTATGTGCTGCCTCTACATTCCCAATCCCACAGTTCTCTGGTTTTGGTGTATGGATGTGCTACCCATGGAGCTCAGTTTCATTCGGATTTCTTGAATTTTGGGGACCAGTTGTGGTTTTACCCTTCAGCAACAAAGACTGAGCATTTAAAAATGGCAGGGACTGGACCCCTACCCTGCCCCATAACACAGAGAGTTCCTGGTAAAATCAAGAGAAAATGTGTCTGCTGAGGGAACCTGACATCAGGGGTTTAAATGCCCACATCACGAACCACTGTAGAACAAAGAAGAAACAAAACTTCTATTTTGTATTAAATTAGAAATAAAACAGTTCAGGCACACTCAGGCTGGGCAAACCTGTATTACTGAACTGGGATTTCCAAGCACAATACGGCTCCAGAGGATTCATTTGTACCCAATTTTCAAAATACAGAACATTAAAATGCCTTCAAGTGTTTTCATAACAAGCAGCATGCTTAAAATGTACAACTATTTGATAGTCTGGTCTACTGTACTACCACAGTGATCTTAGGAGGTTACACATAAACCGGATTTTTAAACAGTTAAAAGATTTTGACCTTTTAGTTCTAATATTTTCTTGGTAAAAAGAAACCAAACCCCCTCTTACTTTGATACTGATTTACCAGGGAGTCCATCAGAAATTTGAAATGTGTTTCTGTTCTTCAGTAGCTTTCTATTTTTGATGAATGCTTTAAGTTGAAAGCCCAAATATCTGCCAAAGTATTGGATAGCTTAAAGGGAGGAAAGGGGCCAGGGGAAAAATCACTGTTGGCAAAGCAGGCACAAGGTCTATCATCCATTCACGTCAGTAATTTAGTTGGAATGAATGGATATTTTTCTTGGCTGAAGAGAACAGGCTTGGTCCTTTGTCCTCAGCAGGAATGTGGAATGATGGATGATGGAAAAGTACAGGTGAAGCATAAAAGATGGTACCTGTGAAATACTGACATTTTACTCTCTTCACAGCCAAAATGAGAACTATGCCTTTACTCCCGTCAGTTTTTCATTTTAGACCAAAGGAACCAGCTGCAATAAAAAACTAATTTGACCAATCACTCAGCACATGACAACGCTGGTAGATCTAGAAACTGAACTAAGGGAATTAATATTTTTTCAAAAGCTTTCTTCACAACTGTATATTTTAAGATCTCAGTGTTTGGCGAGTAAGACAAGCTTTCCAATGAAAAGCACTGTAGGGTTACATAAGCTCTATTCACCATTTACTGCTCCTAGCTTTGCATTTGATATGATGGTTTATGTATTTGTCTAACAAGCACTTGGGAGAAGGAATTAGAGCCCCTAAGATGAGTTTTTGCATCAGCAACACAGCTTCTCACACAGGGAAGAAAAGCTACATGTAAGATTTTGCAAATACTTTGTGAGTAGCTTCAAGTAGATTTAAAAAACCCAACAAGGTCTGGTTTTTTTAAGAGTATCTTTTTTTTTTAAGCAGAACATTAAACAATATGCTAGTATTGGTATTTGCATAATTGATTGATTTATGGCTAATGTCAAAGGCATCTCTCCACCTACAGGGGCTGAGCAGTGATTATAGCAGGCTGCAGTTATTACAGTAGGATAGCCGAGTCAGCGTTTTCCTTCTGCTTCTGAACACTCACCCGCTTCCAAATCACAACACAAACTGGAGCTGGGCCTCTTTTTTTCCCTCCCTTTCAGTCTGACTAGAAAATTCAGCTGCTACTTCTGCAGGCTGCAGTAAGGGAGCACAGTGGTGTCTTCTCTCTCTGCAGAGGTTCAGTCACATCAGCTGGGTGTGGTGGTTCAGTTCTGAGCTCCCCGTGGATGTGAATCAGGTGATCACGTTTGGATCCTCCCTACAGGATCAGCCAGCCTGGAAGTCACAGTGGGGTCATCTGGTGCCACCTCCCTGCTCCAGCAGGGCCATCCCAGAGCTCAGGGCACAGGGCTGTGTCCAGGTGGCTCTGGAATATCCCCAGGGAGGAGACTGCCCAGCCTCTCTGGGCTCTGCTCAGGGCTGGGCACTGCCCAGGGCAGAAGTTGTGCCTCCTGTGCAGGGGAATTGCTGGGCTCAGGCCCTGCCCGGGGCTCTGGGGCCATTGCTGGGCCTGGAGCAGAGCCTGGGCCTGCTCTGCCCTCCCTGACACAGGGACAGACAGGGACAGACAGGGGGACACAGGGACAGACAGGGATAGACAGGGACAGACAGGGACAGACAGGGGGACACAGGGACACCCAGGAACACCCAGGAACAGACAGGGACAGACAGGGGGACACAGGAGCAGACAGGGACACCCAGGGACACCAAGGGACAGACAGGGACACCCAGGGCTGAGGGCCCCTCTCAGCTGGGGCTCCTCTCCAGGCTGAGCAGCCCCAGCTCCCTCAGCCTCTCCTGGGCACGGAGATGCTCCAGGCCCTTGCTCAGCTCCAGGAGCTCCTGTCCCTGCTGTGCCGAGGAGCCAGGGCTGGACACAGCAGCCCAGAGGTGCCTCCAGGGCTGGGCAGAGGGGCATCACCTGCTGGAAATGCTCTTCCCAGTGCACCCCAGGACATCAGGTGCCTTCTTGGTCCCCACTTGCACCATTCCCCACCCTCCCTCCTCTTCCACAGGAAACCTTTCAGGACACATCCAGCACTGCTCGTATTTGGAGGAGCGACTTCCTCATCAGAGAGAAAAAGCATTTTGGAAAAAAAAAAACCAAACCAAAACGACCAGTGGTTAACAGTGAACATCCTTTTATGCAAGTCATCAGCCGCATTTGTACTCTCTAGTGCTGCTCTGTAAACAAGTGCTCAGCTGGTGAGCAGGACTCCATCCCATGGGAGAGGGCTGGGGTTTATAGGTAGGGCTCTCCCGAAGCACCGTTCAGTTTGGTCTTGCTCTTGTTCCTGGAAAGGAGCTTCTTGCTCAGGATTCTGGAGAGCGTCCCCCCCTTCTTGCGGCTCTCCTCTGCCAGAGGCTGCTGCAGGAACACCAGGTCGTTGTGGGACTGGCTCATCCCCGGGTCCTTCTGGTGATGCTGCCGGCGGAAAAACAGCTTGGCGCTTTTCTTCAGAATCCCGCCTGCGGAAGGAGAAAGGGGGCAGGACACTTTAGACAGAACGGGCTGCTGCCCTCTGGAAACTCAGCTTTGACTGCAGCAGGAGTGAGAAAAGCTGATCCTCTGATTTAAGTCTCCTTCCTTACTCTTAGCTCCAAATGCTCCTCTGGAGGCCACACTAGTGCTCATACACACATGCACAGCGAGTGGTGTGGGTTGTACCCTGGGCACATCCAATCTTTCCAACCAGTAGAGTAGAAAGGATTTTATAAAAAGAATGAAAGAGAGGAAATAATTGTTGCTCTTTGTCGTTTCACAGATCAAAGGAGGTGAAGATCAGCCTGTGAGGCACCACGTGAAGCAAATTTTAATTTGAGGTGCAGGACAACAGTACCTGGCAGTGAAGGTGTGTGCAGTGGGTCTGTACAAGCCAGGCAGCAGGTGCTCTATAAAAATTCAGCAGCACCACCCAGAGTAACACTCACAAAGCATTGGCTGTTCCAAAACCCTGTTAGGAACAGCAATGCACTTCAAGCAGATTAAAAATAATATTACATCTGCTTCCAACAGGTTCAGAAGTCTGCCCAAATCCCTCCTGTGGTAAATTAAGTTGCTTTATTTTGCCGTGTTCCTTCCCCTGACCCCATGTCAAACCCAGCATGCAGCCAAGGCAATTGCAGCTGTCATCTCACCAGGGACTCATGCTGCCAACAGCAGCTATTCTACTTCTCTCTTTGCAAGCTTGGGTTGTTTTCACAGCCATTCTGCCAAATTCCACCCTCCCTCTCCATGTGTGCCCGGTGTGCAGCTGGCAGGGATACTGCTCCAGGCTACCAGCAACACTCAGCCTGGCTGGGACATCAGCTCTGTGTTAGAACAGCATCAGGTTTGTATGGAACTGGTAGGGCTGTTGTCCCAGGTGGCAGGAGCCTGTTTGAATGGAGGAGGACCCAGGTGACAAGCCAGCACAAGAGCTTCTGGCAGTCAGACTTGGATGTGGGGACAGTCACCTCCCTGGCAAAGCTTCCACACCTCCTCCCTGCACCACTTTCAGATTTCCTGATCCTTTCTCAGTTCAGCTATTCATTCCTGTCACGGCATGGTCTTGATTCTGCCTTTCCTCCCACTGCAAATGGACACAAAAAGCAACGCCCAGTGCAGCTCTTTCATGGGACACTGCCACAGCTAGAATTAAATGTTTGTCCCCTGAGGACCTGACCAGGCCTCTGTGTCACTTTACACACAGTGACAGCTGCAGAACAGGTATTTCATGGCAGCCAGACGCTGCTTGGTGCACACCAAAGCAGTCACAAACATGTACTTGTGTTTATTACTGTGTACTTTAAGGGTTAAGCACTCAGCACCTGGAGGATATTCAAGCATGGGGGTTTTTTTTCTGGCAGCTGTTGAGATCCCCCTCACAGGGCACAATGGGATGGGAAGCAGAAATCAGCCAGCTGAAAGCAACCAGCACTGGTGGATTTGAATCTTGACTGCTCTCCCATCAGCCTCTGATTGATCTTTCTGGCAAGGCAGTAGCACTTGAAGCTGTTGTCAGCAGCACAAAAGCAGCAGTGTTCCACCCCAGGAGCTGACAGTTGTTGATGTGCAGAGGCTGGGGGGGCACAGAGGCTCCTGTCTGAGCAGGCAGCTGTTCTGCCCAGCAGCACCAGGACACAAGGCCTGATCCCTAAGCAGATTTTTAGCCCCATCCATTCTGTCATCCAGAATTTCTACACCAGCAAACAGCACCTGACTAAGAATGCTCCAAAAAATTGGAGCTGGTGGCCTGGGACACCTCCCTGCAGCTGAAACACTGCGGGCAGTGCTTCCCTGAGAGCAGCACAGGCTCAGCACAAGCAGCAGCTCCCCCTGACACGAGAGCTCCCTGGTGTTCTGGAAGCTTGCCAGGTGCCCAGCAGGCTGCAGCCAGTGTGGAACGTGCGGCCTTGGCTGTGGCTCTGGCTGCTGTGGGGACATGCAGCCCTGGGAGGAGGCAGGGCAGGGCAAGGCAGCAACCTTGGCAGTGCTCATGCTGCTTCATGTGCTGCTTCATGTGCTCTTTGCATGCTTATGCCTCCAGTTCAACAGGATCCATGTGCCAGCAGCAGGAGATGAGCAGAGAGCACTGCAGGAACTCACTGCACTAATGTAGGGTGTTCTAAAAATGCTCGTGGGGGTGGGATCACTTCTGAATCTCATCTGTGCTAATGGAGGGAGATTTCCCTCCACATCTACAAGGGTATGAACAGAGATTGCTTTCCATTCCTTCCCAACTTCCAAAACAGTTTTCGTGCAGGTGGTTTTGTAAAAAAGCTGCTGATTTTGTAAATACCTGCTGAGATTGTGGCAGCTCTGTAAGTCAGGCTAGAAAAGCTTCATCCAAAAAATCTACAAGCAGCAAGATGTTTTGTTTGTATGCATATCCAGTTATGGGGTCACACACTGGTTTGCATGAGCAGATTTTGATTGATTACCAGATACTACAGCAATGGGCACGATGGAGAGAGATGAGGAATGTGGAGCATCCCTCCAAGCCTCCCTTGCTGCCCTCTCTGTGTGCCCCTCCTGGACAGCACAACCACCAGAAGGATGATCTGTCACAGCAGACTGCTCTGCTGAGACACCTGAGCACAGGAAGGTAATTTTGGAAAGAGAAAAGGAATGGATGGGGGAAGAAGAAAATGGGTGTCAAACTAATTTTTGCTTCAGTTTTTACAATGAGTGTCTCATTGTAAAGCTGCATTTCCTTAGGGATTAAAGAAAAAAAAAAGAGAGAGAGAAAAATAACTTACTGTGTAGGTAATTAATTCTGGCTGGCATAGTAGTCATCTTAAGTTTATAAAAGGGAACGGGTAAGAAAGACGAAGTCAGAAAGGTAAAAAAACAAACAAACAAAAATATGCAATAGCAAAAAAAAAGTGCTAACTTTAAGACATTAACACACACAAAAGGCTTTTCAAAGCAGAAGGGGTTTTGTTTGGGTTTTTTGCCCTGTTTGGGTTTTTTTGTTGTTGCATTTTCGGTTTTATTTGTGGTGGGGTTTTTTTTTGTTGTTTGTTTTTTTTTAAAGGAAAACATTTGACAAACAGAAGCCTTGAACTATTCACAGCTCATTGAAGGCAGGGGGGTTGAAATGTTTTCTGTCTTAGTCCATAAAAGCCACTCAGCTGTGACAAAGCTGAGATTCAAGACTTCCACAAAGACATCTGTGTATAATGAAAGGGATTTGAGCCAGTTTTGTCCAAGTATTTTCTCAAGATGATACAACTCTCTCAGAGATACTTTGCAGTTTTTAGCAGCCTTACAGTGAATTGTGTGGAAAGGATCTCTAGAAGCCTCATCTCTTTGCACAGGGAAACCCAAAACCAAACAACTCACATACAAACTTCCATTTGCTTGTTTTAGAACAACATGCCAAAGAAGAGTCCAGAGGTTTTGCAGCTCCTCACACAACTTCCTAAACTTCTCCAGGCTCCAAAATCAGCCAAATCCCTTGACAACTAACCCACTCCCCTCACCCCAAACACAGCCAGGAGTTTCCAGTGCCTGAGCATGAGTGTGACAGGGATTGTTGCTGTGCCCTCCTGATCTCTCATGTGGAGCAGCCCAGCTGTGGGAAGAGCAGAGAACTCCATGCTCCAAGGGAGGGTCCTGACAAAGAGCTCCAGTGTCTGCCCTGTGGGAGAGGGGGGTGACAACCCAGTAAAATAGGGAGGTTTTGTTATTTCCCAGCATCTCTGGGCGAGGAAAGGATGGAAAATAATGAAGCAGAGAGGGATGGATGTGAGGGAAAAGCACGGTGTTTTTTGCAACTTTAAGGTGCAACCTGTGTGTGCCTGTTTGGGGCACAGCCCACTGCACTGGCCCTTTTGTAAGACTTCCTAACAGCCCCTGTGTTTACCACAAACCAGTGCTCAGAGGCCACTGGGTTTACCAAGGAAACACAAAGAACCCTGAGACGTTTTCAAGCTGCAGCTACTCAGGTGTGTAACTACCTAAGCAAAATCATCTGATGCCTTACTTGATCTGGTAACTTGCTAAATTAACTTTTACTCCGTTTTCTTTAGGAAATTGTGCATTAATGAAATGAGTGAGAAGGGGGAATCTGTTCACCAGGCAGTTTCTGCTTCAGCTGTGGTGCTTCCCTGAACTTTAGTGAGGGCAGGGGAGCCTTGTGCTCAGAGATGTGAAGGACAGAGAGGAGTGTATTGGAAAGGAACTGTGGATCCCTGCCACCTTCACCTTGGTAATGGGGCTGCCAATATAGGGCAAGTCCTGGGGTTACAAGGACACAGATTTCCTTGAGGAATTGATAATGTGATTAGTGATTTCTCTCCCAAATAACTGCGTTGGGTGTAATGAGCTGCCAGCTTCTAAGGGTGAGCTGTTTCCTTGTGGAGGGGAGGGTAAGAAAGCCTGAGCTGGCTCAGAGAGCTGCAAGTAAAACTGCTTCAACCAACACCACAATCACAAAGAGTTTGAAGGACAAAAAAAAAAAAATCAATAAGAAAGGATGAACTAGTGCAGCCAATTACGTAGAGAAAGCAGTTGCTGAAGTGGAAGTGAGGGTCGTGTACCTTTAGACTTTTTCATGCTCCCGGTTTCTGAAACACTTAATGAGCTCCCAGATATCTCCTCAGAGGTCTGGTCTAAGAGTGTGCTGGTGTCCCACTGCTGGCTGCCATTCTCCAGACCCCAGGCCTTGTGGCTGCTTTGCTCTGGCTCGGTACCAGGGACTCTTTCTGAAGCATCCAGTGGCTCCTTTTTATCAGAGGTGATTTCTCCAGCAGCTTCCTGCACAGTGGGTGGATCTGCTTCCCTGCAGGAGCTGTCCATGGCTGCAGCATAGTCCATCATCAGTGAAGCTTCACTGTCCTGAGATAAAGAGGTCTGCCCAGTGGAAACAAGAGACAACACTGACACAAGTCATCCTGCTGGAGAAAAACAAACCTCCCTGCAAGAGTTATTTTCTCTCTTTATACTTGTATTGCTCAGGACCATCAGGAAGCCACCTGAAGCTTCCTTAGCTCTACTAAAAGAGAGGAGCGTTTAGCAAAGTTTTTATCATGTTGCAAAGGCCAAATGAATGAAAAAAAATTAAGTAAATGCCTGTTGCATTCCTTTAGGGGATGGTCTCTCCCTCACAAACTCCTCCCCCCAGAGGCTGTAACCTGGCCTGATCTTACCTGCTCCTTGACTCTGACCTATGGCCTTCAGCCAGGTAATCTGACCCCGAAAGAGATAAAACCCCTGCCCCCTCGATGCTCTTCCTCTTTGCCCTGGGATTCCCTTCTTGGAATAAAGCCTTGGAACACCTCCTGAGGTAAGGAGCCTCTTTTGGATTTCCTTTCCCTATCCTGAAGAACTCCTTTCCCCAAAACTCCCCAAATCTGAGCCAGCAGCCTGTGGGGGAGTGGAGGGGAGGAGAAAACTTCAAATGCCTTCTATCTACCTCTGGGCACACTACAAATAACAGGATTCCCCTCCCTATATGTGCTGCTGTAATGAAATGTCAGCATACACAGAGAATCTTCTGGTCCTTCTGAGAAAATTAACATCAAAGCATTTCATCTTGTCTCATTGTTTGCCCTCTCTCTGGAACAGAGACCAGAGGTTTTTCAGAGGGTTTTAACAGCTTTGAAAAAAAAGTAGAAAAATCTTTCATACTTTTTCAGTGCATCTTCCCTACATGGGTGAAACACAGAGAAGGATTATCCTGTCTTCTCACCTAAACTGCTTTTCCCAAATCCCTACCACCACTCCTATCCAAGGACACTGTGCATTTTCAGTCAGGCTGCCAAATGAACAATCAGAACCCAACACCCTGATTTGGCTTAACTTCACAGTCACAGAGCAATAACCTGGCACACAGAACTGCAGAGACAGCAGAAGCCCTGTGAAGGTTGCAGTCAGTGCAGGAAAGGCTTTAGAGAAGCAAGCAGTAACTCCAAGTGCTGCTTTCTGCTCTACCTTGGACACCCCTGATATGATAATGGTGCTTTTCTTCCGAGGAGACTTCAGCTTCTGCTTTGCAGACTCGCTCAGCTGCCGAATGGCTGCTTCTGCCACGGGGTCGGTGCCATTCAGTACCAGCAGCTCTGCAAAGAAAGGATCATTTCAGAGGGAAAGGAAAAACAGGAGAGGACAGAGCAGAGGCAGGCAGAGTTTGTCCTCGACTTAAAATTCACAGAAATGGCAAAAATACTGGAAACTTTGCAATTCACCACCTGGTGATCAGGTCCTGTCTTTCCCTCCTGTCACTCATTTTTGGAGAAAAGGTACCAAAATGGCACTTAAAAATCCTTTCCATGAGAACAGGGGAGGTTCTGGAAGCCAGGACAAAGCACCCCATTATTTCAATGCATTGCTACCCTGTGGTGACAGTGGGGACATCCTGAGTTATCACAGCCATGAAAAACCATAGCTGTAACATGGTACAAGCCTGGCACAAGATGCTGCTTCCTCAGGTAGATTTTTTTGTTATTTTGCTCCTTTTCCAGACCTCCCTGCTCAGTATTTCCTGTGATAGGGTGGAGAAAGCAAAGTAACTGCCTCCAAATCCTTTTCCCCTGCAGCCACTGCACAGGAACATAAAATCTTCTGTACAAAATGCTCTTTAGTGACAAACACAAGTTTATTTTTAAGCATGGCCCCCTCTGGCACCTAGGACACAAATACACATTAATCAAATTCATCAAGCTCAGGAACAAACAAGCCTAAGGAAGTCAACAAGACAAAAATCCCCATGTTTAATTGCCTGAGGTGGACTTTTCTGGCAAGAGTTTTAACAGCAACAAAAAGAAGAGAGGCAGGAGCAGCACCAGTGTTAACTGAGTTGAGCAGTGCCTTTGGTTACTGTGAGAGTCTCATCTCAAACCTTGACTTTTTCATCTCCCCAGCCACTGCATTAATTCTTACTGTTGTCATCACTCAGAACTGTGGCACAGACACAGCATCTTTGCCAGAGTGCTCGCTGCTATTTTGCCAAGATGTTTGTAGTAACTTTTACCTCATACCAAAAGCTTCTTTGTATTTCTTTCATTTGGCTTTTGTTCTAATGAGTAATTCTTCCTGCAATGCTGTATAAACACTTCACAGAAATCCCCCTGCACTCCCAATAAAAACATTGTCCACAACAATATGGGAATAAGCTGTCTCCAGGTGAACTTTCCAGTAAGTGTTTTGTGTCTTTGATATCATAAACACTTCAGAGAATCGACTCAGAAGTCTTACACCATCTTAACATTTCCCAAATTGATGCAGTAATACCACACTGCTTCATGGTATCAATATTTCTTATCCTAGAGACAGGAAAAGATCCAAGTGCTGTTACAGCTATTCGTGGTTACTGCTTCTTGCTCTTCCCCATATTTGTAGGCCAATACATTTTCTGTGTCTCAGAAACCTCCTGACTGTGCCAGGAGCAGCCCAGACCATCTCCAGATTGTCCATTCCCCACTCAGACCTGTACAAAGTCAGCTGAGCTCCACACCAGGTGCCACTGGCAGCCACACTGGGTCACATCTGTCACTGCTCTAGCCCACAGAGCCACTGAAAAGATCAGTGGTGAGCACACACAGGACTGAAAAATGTGTTGAAGGCTTAGAGCTGCAACTTGGAAAGGTAAATTCCCCAGAGACAAAAAACTGAATGGGCAATTCAAAGTGAATTTATAATTATTGTCAATGTCACCTGATACTCTGAAGGAACTTCAGCTGTATCCAGGTGACTTAGGAAGGTGGACAAATGGGCACAGCAAACCCAAAAAATGGGCTAGGAAGAGAACTGAGTCTTCCTTACCAAAGTCCAGCCTCTGCCTTCTCCTCAGACACAGGGGACTTAGAGATACATGTCACATGGCTTTAATTTAGAGCAGCATCCCCTGTGCCTTTATGAAAAGAGGCATCCTCATTCAAAAGTAAGAGAAAAGCCTCACTTTTGGCTCTTCTGCAGTCTCCTCCCCTCTCCAAACCACAGCTCATTGTTGTTTATTCAAAACCAGTCATTTAAATTGCCAATTAAAACCAGACTTTTACTGCAAGGCTGCCACAGCCCAAACCACAGTGCTTGGTAACATCAACACCCCAGTGCTGCTGACAGGCAGCAGCCACATGGCTTGGCTGTCATTTTAACAGCATCACATGAATCCCACGTGCAGAACAGAGAAATGCTCTCCTTAGCAGCTTCAAACACTTTTTATTACCTGTATCTGAGGATGACAAAGTTTTGCTGACTGGTGCACCATGAGAATGGAGGGCTTCAACAGTGAAATCCTTTTCAGTCACCTTTACTTTAACTGGAGTTTTCACAGGAGAATCTGAGGACCGAGTTTTTTGGTTATTTGAAGTGGTCAAGATGTTTTTTATTACGTTAGTAAGAATTTATTACATCAGTTATGTCTGTTCAAATCATAAGTGTTTGAGAAAATTGTTTAACAGAAATTCTCACTACATGTTCTATGGTAAACCTGACTCCAAAAAGGCCAGTGAAGTGTGAGAATTTTTTTAAACATTTTTAAATGCTTAAAACATTAAAGAATGTTTTTAAACATTCTACTGTAATACATTAGACAACACCCACTTAAATAGAAGATTTGCTTTAACAACTTAAAGAACACAGATTTTTGTGATGCCTCACACCAAGACTGTTCACAGGTTTTACTTTTATAATTTTCCCAAGAAAAATTGGAAATTCTGCTCCTGGAGGACTTGCTGAAAAATATTTTGTCACCAGGTAACACCACCCTTCATCAGAGATGATGACACAGATCAGAGTTAGAAGGCACAGAATGGTTTGCTAGCAGCAAATCTCTGAGTCTGATGTATTTGTCATGTGAAAAACCATCCAAACCCCAGCCCTTCTACATTAGCACAGCATGGTGAAGATTTACAGTGTGTACTAGAAGAAATAATTGTTCCTCTTGCAAGAAAACCAGTTTCCATGAAAATTAAACCCCTGATTCTGCAGAACACAAACAGCCCCACCCCAACACATCAGAGAAGTCTGGAAAACAGAGCTTCCCTGACATCCCAGCCCCCAGTGCCTCTCCTGGTGCCCATGGAGGGAGCACAGCAAGGTGTGGCTGTGCTGACCTGTGCCCAGGGGGGATGCTCTCCCTTCCAGGCGAGGTTTGGTTCTCACAGCAGTGACAGTGGTGACCACGGTCCCACAGGGCATCACAGTGCGATCCTTCTCGATCTTGGTGGCCAGCACTGGGGAGGAGACCTGCCTTGCCTTCAGCTCACTGGGATCTATAAAAGAGAACTAAGGAGACAGGAAAACACCACCTCAGAAGCACAGCCAGGCAAGAAGGACACTGTTTCCAGCTGCTACTCCCTCTATAAGGCTTTTGCTGAGCCAAACTCAAGAGTTAATTCTTTCGACAAGACACAAATTCCCTGCAATCAGAACAGGCTGCTCTGACTCAGCCACAAGTCCAAGCATGAGTGGAGCACTCCTTCCAAGCACTTCCTGAAGGCAAAGCTCCAGCCCAAAGCCCCCAGGGCCAGCAGTACCTCTGCACTGATGGATCCCAGCCCTGGCTCCGAGCTGCTCTCCCTGGTGTCACTGCTGAGTGCAAAGCTGTGCTGGCCAGAGGGTTGTTTCCTGAACAGGTCCAGAGGTACAGTCACCTTCCCAGATAAAGGACCTGGAAAAGTAAAATCAGCAAGGTCAGCCCAGATCTGTAAGGGAGAGGATATGGGGAGGGAGGGGAAAAATTCAGGCAAAAAACTGCAATAACTGGTTCCACACCACGGGGCACAGAAGTGGCATTTTACAGCTTTTTTTTTTCTATTTTATGACTGTTCCTCAGCCTGCCCTAATACTGTGCAACATGAAAGAATAGAACCACAAAATATTACTTATTTACTGTTGTTTCTGGCCATTATTTTTTCCCTTTATATGCAGAATGTCTAGGGGAAAAAAGGAAACAACTATGAGATTTTTGGGCAATCTCCATAACCAGTTTTTGCATCTTTCATTTCAGAGGACAATCTGGAATCCTGGTTAACTGGTGCATCACAACAATGGTGTTTCTTAATTTGAACTTTAGTAAAACTTCAGCAATTCTCTTGTTCCTCCCCTGACTTTATCAGCTCCACTAGACCAGAACAAATTATTAGCAAAGGTACTCCTTGATTTCAGAGATGAAATCCTGGTTTTCTGTGCAAAGCAGAATGTTAAAAAACAATTAATTCCTACACTTCACTGGCCTTTTAGGGTCAGGTAACCACAGACCATGTGCTGAGAATTTGTCTTAAACTATTTTCTGAAACACTTAAAATTTGAACAGGTGTAACAGGTATATTAAACTCTTGTCTATATCTGTATTACACAAGCAAGGATCTACATTATATTCACATAACTCAGCTCTCTGCTCATTAATATGATTCTACTTTGAGTCTTCTATTGAAGGTTTTTGGAGAAGGAAGCTCAGCAGGTCTGGAGGGGCAGAGGGGGAGGAAGAGAATTCTGAAAGACTAAACATGCTTAAGTACAGTCAAGACTACATTTTGTCCAAGAAAAAGGTAAGTTTACTGACTCCTTATAAATATTTTTTTAAATAAAAAATAGCATCCATATCAGAGAAATATTTTAAAACTTTTGACTTTCCAATCCCTCCAATAATCATCTATCATAAGCAAGGTATTGCACAACTTTGTGTACCTAGATTATTAAAAAGAATTCTGAAACAACAGAATCAAGATGTAAAAATGTTTGAGGCCTCATGTTTTTTACTTAATCAAACACAATCAGAATTGGAGTGTTTTACACCTGATTGTGATTTTCATACCTGAATTCTTAGGCAGCCTCTGGGACTTGAAAAGGAAGGATTTACAATTAACCCCCATGATTCCCCTTCAGCCACAGAAAGAACTCAAAAGCTTAACTTGAAACCAAAAACGTTCACAGTGGAACTGTCAGATGTTTAGAAGATGGAAAAATACAGGATATCAGCACCTGGAAGACTGAATATGAGACAATCTAGAAAGAAACTCTTAAATTCTCTGTAACCTTAACCCAGACCAGAAGAGAGGCACCTGGTCAGTGTATTCTCCTTCCACCCAGGACTATTCATGGATCTCACAGTTTCTGTGGTCAGCCACAAATAAAAGGGGACCTCTGTCAACACTCAGCAAAGCTCCATGCTGATCATGCAAAATAACCCAGTCTTAATACTCACTATCCAACTTTCCATCTTCTGCTATTTGCAGTTGCAATGCTTTTGATTTGGCACTTAGTTCACTGTGAAGGAAACAAAACCACGTTAGGTCTCTGCAGATTTCCTTCCCACATAGGTTTTTCCCCTTTCCCCAGCTTTTCTCAGCCTCTCCAAGCCCAACACTGCACCTTGCAGGTGGGTAAGAATGATTCAAGGATCACAGTCAGAAATCCATGGCCTGAGTCCCCACCCCTGCTTTTTTGCACAGGTTCAATTTGTTTGATTTCAGAGGCTTTTCTCCTCCCCAGAAGCTGACAAATGCTGCCCTCCAAGCTGAAGGTGGTTCCCAGCCTGACTGCTGCACCACAACATCAGAAAGCTTTGTTTCTCCTGGCAGGATCAAATTTCTAAGTTAAGATGCTGGAACAGGCTCAATCAACATCCCTGTCCAGGCAGGAAAGTGTCCTGCAAAAACAGGACAGATGCAAGAAAACAAAAGTAGTTCCAGCTTTAAATGAGAAGAGTCAGTATCACTTTTCCAAAACAAGACTCAAGGATGCTGCAAGCCAACAAGAATGATTCTCTGTGTGACAAAACCCAGGTGAACCTACTCTCAGAATTACACATGTGGTACTTGCTAACATGGACTGGACAGCAGATAGAAAACCTTTCCTCTGACTGAGACAGTGAAGCAAACTGGGCATCTACTGAGGAAGCCTCCAGTAAAACTTTATTTTATAACCTTCTCAGCAGGCCTTCTGCCAAAACCCTGAGGGCATGCAAGCATGGATTTCATTTCACTGTGTCTCTGTTTCAAGATGCTGTGATCCTGGCTGCAGACACCCCACCTCCATTAGATGCTGTGGCACATCATCTATGCAGCAGATTTTCAGTTTTTCCCTGCCACCTCCCACCCTTCCTGCACCCCAAAACTTGGAAAGGAGCAGCTTGATGGCACTACTGCTGCTTTGCCATGAAGCTAAAGCAGAGCCTGACACGGTGGTCGGTGCAGTGGTGTTCAGAGTGGAGGTTATTTTTGGCTCAGAAGAAAGAAAAGAGCAGAGGTTTGTGTGTGGGAACTTGAAAAAAAAGTTCAAACACCCCTGCCAAAATCCTACTCATTTATCTGTAAAAGCCCCCAAGCTTTACCTCATGCACTTCTCAAAAGCAGTGTGGAAACCCCAGCATTATTCCTAGTGTCAAGGCCAAATTCCAGTCAAGTTAATCACATCCTGCCTGCCCTCTCTCAGCCCTTTCAGTTGGAAAAGGGTATTATTCTTACAAACTTCCTGTCCCAAACTGCTGGGAACCTGCCTGCTCTGCAACACGGGTGCTGTTCCACCAACAGATGGCTGAAGTGAACCACAGACCCACTGGCTGAAGCACTGTGTGACACCTCAGAAAACAAAGTTCATCACTGACTCCCCCCTTTCCTAAGCTCATGCACCCCAGAAGCCATTTCTGCTCTGCTGTTAGAATGTGAAAATAAAAACAGTTTTAGAACTGCTCACTTTTGACCTTTTTTACAGCAGCTGTGTCAATCTGTGTAGGCTGCCTGAAAGTCCCTTTTTTTTTGTTTTGTGGGAGAAAAAAAATTATTCAACTTTTACACTCCCTTTTTAGTCATGGCCACCACTCTTTTAGATGGTCAGGTTTTTTTACACATTTGCTTTTCCCCCTTAGGGGAGGGAATGCAGATAGTAGATTCCCTCAAATGCAGTTTTCACAGTAAAGTGACTTCAAAGCCTTGCTAACACTTCTTTTCTGGCACTGTAGGAAAGCATGAGGTGATTTATTATGCTGTCATCTACTAGAACCATGTATCTACCATGGAACACCTAGAGACCTGTATCTCATATCCATGCAGAGGGTACTTGGATATCCTGAAGCCCCTACCAGCTCCAGATTTCTCTGAGGTCACACAGAGAAAGGCCAAGAATGGAGCTACTTCAAAATGCCATTCTTCTCTCACACAGTTCAAGAAAAAAAAAAGAAAGTGTTTTAGTGTAAAAGCATTCTCAGTAGGTAAGTTACTTACAAGATAAACTCTTCCTTCCAAAAGGGATGTGCAGCATTTTTGGCTACAGAGCTGGAAAACTTCTGCATAGGGTCATTCAACTGAACTATACACACAAGGTCTGTGCTGCCTGTAAGGGCAAGAAAAATCAACCAGTTGTTAATGCTCTGTCACCCAGGGGCCACTCTCCTAAAGAGAAACCCCCACTCCTTGCACACTGCACTTCTGAACAGACTTTTTGCAGACACCTTCTCACCCTCCCACAGAATAAATGCCTTCCCTTGGTGCATTCATGGCAAAGGTCACCATTGCATCACTGAGCCACCCTACACACTGTGAAACATGACAGCCCAATTTAAATCCTGCCATGAAGCAACAGAGTGCAGGCAGAAAACCAGCCAAAAACATGGGGAGACAAAAAAACAAAACAAAACAAAACAAACCAAAAAAACCAACCAACCAACCAACCTCCCAAAAACCCCCCAAAACAAACAAAAACAAAAAAAAAACAAACAAAACAAACAAACCCCCCAAAAAACCCCAAAAACCAACAAAACAAACAAAAACAAAAAAAAGAGTGAGCAGGTGATGTTGTGGACGTGAGGCATTGAGGGAGCAAAGTTGCTTTCAGCTGCTTAAAAAAAACAGAAGTTTTCTAAGTTCCTCCTGGCCACAGTCACAGTGGTTTATTTGGACACGAAAACATGCTTTTTCTGCTGGGAAGTGACTGATGACAGCAGTGCTAATTCACAATGGTTTGTGCACTGTGGTTTTTAAAAAGTTCTAAAGCTCTGCTGCAGATTCATCTTTGCCTTGATCTTGGAATTTGATAGTGCTGCAAATTGGCATATTAGGAGTAGTTATACTGCTGCTCCAAGGGGAAATAGTTGGCCAGATTTGTTCCTCTTGAAACAGATTCTTTAATATGGCTTTCACAGCATCAAAAAGTAATTTAATCCCAGACTTCCAACGCATCAAGGAAAGCAACAAGAAGCTCAGTCCTGACTGTGTGCAAACAAAAGATGCTGCCCCCAGCTCTCCAGAAGAATCTGGGTTTTCTCCAGAAGAATCTTTGCTAAGAGCAGCTCTCAGTTGTTCTCTGGGGATGCTTTGGGGCCGTGGATCAGCCCTGCCTGTGCCTGGCAAGGTGGTGAGAGGAGACAAAGCACTGTGTACACACAGCTTATTTGGGATCCAAGCTGAGCCCAGAGTAAGCAGCTGAGCTGCTTTCACAGGGGCTGAGCCTGAGCTGATGGGCCTGGGCTGCTTTCTGCTCACCCAGCCATGTGTCCCTGCAGCCTGCTCCTGCTGCCACGTCCCCAGCCCAGGGCAGGGACCTGCACAGCCCTGCCTGGAGCTACCTGAGCCACAAAGCAACTGTACCCAACTGGGTTTTGCAGCTTTTCTGCCCTGGACACCCTGCTGTAAACAATGAACTGCTTTTTCCTTACCAGCAGAAATCACTTTTGCCCTAAATGATGCCCTGTAGAGCACGTGGTACAAAATCTAGGGTGATCTTTGTTTACACACACAAACTAAGGAGATAAAAACAGGCACAGCCCATAAACAGAGACCAGTTCTGCTACTGGGTGTTCAGCAGCTGAACTAAAATATCTACAGGAGTGCCAGAGCTCCTATAAACCCTGTCAGCATCCATCAATCATCCATGGTTTCATCAGCACAGCCCCCTGTGTACCTGTGCAGGTTAGCACAGTCCCATGGGAGCCTGAGTTCCAACAGGGTAATTCATTATTGCAAGGGAAGGCCAGGAAAAGGGAAGGGAATGTTAATTAAAAGTCAGCAAGTTATGTCCAGAAGCCAGCACCTTTCCAGCTGTGCAGGATTCCCACTGGATTTCAAGTGTACCAGTTAAACCCCATCATGAAGCTTTACTTCTCATACTCAGTTCCAAATATTTACACTCCAGGAGCTGCTGGGGAAGCAGCAAAATTCCCTCCATCTCCTGTTAGAATAGCAAATGGGGATTTTGCCTCCCAACATCTGTGTTCCCAGAGCAGAGCACGTGAATTGTGCTTTTTCCTCTCATTTTTAGGGAAGGTGCAGTGATTCTCAGAAGGTGAATCTTCTCTTCTGTGCAAACAAAGGTATCTAATCTAATGACTTTTAAAGCAAGGCAAAATGACCCAATCTTTTGGAAAGTTTAGTTTGCACTACGAAATTGCAGAGTAATGACAAATCACAGAATGGTTTGGGTTGGAAGGGACCTCAAAGATAATTTCATTCCAAACTCCCTGCCATGGGCTGCAACACTTTCCACTAGACTGGGCTGCAGTTGCCAGCATAATTTTATTGCAATTTAAGACATTTCACAGCCAAGAGTTCCAGAATTGCTTTAAAAATAATTTGTTGGGTTTTTGGGGTTGTTTTTTTGTTTGTTTGTTTTGGGGGTTTTTTTTAAGAAAAGCTCTGCAGAGGTTTTTAGAGGTATCACTTCCAACCAGGATAAGTGAAGCAGCTTTATGCAAGACTCAAGGGCAGAAACCTATTACATCTAACTGAAAAAAAAAAAAAAAAGGCAGAACAGCAAGTAGGATATATTTATCTAAAACTACTGCCTTGCCCAATTTAGCAGCCACAAGCTTCCATTAAAAATATTGTCACAGAATTGTTCAGGGGCCATAAATAACAGAGCCTCCAAATCTGTATTTCTGCTGACAGAATCTGAGCTGTGCCTGCTCCTGCCTCAATCAGTGACAGAGATGTGCCTGCACTTGGAGAAGTCTGAATACTTGCAAGACAGGCCTGGTGCTGCTTTCCAAACCCAACACTAACTTCTCCAGGCAGTGACTTTTTTTTGGCTTCATTCTCCACTTGCAAGAGGCACCTTCCTCCCCTCCTGCAGAGGTACCTCAACAGGGCAAAATGTCCTTGACAACCAAAAAAACATCTTTCAGGAGTTTCTAATACAGGAGGAGAGTTTGAGGTACATCTGCAAATCACTCAGAAGTAAAGAAAAAGAAGGTAACATTGAATCAAGCCAATGTCACTGCCAGCAGCTAATGGAGAGCTGGATTTGAGCCCCTCATCTTGGGTACAGCCAAAGTACTTGTAGAAATGAAAACTGAAAGCCAGAAAATAATCAGCCAGCTTTATACACGTGGTCATTTCAATCTGTTTTCAGCAATGATGGATTTCTGTACAAGAAGAACAGGATGTTTAAATAGTCAAATAAATTAAAATATACATTAAGTCAGCGCTGGTACAGGTTGCCCAGAGAAGCTGTGGCTGTTCCATTCCTGGGAATGCTCAAGGCCAGGTTGGATAGGGCTTTGAGCAGCCTGAGATGGTGGAAGGTGCCCCTGCCCATGGCAGGAGGTGGAATGAGATGAGCTTTAAGGTCCCTTCCAACCCAAATAACTCCGGGATTCTACAAAGTCTGTTTCTCAGAATACACCAATTTCTTAAACCTCCTTTTGAGAGCAGGCTGTAACCCAGAACTTCCACATTACCTCACCTGAAAGGAAAGTAAAAAAACCCCAACCCAGGCCTGCCCAGAGTGGAGCAGCAGCCCCTGGGGTGTTACCTGCAGCACGGGGATCGCTCAGCTCCACCGCCACGTTCCTCACCAGCAGCTTGAGGTCGTGAGCCCTGGGAGGTTTGGGAGGACTCGTGCCCTGAGGGAGAAGGCTCGTGTTCTGTACATTCTGCAAAAGGCAACCAGGACAAGGGGCACAGTGCACGTGCCAGCACCAAGCCCTTGTGTCACACAGGGCAGCAGAGCTGGGCTGTAACACCGACGAGGAGCCACACGGGAGGTGTGAGCACAAAGCCACACAAAAGGTGTCCCAGCTGGTTCTTGCCACTGAACACTGTCAAACTTACTCCCTTGGGAGTTGTGAATGCATAATAAAAGCACTAAGCACAGAAGGACACTCCTCAAAAGGTTTTGGAAGGAATGAGGCTTACCTGAACCTCCTTTGAATCTGCAGGCCTCACACTCAACACTACAGATGGAGAGGCTGAGCTGAAGAGGTTCTTCAAGATATCTCTGAGCGTTTCAGATATTGCACATGTCCCTGCTGTCTGGCCCTATGGGGAAACAAACAATCAGGCTTCTCCAAACTCAGAAGAAGTTGAGGCAAAAATTAATCTGGTTTGTATCTAAACCACCAAACATTAGCTTTGTCACAGACAGACACGTGGTTCCTATTGCCAACAACAACAACAGATCATGCAAAGAATTATTTAAATGTATCCATTATGCATTAAAGGAAAGCTAGAATTAAACACTGAAAAACTCATGCTGTTCTGAGAGTTAAGAAGGCACAGCTGTTATCCACAAAACCACAAGTTTCTTTAACAGTTTTTATCCTCTGATGGTGTTTTAAAGGTTCTGCACTGCTCTGTCCTCCCCTGAGAGAGCAGATCAGGTCATCAGATAAGCAGATCGGCACCATTCCACTGATTTAATGGGAGTTATGCCAGCTTGCAACAGCTGAGAAGCAGCTAATCCTGTGCTGCACTGAAAACAAGTATTATAGCATCTCCTGGAGGTCTTCTACCTTGCTGAGAAGTGCAGTGTATGGACAGAGTTGTGCTGCTCTGGGGCACTGAGCTGCAGTTTGCCCATAAAAAATCTCACGGCCATCATCACAACCTCTGAAGGGTCAGAACACTGAACAGATTTTCTGTGCACACATGTAGCTTCGCATGATTAATTCTAAGGTGTTTGAAGAGGGTGAACTGCCCCTGCCCTCCCTGTGCTCCTGGAGAATGCCTGCTTCCCACAGCATGCTCCTCAGGAATTTCCTTCTGCTCAGTTACCTACAGGACACAGATTTTTAAATCCAGCTGTCCCAGAAAGGACAGTCTGAAACCCAACAGCTCTGAAATCTCAGGGAGGTTTCTTTTCTAAAGGAAAAACTGAAGTAGGAGACAAAGATCTGACCTAAAAACAAAGGACCCATCCATCTTTTCTTATCTGACAGCACACTGAGAGACTTCACTGATGTGCACCTTGCTCAACAGGTCAAGCAGATTGGGAGGAACAGCCCTTTCCCATCTCCTCAGGTGTTACAGAAACATTTTGGGTGTTTCACAAAAAATCCCAGGAATGCTGTGTAGAGAAATCCTGTTTTACTGCCTTCTTACCTAACTGCCCTTTGATGACATGTTCAAAACATGCAACAGCATTGGCCAGTCCCACAAAAAATCTGCTGCATTTACACCATGTGCCCTCAAATAACCACCAAGGAAACACATAATACTCATTCACTTTAATAAAGATCACAGTAAGTAAGGCTTTTTAAAGCCTCAGTAACAGCAATTTCATTACTTAAGTTACTTAAAGAAGCAGCTAAACTGTGGTTAGTCTTCATTGTTTGGGAGGTTAATTTCCCTCCCCTGCTCTTACCTAAATTGTAAAATCCCAGTTGCCTCTCGTGCTTTGCCATCAGCCTAATGTGACATCTGTTATTTAACAGTTACAACAGCAACCTCAGCCACTGGACTTCTGTTCATAGGTATTTGCTGTTGTTCCCACAGTTATTTGGAAAGGAGATTGATTAAAGAGCCTCCTGTCAGCTCTGCCTCATTTTTAGCCATCCTTTTTTTATAAAGTAACTCTCCACCACAACGCCCTCCACAAGACAAGCCCCAATGGCTTAACTGCCACCCCAAAATGATCAAGACAGGTTTCACTTTGGGTTTGACTGGGCCAGGGGTGTACACCACAGCCAGCCTGGGGCACACCAGCACATGCAGTCACCTTGTGTAAATCCAAACCCTGACAGTCAGCCAGGTTGCCCAACACGAGTCAGGCCCACCCAGCCATTACCAAGAGAAAATGGGTGATTATACCCAGCTGATGTCAAAACCACCGTGGAGATAATCACAAGTAATTAAAGGTATTTGTTTGTACACACAGTGTTGCTTCTGAAAGAGGAAAAAAACAAGACACAAAGGCTGACATTGAAGTTTAGGAGCTGAAGCAATTTCTAAGGTGTAGCTTGCTCACAGGTTTTAGCACTTTGTTTATTGCCTCTCCTCTTCCATTAAGTGCTAATACAAAGTTCAAAGTGAAAATAAAGCCCTCTAACGAATAAAGAACTTAGCAGGCTCATTCTAAAAATGCAGGCAAAGCAGAACAGGTGCAACTCTGCAAAGCTGGACTTGGGCACCTCTCAAAAAGCTGATTGTGGAGTCCAGTGACTGCAGCAGAGTCATCTGTGTTTGTCAGGAAAGGTTTAATACTTAATGACTTTTCAAATGTGGGTAATCAACATGAGGCCATTTACATGCAATGTGTGCATGGTAAAACCTACATTAAAACACACTTCAAAAGGCTTGTCTGTCTTCAGTTATGAGTTTCACATTTTTATGGACAAAAGCTGTGGTAATAAATTTCTGTGATTGTAGCTCTCTCAGTACAGGTCTTTAGAAGCAGCTCTACAATAAACTTATTTTTTAACAAGGCCCTCAGTCAAGAAAACAACTTCACAAAACACCAACAAGTCTTCCCCCACACTTGTAAGAAACAGTTAAATCACCACATTTGTGCCAAAAATAAAAAACTGTGACGACTCAAAGGCAGAAGAGAATCTCAGTCAAGACGAAACTCTTGCAGGGGATGTCCCAATGAATGAGTGCTCATATACAAAGATCAGGTGCAATTCCAAAAGCATCAAATATTTTTAGATCATCCATCATTTCCTTAAATAACTGTATTTTTCACAGCTGTTTCTGATCTGTTTTTGCCAGATTTCAAAACTGATTAAAATTAGGGAAGGGGCAACGTTTTAATTGCTTTGATGAAAATACCTTTACAACTGAGGCATTTTTTATTATTTTAGAAGTGTTCTGAGAGAAGATATTTAGGAACAGACATTTTTCACACCTTGAATTTGGATGAAAGATGTTTGCAAAGTCATTTGTCTGTCAAATACAGACTTGTTTCAGTAATCTTGAGAGGTGCTGCTGGATTTCAGAGATGCAGGGGTTTGACAGATGATCCATGGCAGATGCTTTACACCACATTTTGGACCAAGGGGATGGAGACCCATCTGCTCTACCATTACAACAAATAAAACTTACTGACTGACCTCCTGCACTGCTGGCTGGATTTCAAAGTTGATTTCATCGCTGTTAATGAGGAGCCACTCAACTTTGACATCTTCTCCTTTGTCTTTCACATAGAGATGAAGCTGTGGACAGGAAAAGAGTAATTGTAGAGTGTTGTGCTGTCCTGTACGGAAATTGTAGGTCAATCTCCACGCTAAGGCTCAGCACAGGAAGAATGACATCAGCTTCTGAGTAGGCAACTTCAAAGTGACACTCTGAGGAGGCAGAAGTTGCTTCAGCTTTGAGAGTGCATGCCATTTAAAAAAGGGAATTGTTCTAGATATCCAAGTAGTCTACCCAACATGTTATTTATCCCCAGGCTCCTGAAGAGGCAGCTTAATTTCTGTATTTACCACTTGCCCCAGAGGGGAAACAAAAAAAGGAAGGGAAGAGTGAACAACACTTCAGACTTTACCTGCAGGTGGACTGGGGACAGCTTCACAAAATAGGACTGAGCTTCGGCAGCCGCAGGCGGAGGGGCTGAGACAGCAACGAGGAATTGAACAGAATCTCCCACAACATTGCAAGAAACCACCTGGGGAAAGGAAAAGGACCAGGGGAAACGAAGGGAAAAACAAATTAGTCTTCAGCAGGTCTGCTGAAGGCAAGAAAGAAAGTAATACAGGAATTTAAGCTAGCAGAATTATGCTAAGTTGCTCAGGTGGGAAATTTCTAAGCAATGTCATTCATGTTCCCACCTCCTTCTGCACACTCTTCTAAAAGCACACAGCTCAAGTGTTCAAATCTGTACATGAAATTTAATACCTGCAAATTATGGCATTTCCCAAAATTTCTTTTGTTACCTAATTGAGAAGTAACTCCTTGCCTGACAAGGACTCCTTTCCCTTTCACAGATCTATGTATTAAAAGCTCCAAGAGGGCAAAGATGTTTGTTGTTCTTCTGTTCTGAGCTAAGTAGCCTACAACAGGACAGCTGATTTACCACACAATCTTTAGTTTAGTGGCCTCCAACAAACGTGAAACTTTGGTATAAACCTGCTGCTACAGCAGAGGACTCTGAGTAACTCCAGTTCTCAGTGGATAAGAAGGAGCAGGAGCCTTTAAGAATTTATTCAAGCCTTTAACCAAACCATGAAAGGCCCTGAAATGTGGTGACAAAGCCAAATGTCTGGGAAAAGTCTGAGTGCCACTTGACTGCAATACACTTTTATGAGCAGCAATTTAACTTGTTATCACACTGAGTTTGTAAACAGTGGACAGCTTTTGCTCCCTCCCCTCTGCAAACTGACTGAGCTGCCATGCAAAATTCCTGGAGTGTGCAGAAATTCCTGGAGGGTTCCTGGCAGCACAGGAAAGCCCATGGGGTGGAAGTCAGAAATTATTCATCACACCACAGAGGCATGTTTGTTTTGCAAACAGATGTGCTGGTGGAGGAGAGATGTGCTTGTCCACGTCCCTCTGTGGTTACTGTCCCCACAGCTCCTTACACTGACTCAGGCACAGGGAACCAGGTCAATGCAATGCACAGACAAGTAATTCCCTGCAAGGTTTGTCTGACAAAAACTCTGCGTGGTGCTATTAAATTGTGTTTGTGCACTTACTGCTCCACTTAGGGGCACTGGAATTGAAGCTGAAAGCTTTGAAAGGAATCATGAACCTCCTGGAAGATCCTTATCAGTCTCTCCTTAAATACATTTCATCTCCCTGAGCTCTCTGGGGTACATTTTAAGGATGGCCAGGGCTTTATCAAGGGCCTGAGTACATCCATTAAGGCAGAGACTTAATTACAAAGGAGCAGGGGGTGGGGAGGTGGATATGACAAATAAAAATCCCAACCACACCCACAAGCAGTAAGATTTGCCTTTTCAAGTTATATCTTTGCAAATTACCATTTAGAAGTGGAAAAATGAGTTTTCCTCACCTCTTCCCCCTTCCCAAAGTCCAGATGCCTTCAGAAGTGATTTCTGACCTTAATCCCACACCAACACCACCAACACCCAGTATCATGGTAAAATATAAAGGATTTTTAATAGCTGACAAGAACAAAGAGCCCAGCTGCTTCCAGCTGCTTGCTTTACTTGCAGCTGAGATGAAACACAGAATCAGCCCTTTCATTCAAAGTAATGGATTGATACGGTGACTCTTTAAAGACTTTGAAAAGGAAAAGGTTCTTCCCTCTTTTTTGAGGGAAGAGGAGGAAAAAGGACAGGCCTGATGCAAAAACTGATACTGATAAGTGTCCATTTAGGATATGGAAGTGTCCTGACACGTCCATATCCTAAATGCAGTGTTTTATCATCCATACATGTTTTTTTCCATACATCCATAGAAGTTCAATGCATTCAGAACAAGCTGAACTTGCTGTACATGCAATGCAGAGCCATGCATCTGAAACTTCTGGGTGTCCAAGAGCCAAGGTTGCCAGGTACGTGGTTGATTAATGTTTTTAGAAGAAATAAAAGTGTGGCCAGAGAGTTGGGAGATGAGTTCATGTGCCACTTGTTTCTAAATCATGTTTAATTCCAAGTAAAGGACGGAAACAGACACTGCAGGTGGTAGAACTTTCATTTTTTTGCCTGTATTTTGTCAAGAGATGCTAAATCAGTTTTTTATATATATTTTGACCTTTCATTTCAAGGCCCAGACCAGTGGAGTTTGGAATTTTGGTCTCCTTGATTAATTTATTTTCTGCCAATGACATCTGCTAAGCCCTACTCCCCCCCAGTCCTCACCTTTACTAAAAAAACCTGTGGTATTCACATAGAGCCACCTGTCAATTTTTAATCCAGTCATCAAAAGGAGCGGTTCCATGTTTGTAAATGGAAAATAATATGTCTTTATGTCAGGTGAATCCCTTTGTTCTGGGAGCAGGATGGATGATGGAGTCAGAACACTGAGAGAAGCAGAAATCTCAGCTAGAATTTGAAGAGAAAGCGGCTTTGTTTTCATCTATGATGCTGCCACAAGTGCTGAAAAGGTGATTAAAGAGACTGCAACTGCTGCTTCCCTCGCTGAGTGACATTCCTTTAGAAGTGTAGCAGGTGATTTTGATAGACCCAAGCAGAAATATGTAGGCCATTTCCCCCATGGCAGGCACACAAAGAAAAACACTGAAGCTTCCCATGCTCCGCTCCTTTTCCCCTGCCTCATTCCAGCCTGCTTCCTCAAATTCATTTTCTCTGCACAGATGAAGAGCTGGAGAAGGGAGGGCCAGGCAAGGCACCCCTTTCTGGTTGGCAGGGGGAAAAATAGGAAGGATAGGGTGTCCACAAGAAAACAGAGGATCCTGGACCGATAGGAAGAGAGTTCTCCTTTAATTTTATTTCTATTCCTTGTTCTCTCTCCCACTCCCCTTACCAGAGACATCCCCAGCCATCAACCCTTTGTGTTTCAGAGTCTAGAAAACCTGTCACTTTTATAACAAACTGCTCTTTAAAAATCCAGCACAGCAGCTGGGACCAGCTGATTCTGAACTCCCGGAGGGGTCACCCCCAGCTCCCTCTTGTGATGCTGCATCTGGACAAGATACATCTCCTAAATTAAACAGGGTGAGATGAAGTAGCAGCACAAAGAAACCAAGACCAAGATATTTTCTCCCTCCAGAACCTCCCTTTGCACCAACACCCCTCTGTCCATGTTCTTTGGGGATCTCCCATGGAAGGAGTTCCCAGCTCTTCCTCAGGCACCTTTGTGTCCCTGCTCTGCCATCCCTCCCATGCACAGCTGGTACTTAATCACCCCACTGCCAGGGTTATTCCTGCTGTTTCCAGCCTCTCCTCTTCATCCCCGACCTGACATCCTCACCATGGGATGAGCTGCAGTGGCCAAAACTCCCAGACCTGGCTGGGCTCAGCTCCTCACATGCAAAATGCTGGCACGCAGCTCCACTGAGCTGCAGATGCTGTGACACAACTTGCTCACACACCTCTAAAATTCTGAGTAAAATTATCCCATAAACAATCCTCTTCCACAGAAACAACCACAGGAACAAAGGAGACTGCAAAAGCACCACAGTTTGAGTGAGACAATTTTTTCTGAGAAAGTCAAGTGTACAAACTTGTGTACTCACAGCTCTTAAAACCCTTCCCCTTGCTTTGCCAGCCCCCCTCTATATCCAGACTTTTTCCCTTTGCAGTTCCTCTGGAGAGGCTTCAAAATCTCAGGTTTTTTCCTTCCTTACATAGCAGCAGAAGCTGCTTCATCTCAAGAAGCACCATGGTGCCCCTCACACATGGTGTCCTCCTGCCTTGAGGTTTCAGTTTTGGCACAGGCACCCCATTAATTTGTGCATTACACATCCCCTTTTCTCTACTCCTCCCTCCCCTCCCCAAGTGCAGCAGCAGGTTCCCTCCCTGAGCTTCCCTTCCCACTTTAGAGGGAAGTTCTGACAGCTCTGATGGGGAACATTTCCCTCTCCCATCCCCAGGCCCTGACCACACCACATGAGTTTGTAAAACCCCCAGCAGCACGGGCCTTGTTTGCCTTTTTTTTTGTTTGTTTTCTAGAAGGAAATGAGTTTTACTGCACTTGGTATTTACTTCCAGAAAGAGCAGGTTACTTGAGGTTACTCAGTAGTATGCAAATAATACAAATATTTAACATTTTCACAAGAAAATGGGAATTAACCATGAGGCAGCCACACAGTGAAAGTTGCCTTGATCTCACAGTAAGATTTAGGACCCTCACAATTTCCCATGTGTCTCACAGGGCACTGCTCTGAGAAAGCTCTTATTCTTGGCATGGAAAACTTATCTTGTCAATGGTCCCACAGTTTGTGGGCTTGGCCTAAAACCTCACCACAAGAAAATTTTTCAAGACAAAAACTTCTGCCTTTTGATAGTCATTAGCACTCAGCTGTTCAGAAGAACTACATGATCTTCTTGGTTACCAGAGCCAATTCCTTCATTTCTTGAGGGGGTTTCTTCAGCTTCTCCACTCCTTCTTTACCCAAACAATTGACAGAGCAAATATAGGGGAGATGACAAATGCAATGTCTAAGACAGGCACAGGCAGGTGTAGACTTTTAAGAGCCAGTATCAAACTGAATTTGCCTGTAAATGCAGTGAAAACCTCAGAGCAGTTTTCCCAATGGTGGTAGAACACCACAGGGAAAAGGCAGGGTGAGGGATGCACTCAGTGCAGGAGAGAGAGTTTCCATGTCAGCAACAGAAACAAAGCAGAAGTTGATGGAACGTGTGAATTTATCCACTCCTTTGAGACCAACACATTCAAATTCAAATAGGTGGAAAAAAAATGGGGAGGGAGGGAATAAACTAAACAAGCAGGGAGTACAAGGAGACAGGACAGGAAGAATTTTCAATCCACCTAATAAGTTCAAATGAACATCAAACTGTGCAAACACAGGAAGGAGTACTTACATTTCAGAAAGAGGAATACAAATCAATACCAGAAATAGCATTGCTGGTTTGGCCTCACTATCATGCAAGCCTTTCCAAACCATCTGAGACACAGCACAGCTGAAGACACAGAGACCAAGAGGGGACAGAAAACCCTGGGAGAGGTTTGCCAGTTTGTGCTGTGGTAGCTTGGAGGGTAACTCACTTGCAGAGACAGCTCCCCTGTGCTGAGGCTTCCCTGATCCCTGTGCCAAGCTGGCAGACGTGGCACAAGCTTATAGGAGGCTCACACACATCTGCAGCAGCAGCTGGAAGCCAGACAGTGCCAAAGCCAGGATCACCTCCAGTGAAGCAAACAAACCCCACCCCGAAGTCTTCCCTTGACGAGGCACTCAGTTCTGAAGGTTAGATCATAACCTTGTCTTGTTTACTTCTGTAGGCTGGCCCCACCAGCAATTAGGCTTGTACTCCATCATTCCCCCATTAGGGTGGACTGGGATGTTTGAAAGGGAGAGGACAGTGCAGCCAGCAGGGAGGTGAAAGCTGGAAACAGGATACCAGAGATTCTTTCAGGCATCAAACCTATTGCACAGTTAAAGTCCAAAATACCTCAGGAGAAACCTGAAAGAAAATGTGATGCTCAGGAAAGCAGCAATATAAAGGAGGATAAGGTCATCACACAGGAAAGCTGAAAGACCTTGAAATGTAGGAGAGGAATGCAATACAATATACTTAGTGTCTGTGTGTGTGTGTAAGAATTAACAACTACTGCTCACACAAAGGACAGCACCACAGGGAGAGAGATCTTGATGCAACAAGGCACTCACAGCATGAAGCAGCCACAGGAGAGGCAGACTGGAGGCCTAAACCCCTCAGGAAAGTACTTCCAGAGACAAAAAGAAGCTGCCTCCTTGCACTGTGAGACCTTAGCTGTAGGGCTGTGTGGCCCTTCAGCCATCAAGTTCAAAAACATGGATTTAATTGGAGCTGCTGCTGAAAATGGGTGCACAGGAGAGACTCAGGAGCCAGGACAGCATTGTAAAAGGAGATTTAAGGAGCAACTTATGTAGGCAAGCTGAACAAAAGCTGGAAGGAAATATAATCCCTTCATAATACATTTACTGACAGCAAGCACCATGGAAGAAGAGTAAACACTTTAAGAAGGGATTATATTAGTGCAAAAACTAAAAAAAGCCAAGGAAAAAATCTCCACGGGCCATAATTCCACCTAGCCTTGTAAAAAAAAAACCCCAGTCATTAAAGCAGCAAAGATCTGGGATGGCTTTTGAAGCAAAATGGGGAGTTAAAAGACAACAGGAACTGTACATCACAGTCAGGGTAGTTCACCCCACCAAAAATAATCAGAAATAAACACAGGTCGGTAACCAGGAACGGTCCCAGTGAGGAGTGCAGCAGGGACACTAAAGGAATGGCACTCTGAAGGAATTTTACCCCTTTTCATTTGAGCATGAAGCAGAAAAAGAAGGGAGACTTCTGTCACAGCCTGCTCCATCCAATCCCTTTGTGCCAAGTCCCCAGCAAGGGAATCCTCTTTTCTGTTGCCTTTTTTGTTGCTGTTTCTGTTGTGAAGTTCAAGTCCTCTGGAAATAGGCTGCACTAACGGAAAGGCTGGCAGAAAAAGCTAAGACTGAGACTATTTCTAATGTTTACTTTATTAAAACAAAACAACCAATACCACACAATGAAAACAAGGCCACTTCATTCTATATATTTAGGCCCTGGCCCAAAATTGGAGTGAAGGCAACACATAAATAAGGGCTTTATCAAGGGGCACTGTGGTGTAACCTTCAGCCACAGAGCAGCTCTGTTCCTATCACCACAGCTTGGGCCAAGCTGAGAAGCAGCAGCATTCCAACCATGTCTGCAGCACTGCACTGTGCAGCACACACCAATTTCTGTCAGAACTTTGCGTTTGGGCAAGCTGCAGAGAGGGATGTCCATTTCACATGCAAACATTAAGAGCTTGAAGAGGATGGGGAAAAAAGAAAGCACCAAAAAAAAACCCCAAAAACCAAACACCCTTGGTATTACCTCAGGAAATGTAAGACACAATTATCATATAAGAGAACTGCTGAGGTGTTTTGAGAAGGAAAAGTAGCTACCAGACTGCCACTCTAAGGTTATTATACCCTATAATTCAAATAAATATTCAGGTTGTACCTTAACTGAAGGAGTAAGAATGACTCAGAGAACTTTTTCCTGCAGCTGTGCACAAGACTGTTGAAACGGGTTTTGACACAGTTCAGAAGAAGCCAGTGTTTAAAAGGAAACCTGTTTTATTCCAATAATTTTAAAATGTGCTTCTGTTGGTCTAAGCTGTTTTGAAAGCACGTCAGATTTCTGTCTGCAGTTTAACACCTCTATTAAGATGCTGGAATGGCTCAACCCAGCCCTGCCTGTCTCTTCCAGCAACATTTCAGACACTGCACTGCAAGACACCAGCTTTTTGTGCTGTTATTTGCCAGCTTTTATTTGCAGCAGCTCTCCCTCAGGTCCTGGCTTCACACATGACACAGCACATCACTTTCAGACCTGACAGTGCCCTCTCCTTACAATTTCAACATCGTGGCATCTTCCCAGTGGCACAGAGCAACATTTGTGCCAACCCCACAGTCCTACCAAGTCCAGTCTCTCCAGCTCCACTGCTGGGGCAGAGACCACTGGGACTGAAATAAGTTTTTTTTTTTAAAAAGGGAGAAAATAAGTACACAAACAGCTTTACATGTTAACAATCCCCAGCTGCCACCAGTCAGGGTGTGCCTCCTCTAAGTTGTGTATCAGGCAGATAAGCATGCATAGTTTTCAAAGGAATCATAGTAGAGTTACTTAGCATCTAAATCAGACAAGCAAAGCAAAATAACAAAGCAAAAGTAAAGAAATGCATTAGGCTAATTCAATGCAGGTGCCTAATATAACCAGTACTTAGAGTCACTAGGACAAAAATGCAGGAGCTATCATTGCTAGCAAACATATACAGATTTTCCCCCCTTTTAGTGCATTTTTACTATTCCAAGAGCCACCTTCTTCCTTATTTTAATTTCACAGGAACTGAACCACCTTCCCTGTATTTGCAGTGGGAGAGGAGGACAGAAATCCCTTGCTCCTCACTGAATACAAGGTCCAGCAGAGTCAAGACTTCAGCCTCAGGACTCTGCACCTGTTCCAACATCCTTACTCAGCTCCCACTTAGGAAACAAACCTGTCATCAGCCACACAAACAGCAAGAGGCAGACAGAGATGTTTGTCTGTCCCAGGAGAGAAATTCCTTTCCTCTCCATGAAGTTCCCACTGCACACTTCAGCAATAGGATGGGGAAGCATCAGCAGGACTGTGGAGGTGGAGGAGAGGGCTGCTCCATGAGCTCATTGAGGGCGTAGCTACAAACTTGGCATAGCCCTGATTATTGTTTATTTGGGGGAAGCCCTGGAGCACATTTTGCTTACAAGGTGCAAAAGAAGTCAAACAATGCAGGGAGTCTGCAGAGGTTCTTTAGAGAGGCAACCTCTTACCTGCCTCGACAAACACAGGTCAAGGGTAGAGATTATTGACAAATAAAACTTCACTGACAGTAATAAAACATTTTCTGACCCAAAGTACACCGAAAGGCAACGAATCCAAAGTTTACCTTCTCTCCAGCTGACTTTACAATACTGGTAACTTCTTTAACTGCTAGCTCCAGTGGTTCTGCTGGGTCATCTTCCTCAAATGTGAGCAACTGAGAATCCTAAGGAAAAAAAACAAAAACAACAACAAAAAAGAAGCATTGTTAGGTGATGAACCCATCATGAAAACAAGTGATAAAAATGCACTGCCAGTCAAGTTCCTGGAATTGCAAATGTACATCAAAACTTCCATGTATTAATTGCATGACACCTCACTACATAATACAGGGTAGAGCCTGAAAACATATACTTAGGACATAACTATGGGCCTAATCATAACTCATCTTTCCCTGTAGTAGAATATCAAGGTACACAGAGCAGAGCCAAGTCCAGGAACAGCAAAAGGGCTCACCAAAACTGCTGTTCTTCAGCAAAGATTTATCAGTGCTGTAGTTTGAAAAGGCATGTTTGGTTTGGCCCACTCATACGGCCGCAGTAGGCTCTGCCAAAACTAAGAAACCCCAAATATCATCTTGCAGAGGTGAGGAAAGAAGCCTTCCCCTGCCCAGCCCTCCTCATCACTGAAGGCAGACAGCGATGACAGCCACTCCACCTTCACCCAGACAGCAGCCTTTGGGCACTGAGGTCATCCCTTCAGAAGCATCAGCACTGCATTCTTCACCTGCTACCCACACCGAGTGCTCAGCCCCGCTTCCCTCATCACCCGAGGTTGTTTTGCAGGCAGGAATTTCATTAGCTTGGTGCTGCTGACATTGTTTTGGGAGGCTGACAGCGGGAGCCACGCCACGCCGCAGTGCCAGGCGCTGAGCTGCCGGCTCCAGCTGCTCACCTGGGCAGGGAGGGTGTGCTTGTCCCTGTCCAAGGGGCTTTGCCCTCTGCTCAGGCACGGGAAGCTGTCACTTGTGTCTGGCTACTTTCAGCTCCCAGCACCTGTGCTCAGCCTGACCCTTCTCTTCCACAAGTGCGGGGCAAACCAACCTTCATTTCTTAGCACAACCTACTCTTTTTTGAAAGGGCGGACAAAATATTTTCTTTCTGCTGCCCGACTTACAATGGTATTTGGAAAGTGTTAATTTTTGTTCCTTATCTTTCACACACACATGTTGCCCCACTCTTCCTTCTTCCCCAGCCTGCTCCCTGACATGTAAGAAGGAACCTCTCAGGTCTAACATGCACGCAAATTCTGAGACCTGGGGACACGCCACTTCCTAGAGTTTATCCTCAGCATTTTGCACTGACACGACAAGAGTTCAGTCCTGAGGACAAGGAAATCAGGAAATCAGCTTGCCACAGCCTCGCCTAACCTCCTCACCTCAGCGGGCATACCATTACACACCAGCGCGCTGGATGCCACACTGAGCCTTCCTCAGGAAGGGCAGGTTGGGATGGGAAGAGACACCAGGACTTGTGCATCCCCCCTGAGCCGGGTCACAGGCAAACTGACCGAACCCTGAGCATCCCATCCACCGCCCAGCGGGCTCGGAGGCCACCAGCCCTCGGAGTTCCAGCACCACACAGGCGGGTTCAGCAGGGCCTGAGGCATGACGGGGGAAGCCCAGCTCTGGGAATTATTTGCCGAAGGACGGGCCGCAGGCCCAGGCCAGGAAGTTTCCATTGTTTCCTCCTCCCCAGGCCCGAACAATGTTATCGGCGGAGGGAACCCCTGCCAGGGGCTGCGGGGGTCGGGGCTTTCCTTCCTCCCCATCCTTCCTCGCTCCCACGCGTGCGCCCACTCCGTGCCTCCGGCCAGCTCCCTCCTGCAATCCCTGCCAAGCAGCCACCGAACACACACGTGTAAATACACAAACGCACACACGCAGGGTCAGCAACACGCCCGATACATCCCTGCGGCAAGACCCGGCGTCCCCACAGCAGCCGCTCCGGAGCCGCGTCCCGGCGCGACGCCCCACGGCCGGCAGGCGCCGGCCCCATCCCGGGGAGCCGCGGCCGGGCATCCCCCGTCCCTTCCCTCGCTCCCTCCCGCCCCTCCATCACCTGCATCCCGGCACTCACCGCCCGCTCCGCCGCCTCGGCTCGGAGCGCCGCCACCCAGGCCCGCCGCCACTGCCGCCTCCAGCTGCCCCGCGACAGCGCCCAGGCCAGCGCCGAGCCGCCCTCCTCCAGCAGCTCGTCCCGTTGCTCCGGGGCAGCGGCGGCCGGCGGCGGCGGCGGCGGGCGGCCCCTCCGCAGCGCCAGCAGCGCGTACTGCACCAGGTACACGGCCAGCGTGGCCAGCGCCGCCACGAAGAGGGCGACCAGCGCGCCCCAGCGCAGCTCGGCCAGCCCGCCCGGCAGCCACGCCATAGCTGACCATAATGGGGCCGCCACTCCCGAGCCCTCCAAGGCGCGGCCGGCGGGGAGCGGCGGCCGCAGCCCCCGCGCTGCGCTCGCTCGACCCCCGGGCGCCGGCGCGAGCACCGCCGCTGCCCTGGGACGCGCCGCGCTGCCCCGCCCGCCCACGGCGAGTCCCCGCCCCGGGGCGGTGGAGAGAGAGAGAAGGGGGCCCGGCCCGGCCGCAGGCACGGCCCCGGCGCCTGGTGGCTCCCGGCCAGCGCTGCCGGCGCGGGGGCGGTGGCCGGGCGGTAAACGGCTGCTCGGGCCGCCCTGTCATGCGGCGTGGAGGTGATGGGCGCCTGGCGGCCCCGGGGTCAGAAAGGGGTAGACGGGCTTGGGGTAGACACTTGGTGACCCCTGGGGGTAAGAGGGGCTTGGGATAAGCATCTGGTGCCCACGGGGATACGACAAGTTCATGCTGTGCTCCTGGTACCCTGGAATAAAGGGGATAGAGAGGCTGGGGATGGGCACCTGGTACCCTGGGGTAAAGGGGCCTAGGGTGAGCTGCCTGGTGACCCCGAAGGTTGAGGAGTTCAGGGTGGGGGTGCAAGGGCTTGGAGTGGGTGTCTGGTACCTCGGAGGGCAGGGGGCACACGGAGGGTGTGAGTAGAGGGGCTCGGTGTGGGTATGGGGCAGGTGCCTGCTCTGTTTCATTTCTAGTGTCTCTCTTTACCCGTGGCAACCCCCTGAATTTTTTTTCCAAACACACACTCTAAAACACCCATGAAGTTACGAAAGCTGGTCATGCAGTGTCGTTGACCTTGCTCCACTTGGCTTTCGGCCCCTTCAGAGCTTTGCCTTAGAGGGCAGGAACATCTTTTCCTTGCTGGAAACTGGAATTCCAGACCATGGCAGTGTGTGCCGTGGACACAGAGGGGGATTCCCGAGGCTCTTGGGGTGCTGGTTGTGCCGTGCCTCTCGAGGGAGCTGTGACAAGGTCCCGAAGCCGTGTGGGCTCCCAGAGCAGACAGCAAAGGCTCCTTTGCTGGGCATTTTCAAGCACATTCCCAGCTCGAAGCAGAGGCAAGAAGAAGAGGAAATGAGGAGCTGAGAGAATTCCGGAATGCCTGTGGCTGGAAGGGACCCTGTGCAGGTGCTACGAGCCCATGAGGGAGAGATGCCTCTGCCCCAATGAAGGTGCAAAGGAGACCATGTGAGGACAACACGGATTTTGTTTAACATGGATTTTATTGACCAAGAAGGGAGACATAGAGAGGTAGAAAGAAATAGGAAAGATGTCTCAGAGAGAGAGCAGAAGATAAGTAGTTAGAACTAGAGGACCTTAAGGTCATTCCCTTCATTCTGTGGTTCTAGAAGATGTGTGGATGTTTATTTTTTATTTATACTATTATATACTTCTACAACTGTTTAATCTTCTTATTATTTACTATGACTACTATTTATTTTTCTTCTTGTTCTTATTATTATAATTTTTATTATTATAACTACTACTATTTCTCCTTCTCATAATTCTCATTCAACTTACTATTATTCCTTTTCTTGTTCTTATTTACTAGTATTATTTCTTCATCATCGTCTTATTCTTATTATTCCTATTCTTACTATTTTATTTTGTTTTGTTTTGGGGGGGGGTTGTTTGTTTTGGTGGGGTTTTTTGTTTGTTTTGTTTTTTGTGAGTGGGGACGTTGGGGGTTTTTTGTTTTTTTCTTACTAGTACTGTTTCTTAAATTCAACCTTCACTGCTTTGGAAGACTCATTTGTGTCACAGTCCTGCAGTGACATCCCTGGAGAAACACCTCCTATGTGTGCCCATTCCTCATGGACACAATCCCAAAGGACCAGCATGTAATCCTTCAAGGTGAGAGAAAACAGCCTTCCATCCCACCAGGGGAGGTTCAGACTAAATATTAGAACAAATTTTCCCTGACGCAGTGCTGGAGTATTGGAAGAAGTTGCCCAGGGAGGTGATGGAGTCGCTGTCTCTGGAAGTGTTGAAGAGTTGTCCAGATGTGGCACCTGGGGATGTGATTTTGGGGTGATGATGGCGGTGCTGGGGTGCTGGTGGGACTGCACCACCTTGGTGATTCTCTGGGATTCACCCCTGAGCCACCCCAATTGCCCCACAGGTGCTGCTTTGGGGCTGGGCACACCGGTCACTCCTGGCCTTGGGGACATGCAAAGCAGCCGGGGATTGCTGATCCTGGTTGGACACGTGCAGGCAAAGGCAGCTTGGTTGGATTTTAGGAGCATGCCTGGCTGCTGATCCATGCTGGAGAGCTGCCTGAATTGCATGACAAGGCACCTGCACTTTGTTCACATCACACAGCAGAACATGCACCTAATTGCACCATCAATGGGAGGTGTTGGTTCTTGAATTTTGGTTCAAGACTAATGACTAATGGACACTGAGTTATACATCACGGCAGGACTAGATTATATGAAATACTTCCATCAATGTAAAAGGAAATATTTAGAAGAGGTCAAATCCAGACTGTTTCTTTTAGTGCCCTTCAGGAATATGACCCTGAGCCCTTTTGTCACAAGGGCTAATTCTTAGGTGCTCAAGAGCACACCTAGTCTTAAAAAATACCTAGTGAATGACTGATATTTGCTCATTATTAAAAAAAACCACACCAAAAAAAACCACACAAAAACCAACCAACCAAAAAAAAAAAAAAAAACCCAAACCAAACCAAAAAAAAAACCAAACAAAAAAAAACCAAACAAAAACAAAACAAAACCAAAAAACCCCCCAAAAAACCAAACAAAAACAACAACAACAACAACAAAAAACCCACACCAAACAAACAAACAAACAAAAACAACAAAAAAAACACAACACCAAACAACCCGGAAGAAATGGTTATTTTTAAACTCTCTTGAAGTTGTGACTGTAACCTTAGGAGTGGAGCTGTATTACTGGAAACCAAGCATGGGTATTGATGTAGTTTGTAGATGGGCTAACAAGTTTTGTTTAGGGTTGGAGAATCCCTGAGGACACGGGGCAGGCTCCGGGCAGCCGCCACCGGCGGGGATTGTCCGGCTGTGGCCTCAGGCAGGAGCGGAGCAGCCCCTGCAGCGCCGCCTGAGAGGGACGGGCGTTTCCTGGGGAGAGCCGGCTGCTCCCTGAGGGCCTGGGCCCCCGGCTGGGAAAAGCACAAAAAGCAGCTGAGCGGGGCAGGCACCGGGCTCTCTGTCCCTGCCCTGGCACCCGCTCCTGGAAGGCGGGAGAAGCCTCTGAGGAGGCCCTGGGCTGCCAGGGGGGGAGGCGAGGCCCAGAGCGGCTCCTGGGGCACGGCTCGGCTGCCCTGTGCTCAAACCAGGCCTCCCGAGGGACAGGCACTGGGAGCCCATCTTCTGCAAAAACTCCCAGTCTCTGCTCCCTGTCTTCTTCTTCTTCACTCAGCGCAAAGAAGCTGAGTCTGTCCCACGTCCTTCTCCTGCAGTGAGGGCTTGACCCAGATGCCGTGAACGCTCACATGTTCCCAACTGTCCTGAGCAAGCTCTTTGTCACCATCATCTTCCTGACTGGACTGCACGGAGGGTCTGCTACCATTGCCTTGGGACAACTCTTGGCCAACGGAGTCCTCCTCTTCAGAAAGCTCTTGGCCAACGGAGTCCTCCCAGTCAGACAGTTCTGGGGAGCTACCGACCTCTCCTTGGCACAGCCTTGCTCCATGCATTCTTCCCAGTCAGAAAATTCTTGGGAGCAAAGGGCTTCTCCCTGGGACAGCTCCTGCTCTCCTCATCCCAGTTGGAGAGTTCTCCACAGCTTCTGACATCTCCTAGGGAGAGCTCTTGCTCAAGAGATTCTTCCCAGTCAGAGACCTCTTGGTAGCTCCTAACATCTCCCCACTGGGAAAACTTGTGATCCATGTCAGATTCCTTCTCTTCCTCCACACTGACAAAGGCCCCCTCCTCCTCAGTCTCTGGCAGGGGCAGGACTGAGCCACCCACTGCCCTCACCAAGTGGTCACTGAGGGCCTGGTGTTCGGCCAGCTGGGCAAGGGGCTGGGGACGAGGGGTGTCCCTCAGGGCTCTGCCTTGGCCCCGGGGCTCTTGCGTGGCTTCCCCAATGACACAGCAGTGGATCCAGCTCACCCTCAGCACATTTGCAGGGGACGGGGAGCTGAGCAGGGCAGGGGCACCACTGGAAGGAAGGGGCCGTGCACAGGGGCCTGGACAAGCTTGGGAAGTGGGACCACGAGAGCCTCATGAGGCTGAACAAGGCCAAAGCTCAGGTGCTGCACCTGGCCCGGGGCAATCCCCGAGTCCCGGATTCATCCAGGTTGGAAGAGACCTTCAAACTTTTCAGATTAGTGCTGCCACCCCAGCCACTCCCAGCACTGGAAAGCGTTGGATCTGAGATTACTCCAGATCCCATGTTACAGAAATAAGCATCATAGCTTATAGTTTTTCATAGTTAATTAATCATAGTAATTTAATAAATTTCATTTTTAAAGCTGTGAATACAACAATTTAAAAAAAAAAAAGAGTATGTTCAATCACTGCAATTAAAATAACAAGTACAAAACCAAATACATTGCAAAAAGAGAAAATCAGTACAAACTTTTCCCACTGATTCCCTGCCTCTGTGCTCCAGAGTCTATTTTCTACACATGAAAGGAAGAGAAGGTTCATGAGAGGCCATACGTGCAGTCCAACATGAGGTTTGAAAACAAGTGCTTTGTCAGGAGAGTGCAACAGTGTAAATATGCTTAGTTTGTCAAAACTACACTTTGGCCAGCAGAACTTTTTGCAGCATTCCAGGATTCCAGCATTCCAGGCATCGCTCTGTGTGATGCCATCTTTACCTGTGAGGTGTCTGTAAGCATGTCTTTATTGAGATTTTATAGCCTCAGCCTATGGTGGAAGCACTGCACACTCCTCACTGACAGCTCTGCTGGCAGAAGCAGACCTGGAAATCTTCACTCCTGGAATGTGATCCCTCGGCATGTTACTCCTCATTGAAGAGGGGACCACTTCCCCTTTCACATGTAGCATTTCAGCCTTTCTCCCAGAGACAGGCAACAGCCCTGCCCTGCTGCCTGCTGACTGGGGCAGGTTTGCTCAGGAGTTGTGGGGCTGGGAGAGGCACAAAGCCAAAGCCAGAGCACAGGTCCCCATGTTGTCCTGCCCTCATGTGCACTCTCTAGTCTGTTTTCTGTAGCCCCTTTCTAGGTGAGACTCAGTGTGTGTGACACGTCTGGTTTTTTGCTGTTCTCCTCTGTCTAAGAAGTTTTTCAAAAGTTCTATCTCAGCTTTCTGTGTTTACCTTTTGCAATGGAGTCTCTCACAATTTTACATAAACAACTTTTCTTGTAAGGGTAACTGTCTACCCATGTTTACATTCTTCTCATAAGGAGGAGACTGTTGATGGACTGTTGGGTTGACCAGTGTGGTTGAAGAGGAAGATTTTCTTTCTCCAATCCATGGTCACTGCTGGAATTCTATAAATCTTGAAGTCTGTAAATAAACTGCCCCTTTCTTGCCTTGGACATCTCAGTGTGTGAGTGTCATTTCTTTGTGTCGTGTGCAACAACACATCCCATCCCGAGTCAACGCTTGTGAGTCCTTGTGACAGCTGTCTGAGGAGCAGGGTGTGCAAGGACATGGAGCAAGGGCCAGGTGGGATGCCCAGAAGCCTCCTTGGAAGGTGGCTGGCACCAGGGATGTGCCACCAAGCAAGCTTCCATTACCTGGAGCTGGCATGGGGATGAAGAGGCCGGCCCACGTCTGGCTCTTGATCTGGAATAACCCTCCAGACTCGTGTCTTGCAGAGAACATCCTCTTCTTAATGAAGGAGTCTTGCTCCATACAAAAAAAGCTCAGAGGTGATGACATCATTAGACCTCCACCTAACTACTCTTATTTTCAGTTCATTTGCACAATCAGGAGACATCTGATCTATCCAAACACCAATCTCTGTAGAGGAAAAAGTAACGTGTCCACCATGACCTCATAGTAGAAAAACTGCAATTCATTTAAGGTCATTTAGTTCTTCTTTGCCCAAATGCCTACATCTCTTAATTGCTTAAGAAGACACACTGCCAGGAGCTGAGTGTTTCATTAGATCAGAGATTAGCTTTGTTATTAAAATACAGGTCTGGTCCTAAAATCGTCTTCAAAAAACAACCATGCCTTATGAATGTAATTGTTAAATTGGCTAAGTTTCAGAGCAGATGGGTCACAATGTTTTATTTTGACCAATCATAATTTTGAGTTATGCATTTAGATATAAAGCAAAGCTGCAGAGCCGTGTTTCCATTCTATTTGAATTGACTCAAGTTGGTTCACCCTGGATACTTGTACTCGCTTTTGAAGCCCTTCATGCACCAATCATGCAGCCTATCATGGGTGGTGGTTTAACCCAAAACCAGAACACAATGAAAAAGAACAACATGTGAAAACAGACAAATAATGGCACCATGGTGTTTGTATTAACCATAGCCCACCTGTATAGCACTCACTAATTTTAGTGTCATAATTTATAAGTATCATTATTATAACAATTTTGCTTTTCTCTGTAGGATCACACTTTTCTACAAGTCCGGCTTCAAACTGAAAGACAGCAGGTTTAGATTAGATTTTAGGAAGAAATTCTTTCCTGTGAGGTTGGGCAGGCCCTGGCACAGGGTGCCCAGAGCAGCTGTGGCTGCCCCTGGATCGCTGGAAGTGACCAAGGCCAGGCTGGACACTGGGGCTTGGAGCAGCCTGGGACAGTGGGAGGTGTCTTTGTCCATGGCAGGGGGTGGAACTGGGTGGTTTTTAAGGTCCCTTACAACCCAAACCATTCTGTGATTCCATATCTGGTAATTAATTAATCTATTCCTGAGTGGTCACACTTTTGCCAAAGGGACAAAGGCCATACCAACAGACATTTTGCTTGGAATGCACCTGGCGCCGCAATGGGAAAAAGGAAAATTATTTTGGGGACTATTATTTTTTTCTATGATGACGACTCTTCGAAAATATATTGACCAAAACTTCAGTGAAATACCCTGAGTTTTTAGAAAATAAAGCACGCCAAGCTGCCTTTTTTTTTTTTTCCCCTTCATTTTCCCTGCTGGATCCGGCTCTTTTCTCTCCACCAGAGAGCGCCAGGATCCCCAGAGGTGCTGATGATGCCGGGAGCTCCCAGGGATGTGCGCTTCCCCTGGGCACTACAAAAACCCGTGTGCCCCCTCGGACAAACGCTTGAGGACGCCCAGAGCAGCTTTGGGAATGTGCGACATCAGAAAGAAGAAAGGACTTGGTAAGTAGCAAAAGGCATCTTCACGTTTTAGACTGAGAGCAGCAGCGCTTCAAGGAATTTCGTAGGAAACCAACAGGCTTTGAAAAATGCCTTCCTCCAGAGGAACAGTGAAAATGCTCCAGTTCAGCTGGACAGATCAGAAAATCCAAGGACCTGTGCATATACAGAGAGAGGGCTGCACTTTCAGTGTGAAGCTTTTCGAGTGTGATGCTGCAGTCTTTTGTTTCTGTCTCCTCCCTGATGCCTGTACACAGCATCAAGGCACAAAATAGATTATAGGACCATCTCTGTAAAACAAAGATTCTATTTGATTCTCCCTCTCTTAAGTCTTGTAGTAAATACTTGGTTAAAAATACCCAATTTCAAATCTCATTTTAGAATCTGTGAATCTCCTCCAGACTGAGAATTTGGTATTTTTACAGGGTTGTTTTTTTTTTTCTTCATGCTTTTAAAAAATGCATTTACATGCCTTTATGGACCTCTGTCAAATTTCTCCTGAAACAAATCACCTGAATGTGAGCTAAGAAAACAAAGTTTTCTTCTTGTGGCATTTGGCTGCTCAGATGATTGATGAGTAAAGAAGCAGCAGCAGCAGCAAATATTGCAGAGCTGTAGCTGTCACACCTGGGGAAGCCCTCAGGATGTGCAGTCTTTAAAGCCTGTTCCAAGAGCACTAAAACTTCCCCCAGTACAAGACTGTAGAGGAAATATTATTAAATATCTTTTGGGTAGGTTGTTATTTTCCCCTTAAACTGTTTCACAGACTTTATAGCATTAATTAATGGATGACAAGAGCAATGGATGCAGTTTCTGTCAGCCAAAAAGGGTTAGAGGTGTCACACCCCAGGAACACTTCATTAGGGAAGAAAGGAGTAAGTGGGAACCAGAAAGAGCCATATTTATCACAAATGACAACTTAAAATAGAGGCTGGATTTTTCTTGCTGTTGTTTTTGGCAGGGTGGCAGCATGCTCTCTCCTGTATCTCACATTCTTCTGCTGTTGTCATCGTTCTTTCTCTGACCTCTTCTTCTGGCTCCGTTGCCCTTTGTTCCTTCAGCCACCTGCCTGCAGAGCCTGCAGACCCTGGCATGGTCTCTTCCTTCCAGCAGAAGCATCCCTGGATGTCAGCAATCCCAGCAGGTTTTTAACACCAGGGGACTTCACTGGAGAGGTGCATGTGGCTGGGTGAGAACCTGAGCCCTCAACTATCAGCTCAAGCTGATGACTACAACCATGACACTGAAGAACTGAATCCATCCCAGATCCTGGACTGGCAAGACATTAATAAATTGTTAAGGGTTTATCAAAAATGCAGAGGCAATTTAAAGTAAATCTTTGTCAGCAGAAACTGACTTCAACATGTTCTTTCAACATACACAAAATGAAAGGGAAATAAAGTTGTGTATGTTGCTTCATTGCAGCCAACACCTTGAAAATTTTTATTGCCAGAAGCATTTCAGGACTGGAAAACAGAAATATTATCCCTAATACTTAGATCTAATAGTAAGGATGCTCCTGTGTTTGTATATTGAATGATAGATGGAAATATCCTATGAATGGAAGAGTAACCAATGCTGGATTTGTTTGCAGACCAACTGTCTTAGAAGGGGACAGCTGGAATTAGAACAAGAATAACCACAAAAACAGGTGCAATGCTCATGGCATCATCAGTAACTTTCAGTAATTTTGATTTGTTCCTGGAGTTTTATGTCAAACACAGGCTTTTTGTTCTCTGGAGCATTTTCTGTGAACCATTCTAGCAGAGGTCAGTGTGTGCTGAAACAGTGATGGAGAGAGGACTCTGTCAATATTAACTGGATGCAGGAAGAGCTGGAGGAGTTCCTATCTGAGAGGAGAAAGAGAGAGCCAAATCTTTGGAGATTTGTGACTGAATGGGTCAGAGAGCAGCTCTCCACCCTCTCTGTGCCTTTTCCACAGCTCCCCCAACTTGTGAGGGGCAGGGATACCCCACAGAGGGACAGGCCATGAGCCCTTTGTCCCCGTTTTCAAGGAGAGGCCCAAATCCTCCAAGCTCAGAGTGCCCTTTTAACCCCTGATCCAACCATTTGGCAGAGCTGGTCACTCACTTCTGTCCTGTGTTCCACCTGAGCCATTGCCCTGCTCCCTCTGAGAGAGATCAGGGCACACACACAGTGACAAGTGCTGGGGTAAAAAGTGCAGGTGAGTGCTCAGCACATCCTCTGTGCAAATCTTATCCTTCCCACTGGATATGTGGTGTCCCACTGACACCATTCCTTGAAACCCAGGCTGGGATTTGCATGAAACTTGTGGGACATTAACTCTTGAGACCTTGTCTCCTCTGTTAAACGTGGGTGAAACTGGTTAGTGGGTCCACTGGGGTTTTTTGCACAAGGCAAAAATGGCAAAAGACAGCAAATGGGGAGTCCAAGAAGTTGAGGAAACTGGCCTAAGTGTTCCCAAAGACAGGCCACACCCAGTGTGAAGAGAGGAACTGAGTAAACCCCATTCCCAAAAGATAAAAAACATCATTCTCTGCTTTATGGGAATCCACACACTACATTCCCACACAGGGGGTTTTGAAGAGGGAAATTCATGCAGCAAAACTGCTTTGGATGAGAGCGCTGCAAAACACCAGAAACATTGCTGTGTCTTTTCAAACATCTGGCTCAGTCCACTTTGAGATGGAGACACTTCCTTCCACAAATCACTGATTGCACACGAAGCAGGATTTGGGCTGCGCTCAAGTTTTTAAGAGATTGTCTGGAGCAGCTGTTTTTCCTGTATTTTCCAGTAAAAGGTTCAGTGAGGCATTTACTAAAACAAACAAACCCCCGTTATTTTAGTCATGTACAAGTAGCACTTACATCCAACAAAAGGAACAAAAGATGCTCTTTTACAAACTCACTTCCTACCCAGCAGACACAATGGTTTGTACAATAACACCACCCTCTGCCAAGAGATTCCAGTAGGAGACACAGCAGACTCAAAAGAAACAAAGTGTAAGTTTATTGGACGTCAACATTTCTTAGTCAAGATCTAAGTAAAGAAAACACACAGTAGAAAAAGTTGTACAAAGCAGCAATGGATTTACATTACATTAAAGAAAAAGTTGCCTTAAGCTATTAAGTCTCAGTCCTAAAAAAAGTAAAAACCCATCCTGGTGTATTGAACAGATATAGAATGTATAAGGTATACAGGATTATAAACCCAGAGTTGCTTGTTTTACCTCTATAATCCTTTAAAATGACAAGTGATTTGGTGTAACTAACCAGAAAACTCTCTAGAAAATATATTGGATAATTCCAATTTCTAGTAGGAAACTATTCCCCTGTACCCAAGCACTTAAAGTGATCCCATTTTCCTGCTTTTTAAAAAGGGACACTGTCAAGAATAAGCCTTAAAAGATGTACTTTATGTGTATTTTGCACTTAACGCTGCAAAAGAGGGTTTGTTCTGGTTTTCTGTACATATTTGAATTAAAGCTGCTGCTGCAATAGTGGGAGCTTGTGTCTTTAAAAGGTAATGTGTACCACTGAGAGACTGGAAAAGGCAAAAGAGGATCAAATCCTTCATTCTGGAATAGTGAAAGGAAACACGACATGAAAAATCCGCTCAACCCACAGAATTCAGTTACATTTTTCAGACATCCTCACAACAACTGAGGCTGCCCATAATAGGATTTCATGCCCAAGCAGCTCAAGTGTTATGACTCAATTTGTTTTTAAAGTCTTCAGTATTATTTATTACTATGAAGTATTTCTAAGATAGGTATGCCCATTTTCTGTATCCAGCCTTTCTCTTGATAGTGTCCCTTTTCATAGAGCAGTTACAGTACAGTTTTTCACAAGTCATTTTAAATAAACAAGAATCAATAACATTAAAAATACTATCGGGCTGTGTTCAGCAACAACAGAAAAAAAAAAAAGATTTTAACACTGATTCAATAACAGCAACACTAAAAAACCCAACCAAAACAAACAAACAAATGAAAAAAAAAAAAAACCTCCAACAAAAAAAAAAACCCAACCCCCTAAGCTTGTTTTGATTTTATCTAAATCTTCCGGTAGGAAAATGTAAACAATTTTATCGAACAGTATAGGCACATGCCAGATTACAGGCTCATGCCAGATATTTGCACCCTCACTGTTAGAGCCAAGAAATTAGGCATAGTCTGTCCTTATCCCATGGGAGGAACTCATTTTAACACTGGAAGCTTGGAACAGCAACAGAGAACACGCAGAGCTTTGGAGCAAACCCACATGTCCCACTTGGGGGAAAACAAACAAACATCAGGCAAAGAAAAAAACCTCCTGGATCTTCCTGCCTGAACAGGAAACGCAGGCCAAGCCTCTTAGAGCTGTTTGGGGTTACAGATAACACAGCATCTCCTTTTTGAAACAGCCCAGACCAACTCTGGGGTCACCAGGTTATCTCCTCCATCACCTGTTCCTCTCTCCCTTTCCAAATAACCCAAAACTGGAGACGGTTTTGTCACTGGTTCGTGTGTTCTGCTGCCACTGCTCACTTTCAAGGCTGGTCATGGTCCCAATTCAGCAAAGAACTTGCACAGAACAATTTTTTTAAAAAATTAAGACTGATCTTAATGGACTTAAGATAGGCTTAGAGGTTTTGCCAACACAGTGCCTGAAAGGAAAAAAAAGTCCCAAACCAAAATACATTTCATGGCTCAACACTGCTCCCCTGAAATGTGACACTAGTTTCCACTCCCACTGAAGCAGGATAGTTCTCTGAGATTTATCTGATAGGTTATAAAAATAGCAAAAAAAGGACAGAATTATAGATTCTAATCTATATATTAAAACATCTGCACATTCCTGTCACAAATCTTAGAAAAAAAAAAAGCAAAACACTTTCTTATATTTAACAAGACCTCTAACTTTGTGTCACTTCAATACACAGCTATAAAATTAAACAAAATATGATGAAGACAGGCTTTTGTATCAATAAATTTGCCTTTTATTTTGGCTGTGGCCAAACTAGACACTCTTCAAAAGACCTTTATTTATAAACAAGCAACTAACATTTTTTTTTCCCATAATTTAAATTTTAAGACATATATTAAAGTTATATAAGTGGAAGCATATTTATTCCGTATCCTCCAAAATAAACACTTCTATCAAGGGCTTTTAAAGATACTGTATAAAAGCTAATAGAAAACCAGAACTGCTATATAAACATCTCATATTTAAATTTTAGAGATCCTGAATTCCTTTACTAAACAACAGGAAACAAATGTAAAAAAAAAAAAAAAATCACACAGAACACGCTCAAAGTGGAAAACAAAACTTTAAAAAACCCCCCAAAACCAAAGCAAATGAAGAAAAACTTAGGAGGCTACTTAGACCAAAAATATTTTATGGATTCTTTGTAATACTTAGTCCACTAGGAAAAAGGTCAGGGTTTCTTCAAAGATGTTGCACAAGGTTTTGATTTAAGTGTGTAGAATTTATCACCATAGCAGAGAGCAGAATCCCAGCTGGAAGTGAGGTGGCTGTGACCCAGCTGAGCTGGTTGCCACCCTCCTTCAGAAAGCACACTGAATTTTAAAAGGCTATAGCTCAGCTTTCAGGCTGTTGTGCAGAGGAATCACTGGGGAAAACTCAGGAACCATTCTACAAAAACACGTTCATATTTTACACACGCAGATTTCTTAAATATATATAAAGGGTACTGAGCAAGGCTTTATGTTTCTCTGATTTTTAAAACCAGGTTTAAGTGCAATAACCATTTTATTCTGAAACTGTTTCTGGTAAGAAAGAAAATTCTTAGTCTTCTTAGGTGGAATAAAAAAGTCAGTAACTGGAAATGCCACTATTAAGCAAGTACCTCGTTTTAACTGCAATGCCACTGAAAAAGTTTAACTGATACTTAAGCAAATTAGCCTAATCATACTCAGCCACAGTCTGCCTAAAAGAGGACAAAAAAAGAACAACATGTTACTTTTAGAGGTGTCTAATAGCAATTTTAGACTGTAGTAAAAACTAAGCAGAAGAGGCTTGAAACTAACATTGCAATTTTTTTGGTAGCTGAAAAAAATCAGGGGTCCATCCTGAGTTAATTCTTTCAAACTTCACTTACAGGAAAAAACAATTAAATATCTGTTGGGGAAAAAAAAAAAACGGTGGCACACTTGGCTTTCACTGAGAAAAATCTGGTGTGTGCCTAAGGGTGCCCATCCTCAGATTCTTAGAGTTACACTTGTGCTTGATTTTGCTGAAGCTCAGCATCAACTTGCAATTCTACCTTTTGAACTTGGGATACTGAAAAAAAACCAGTTACACACATGGTTACACAGGGAATTCAAGCCTCACTCCTGCTCCCCCTGAAACTGGGGACCAAACTCTGCTGGTTTCAGTGGACACAGACTGGGCTCTGACTCAGCAGTGTGGAATTTCATCCCCCTTCTCCCAACCCTGCAGGGGGCAAGTTGGTCAGGATCATAAACACTGTTTGCATCACTTATGTTGACTCTAATCCACAACCCCTCCACTAAGTTTAAATTCTAGCAGAATAATTTCTCACTGTTGGTTCACCTCCTACTTCTGGGTAAATATTTCCTTGACTTACAGAAAACATTGGACCCTTACTATAGCTCCTGGTAAATATGTGTGATCCTACTTACACTAAATCCTCCAGTTGCCACTTGAGGTAAAATAATGGAACCACACAGAATATCTGCAGCCCATTATTACCACAATTTTCAACAAATTGGAAAATTGCAACACAGTCACATAAGAAAGCGGCAGAAAGAACTACTCTATATGCATTGTATCCATAAAATGCAGTGATTGTAGTGTGATTTTTCTCCTCTGCTTTGAGCTGGATATGTACGCTTAATACAAATTTCAAATACATACTTCTTCATTTATACAGGTGTCTATATAAATATTTACATTTTTAGGTTTTGTTAAAACATCTCTTTGTACTCGTGGCCGAGCTTATTACTCGTGTTTAGAAACACAACTCATCTCCTGTCCCTTAACGAGCTCTCTCTTGTTGATTTAATAGTTATACATTCCTTTGTAGTTAAAATTACAAACAGTTGTACAAATAGTGGAAACAAAACTATGAAACTTGTCTGACATCCATTCAACCTCAGTTCATGTTATAAACAGTACCATTTGCACTATGATGGCTGTTACACAATGACTTCAGCTACCCAAGTATCCGTAGGAAATTAGTCTTTGGGACATTATATAAAGCAAAGTACCCCCTCTCTCAATTTTCCTTAGAAAGTTATAATTAAATGGCTGAAAGCAGGCTTGCTGCTACTTCTTATATAAAATCTTAGTAATAATATTGCTGACTTTAGATTCTATTTTAATTTGCACAAGTTCCATACAACAACAAAACAATTCTATGTTCCCTTAAAATAGCAAACATTCGTATCCAATAACATCAGGATTACTCAAACTTGAGGTTTATTTGTTATTGCTAAAGGTTTCTAAGACCTAAGTCAATACAGCAAGACACTCCATCCACTTCCTCCCAAACTGCCAGTGCATGGCAACCACTTACATGGAGCTTGTGTGTGTTGGTTTCTTTTTGAAAAACAAATTACGACGTTGGTTACAGTATTTCACTACTATAAGCTCACAGTTAGAATCCAAATTGTTGTTTCTCTTTCATTTAATATATAACTTTATATATAATACACACGCACACACCAACATCACGGGATGAAGATCCATGCATACAATCCAGATGCAATTGTATTTCAGTGTCAAATGAAATAAAATAAAATTTATTCTGTTACTATTAGATCCCAGACCACAGTATTTTAAATTACTCTGCTTTCTACCCACTAACCAAGTTATAGTTTTCCCTAATCTCCAAATTCAAGCAGCATCACAGATTCCAGATTTTCCACCATCGTCGTTTTGATCCTCCTAAACCTGCAGTCTATGCGGCAGGCCTCTGAGATCCTGAACACAGCCCCCCCAAACCAGCTCTGCAAGGGTGTTCTGTTAAAGCTAATTGTGTGTCTGTTCATGGCTCCAGAGACTGAAAGCTGTCTTGAAAGTCCTGTGGCAGAGTTTGCACATGTACTGTCTCTTGAAGGTGATTGCCGAGAGCGGCGGGGCGTGGTAGAAGAGCGTGTCCGACTCCTGCGGCACGAACAGCTTCTCAGTAGTACTGGAGCTCTCCGGCAAGCCCGTGGGGCTGTCGGGCTCCAAAGGCTGGATTTTGGGGAGCGGCGGGGGCGGGGGTAAGGGTGGGGGTGATGGGGAGTTAGCTGGTGGGCATATCTCAGGCTCCTTATTGGTGGACTCCTCTGCAGCCTGGGACATGTGAGACTGGAAGTGGCTCCAGAGGCGGAAATTCGTTCGGAAGGCCTTGTTGCACACGTGGCAAATGAACGGCTTCACGGAGCACAGGAGCTCCTGGTGGCGCTCCAGCTGCTTGCGGAGGGTGAAAATCTTCCCACACTTTTCACAGGGCCACAAACTGGGGTCTTTCTTGGAGACTACGTCCTTAGGTTCCCTGCTCGTTTCGGTGACCTCGTCCTCTATATCATCTGCAGGCTCTTCTTTGATCTGGATTTTGAACTGCTTGGAAACGCTTAAGTCTTCAGGCAGGCATGAAGAGTCTTCAGAATCAAAATTGATTTGTTCTGACGAATCACTGAACACACCGTCCTCCTTTGCAGCAACAAAATTGTTCATTTTATTGGATTCCGACTGCGGAGGCAGCCGTGAGGAACTGGTGATTTCTCCATTGTGATCCATGAGAGGCAAAGAAAAGTTCTCTGATGGGGCCATCGTGTTCTGATTGTGAACTTCAACCTGATGACGCCAGATACTGAAGGATGATTTGAAGGTGCGCATACACTCAAGGCAAGTCAGCTTCTTGTACTCACACTTGCTTTCATGCTCGTGCTTCAGCTCTGGGGAAGAAAACCTAAGGCTGCAGTAAGGACAGACAGTGGCGTTTCTACAGAGTCGCTCATGGTTTCCCTGTTCAATAAGTGAGGAGAGCTTGGCATTGCAGAGACGGCACTGATAAACCTCCTTGTTTTCCACTGGGTTTTCAATATGAATGTGATCTTTCTGCTTAGGAGCCTTGTTCCCTCCAATGGGTTTCTCCCCAGGGTGCATTTTTATGTGCTGTTTGAACTGGGAGAGGAAACGATAAGCTTTCCCACAGTAGGTACAAATATAGGCTCCTTTGGTTCTCGACCTTAAATTCCTTTTGATGACTTGTTGTGCTTGTGAAGCAGACTGGCCCTGAAAGCTCTGCTTGCCACGTCTTAGTTTCACAATCAGAGCTTTTTTGATTTCTCTCTCCCTCACTATATCGATCAGTTTTCTTTGGAACTTTTCATCCAAAAGGGCATGTGAACTGGAAGCTGGTGAGGGATTCTTCACGATTCCATGTTGTGTCTGGCAGTGCGTCCACACTTTGAAATTGGTGTGGAATCTCTTGTGGCATATGTCACAAGCATAGGGCTTCTCTGGATTGTGATACATGTTAACATGGCGATGGAGACCTGCTGTTGATCTGAAAATTTTAAGGCAGTGTTTACATTTAAATTTTTTATTTGGTCTTGCTTCTTCCATCTCGCTGTATTCCTCTTTACTGACATCAGAATCAGGGAAATCGGCATCGAGGTGCGTGGGGCTCAATCCTTCCTCAAAGTTCTCTTCCGAGCCAGGAGAACCCTGCTCATCCACCTTCAGCTTCTTGAACGGCAGCCTCCTATCATCCTGGAACCTCCTTTTCACTGGGAGTCTGCTTGGCTCCTTTCGGTCATCCTCAGCTTTAAAAGCAAAGTCTTTGTTTGCCGATGCTGAAGCGTCACCCACTGTAACTCGAATGATTTCAGCAGGATCCGAGAGGGGACTGCTGGGCTCCGTTTTGATCCGCACCTCCGAGAGCGGGGAAGCCACCTCCCGATCCGTTGACTGAGAGGCACTGAAAGACCTAAGGCGATGTGGGTGTATCACCTGTGGCTTCTCATCCAAGGCCGACTTCTCTGATGACTCCTTCGAGGATGACTTTTGGGATGCAACACTAAATGTCTTCTGGGAGTCGTTAGTTCCCGGTGAGGAGCACGAGGATACCTGGGCAGGTTTTAGGTCAACAGAAGGTGAGTAAATAGGAACCTGGCTGTCCATGGACAGCGACCTTCGAAGGAGACTTTTTACAAGGGGCCCACTTCTGTCAATACTTTGGTTTTCTGGACCAGACCCACTAGATGGGATTACCAGCCCTAACTTGGAGTAGTAGAGCAAATTCCTGTCCTCCCCTTGACCGTTTCCTTTTCCTGCCTCTCGCAACAAAAACGTGGATTCCGCTGCCCCACGCAGAGACAAGACTGGTGGACGTGGCCTTTTCAATGACATCTCTGCAACTTTTCCTCTCAGAAGCTGAGCGCTGCTTCCTGGGTCGCCGCCTGCCATTTCCTTCTCTGCTAAAGACATCTGAGGCAGCACCATGTTCCTCTTCACTAAAGCACCTCTGCTCTGATCCTCCACAGTTCCAGAAGTTTCATGGACCTTCGTATAGCTCACAGGGCCCTCTTTCAGCCATCTCCTTTCAGTCAGTGATAAGTTGTGAAGGGTTTCAGTTGGTTTGACCTGTGGTCTGCTGCTAGCTTTGACAGCCACAGAGGGTGAAGGTTTAGGAGTATGGCTTAAGTCATGTTGTGTTTGATTTACGCTTTTCGCTTGTGCTTCAATTCTGTTCTGACAGACAATTACACTTCTCTTCTGAGAACTACTTTCATCTTCATCTTGATAGAGTATTTTTTTAATAGGACAAGAAGGAAAAGGAGCTTGAGGACTCTTGGAAACAATGTTTGTAAGAAAAGATATTCCAAGACTGTAGCCCAGTTCTTGCACAGCTGCGAGGCTGCCTTTCTCAATGAACAAGGATGAAGAATAAATGTAGTTCAACACGTTATCAAAAGCGTCTGGCTCACAAAAGTCGAGCTGAAACACTGACTGAGACTCATTCTCCTTATTTGTGAACAGAGTCTGGAAGTATTCACTGCTGGCAGCCAGAACATTCTTATGAGCTCGGAATTTCTGGTCTCCTACGATCAGCACAACGTCACACAGCTGCCCCTTGAGACGCTCCTCGTTCAGGGTGCTCAGGAGGGAAATGGCATGTGCTGGATTTATGTAATGCAAGAGCCCCTCCATGATTCTGATGTCCCTGAAAAAGAAAAACAAAGCTGTAGGTTGCCTTATATGAATTGTTAGAGACAAAGAAAATACATCTCCTGCACTTTTAAAACTGGCTAAACCACCATCAAACAGTGATTAAAGAAACGACTTGTGTGGAGGAAAGGTTTGGGAATGAAAACACCACTGGTAGCTCCAAAAAAGCACAGACACGAGAAGAACCAGCTCATCTGCCCACTTTCAAATATCCTTTTAATTGCTAATCTTACACCAAGAATATTACACCTAACTAACTGGGGATGGATGGATGGATGGATGGATGGATGGATGGATGGATGGATGGATGGATGGATGGGCTGTGCTCTCTTCCTGTAATACACTTCTCCACAAGGAGGAACAGTTCAATCATTTCACTCTTCATCATCTCTTTTTCTGCTTCAGCTTTATGAAAATCTATCTTGACAACTGGATTGATAAACTCTTGGATCAGGTATCTAAAGCTTAGTAATAGCAACTCACCTTTCTGAGGCTAAGGAACTCTGACAGTCTCCTGCTGACTAGACAAATTAAGGGGGTTTTGTTGTCACTTTTAATAGGATGATGAAAAGGGCATTAATACTGGGAAGGGAAAAGGAAACAGGATTATTGTCTGTCATCTAAGTTCATCATGTTTACTTATGCTTAATAAGTGCTGTTAATATCGACTTCTAACTGTGCGTGTCACTTAAAACTGCCCTGGCAGGATCTGGGAAATGTCAGTTTTCACTGAAGTGCCCCTGCATTGCTTTGCTTAGGATAAAAAGTAATCAGAGAACTGAAATCCCTGTTTCATTCATTAGCATTAGAGCACTTTATGCCCACAACCCATACGTCTGAGGAACAGTCACCCTTGGCTGCATCCAAGAGTACAATAAGCACAAATTAAGCTGCAGTGCAGAAATCTCCATGATCCATATGCTTCAAAACACAGCCCACTCCATACTGCAGGATGTCGTGATAACTCAATATACTGCTCCTGAGGAGAGCTTGACAAAAGAAGATAACCAGGTTTTAAGTTAAACAAACAACTTCTGTGGCAGGTGTTGCAATTTATGTATCTGTGCACAAGATCACACACAGAGAAATCAACAATATTAAATTATCTTATTTATTTTCATGGACACTCTTTACCTCCATGGTGGTTGTAAACAAGTCAATGAGGTATCTGTTAAAAGCAAATCTCTTATTTTACAGCTGATTTGAGACACTACTTTTTAGTTTCATTTGTATATGATGTATGCAATTACAACAAAAAGGTTCCACTGTTCATGAGCTTACAAGCAAAACTGTAAAGTTTATCAAAATAAAAAAAAATACTGAGAAGCTATAACCCCATGGTTAATAAAGGAGGATGGTAAATCCTAAAACTAATGGGTATAAATAAGTGACCAAAGTCTAAATTGCTGTTATTGAGAAATTACTTAAAGGATGCTGCATGCAGTGTCTCAGGGCACTAATCACATCAAGGACTGAGCTACCACTTCCACACCTAAAAATACCAAATGAGTTCATAGTGACATGGCAACAGCAAAACCAGAATGCTGTTTCCTCACCAGATCAGTCTTTACTGAGTATTTCAGTGCCTTGCAGTGTCATTTCATAAACACTAATCTATCCTAAATTCACCTTAGACAGCTATAATGCATAATTCCCCCACACCTCCATCTATAAAAAGCAGTGCAGTCAATCTTAATTTGAGAAAGCAATCTGGTTTGTTTTGCCTTCTATGTTTTACTTAAGAATACTGGGAGAATGGAGGTGGGGGTGTGAGGATGGTGGTTCATTACCATCCTCCTTTATGGATGCCACTGCAATTTAAAGTGGCAGAGTGTGACTGACCCTAATCCAGTTTCATGGCCTTTAAGTGCTCCAGGAGGGCATCCTTCTCTCTCTTCACCTGGAAGAAAGTGAATTTGCAAACTCAAGTGATGCCTCTGGGATGCAAGTTGCAGAAGGTAAATGGAGGTAGCAGATCAACAGAGCTTAGGAAGCTTTAACTGTGGTGTAGAGACACCCAATAAAAGCTGCTGCATAACCCACACTTCAAGGATGCAGTGGAAATACAGTGTATTAGTCAAATGTTTTGAAATATTTTAAGATCTTTCATTTTAATCTGCTTTGCCCTTGTGTTTTTAAAACTGGCAGAATAAACACCATGTAATTACTATGTGTCCTTCTGCCCACTTAACACAGCAGTGCAGTGTAACCAGTAGAGAGTGGTGTAAAATCTGCAGGACTAAAGCAGAATCCAAGAGGCACCCATCCTTCTGGCCACAGTTTCCTGCTTCATTCCTACAACAACTTCAATTCATCCCATCAAACACCACAGACATAAACATCCCTCCCTGTCACACTCAGAGCACAGTGAAGGAGGCTCCAGTGCAATGTAACTCTGTCACTTTAACAGTGACCAAGGCTGCAAGGTACACAAATGGCAAAGGACCAAATCAATCCTCCAAAGGCAGCTTTAATCCTGCTATTTCCTAATTCAAGCGCTTGACTTTCAGCTTAATAGCCTTTAGACACAACAGGCAGAAATTAAATAAACAATAGCAAGAAACACACCAGAACTGTTTTGCAGAACCATTTTAAGACATTTACCCAGATCATGTGAAAGCCTGAAATACCTAGAAGTAGAAAAAAAAAAAAATCAACCCCAAAGAATACCTGAGTCAGAGTACAATGTGTTAAAATGTCACTACATGAACACTTTTCAGTACCAAAGTTGATCCAAGTCATCCCTGCTCTCTTGTGTTCATCTTACCTGCACACTGCAGCTCACTCCTCCTTCAGCCGTGCCAGCACAAATATTTGCAGGCCTGCATGACGTAGCAGAACAGACAATAAATAAACTCCCAACATCATTTCTTTTCAAATGCTGGTCAGTTTTTATAGTGAGCTGTTGCATTGGCATAACTGAAGAGGCAGCAATAGGAACAACCCACAGGATGACAAGAACTGGTTCCCCAAAGCCAGTGCTTGGCTGCCTGTGTTTAGCCCCACACAAAAGCTTCCCTGGGCACCGTGTGTAGACACACAACTCTGGCAGTCTCCTGTAATACCAGATTTGGTCCCAGGTGTTTGAGTACTCCAGCTTCTCAGCTGAAGATTGTTTTGTGATTAGCTATCTAAGATCTTTCCTCCAGATAATCTGCTTTTATTCTCTCTAACTGTTTTTTCCCAGCCACCTTCACTACTGAACTGGAAACAAAGTTTTCTTCTTTTCTTCCATGATGTTCAGGTGACATCATGGAAACAGCAGGAGCACATCAGAAAAATCTGTATGCAGGTGCTTCATACCACAGCAACTGCTTGCTGGTCCTCAGGAGGAACAGTGACTAAATTTAGACTCCAGACCCAGGAAGGGCCAGTGCAGCAGGAACCTTTGGGAGGTCAAGAAGAGATTTTGGTGTCAGCCTTCACAGAATCACAGGATGGGTCAGGCTGGAAGGGACCACAGTGGGTCAGCTGCTTCCAACCTCCCTGCTCAAGCAGGGTCACCCCAGAGCACACAGCACAGGATTGTATCCAGATGAATGTGGAATATTTCCAGTGAGGGAAACTCCATACCCTCTCTGGACAAACTGTCCCAGTTCTCATCTCTGCACAGGGGAAGAAGTTCTTCCTCATGTTCAGGTGGAACTTCCTGGGCATCATTTCTGCCCATTGCCTCTTGTCCTGGGCACCATGGAGCAGAGCCTGGTCCATCCTTTTGACACCCCCCCCTTTAGATGTGTGTGTACACACGTTAATGAGGTCCCCTCTCAGTCATCCCTTCTCCAGGCTGAACAGGCCCAGCTCCCTGAGCCTTCCCTCATAAGAGATGTTCCAGTCCTCTAATCACCTCCTTCAACAGCCCTCCACAGATCTCAGAAAACTGGATTTCAAAAGCCTAAGTACCATATTTGGTATAAAAATGTTTTTATTTTATATTTTGAACAAGGATAGAAAAAGATGTCTCTACTATTTCAAAACAACTTTTGTAAAATAAAAGAAATCCCATGAAAGCTCTTCACAAGGGTGAAAAAGTTTGAAGTTTAAGCTTGAAAAAGCTTAATCTTGGGCCCAACAGTTTCTTGATCTTCAACAGCAACCTCCCTTTGAAGTGGTAGCTCCCCTTCCTTTTCTCTGTTCCTTGCTCTCACATCTCCTCCTCCCAGCCCTGTGCAACTCTCCCTTTCACCAGCTCTGCTGCCCATTTCATCTCAACTTCATCAGTGAGTTGATTCAACCCCTTAAAATTAAGCAGGAGACAAACAAATAAACAAAATCCTTCCAGATTTTTAGACGTTTGCTGTTTCCTAGGATAGGGAGCTTAATCAGCTCACTGAGAGGTCAAATGAGCATCAGGGTTCCAGCAAGAGAAGCCATGAACCTGCCCATTCTCTGTCAGGAACTTGTTCCATCAGCTTCCTCCATCTGAAATTTCACCTTTAGAAACAACAGAGCCACCACCTTTACAGCTGAACCTTTACAGAACCAGGCAGATTTTATTTATGTGTGGTTTCAGTGTAACAGCTACACCCTGAAATACATGAGCTACTAAGAGATGTTGATGCTGCCTTCTGACTTCCATGATAAGGAAATCGCTGTCAGCTGAAGCTCCATTAACAGTGTGCTGGGGGGAAGTAGGAAAGGTGATGTCCTGAAACCCTCAGTGAGATGCAATATTGCAGCAAGGAGGTGCCAGGGCTGTGAGAAAGTGCAGGTGGAAGTAGAATATACGAGGATGGAGGAGGAAACACACAGCAGAGACAGAGACTGAGCAGGGGGTTAAACAAGGAAAACAAAAGAAGCATGGCAGGGACAAACCCACTGAAGAAAGTGAAGAAATGTGGATTATAAGACTCAGCCAAAAAATGTAAGTGACTTCCTGGAGCATCCCCTGGAAAATGCAGGAATGTTTCATTTGAGTGCTTTCCTGAGGATCTGACGGCTCTGACAATTCTGGTGCTGTTTCAGACACCAGAAGAGTAGAAAGTTCCCTTACTTGTCACAAGTCCAGATGAAAAAGGAACCTACACTGCTTAACCTTCTACTTAAAGACCCTATGCTGGATTTTATGATTTGAATTTGACAACAGTTTATAAAATCTCTCTTCTCCCATCAACAGCCTTTGCAACACAGATGCACATACAGATTTCCACATCCCCCTGTATACCCCCAAAACCTGCAGCTAAAAGCTGCAAACTCACATAGGAATATTGTTTGCATTTCTATAATCTTTCTATCTAAATACTTAAATAAACTCTTGCTGCACCTTTGGGGATTCTGTCTTCCTGGATTTAATGAAATGAGATCTCACTGCTATTGCTCTTCCCCACTGCAGACAGCACTGTGAATTTTCTCCATGAAGACAAACGTTTCTCATTTCCAATAGGTCAGCAGCACAGGGAGACTCACTGGTATGAAGCCAGGCATAAAATCAGATAAATAACATGCTTGCTAGTGTGTGAAATTGATGGACTAATTTCTACCTATTTATCCTCCACACATATAAAAGCAGAAATTCAGGGAGAGAAAAAGAAGAATTTTATAATAATAGAATCACAGAATGGTTTGGGAAGGGATCTTAAGGATTATCCAGGGATAATCCCCCTGCCACGGGCCAGGGACACCTCTCACTAGACCAGGTTGCTCAGAGATTCCCAACCTGGCCTTGAACACTTCCAAAGACAGGGCAACCTGTGCCAGTGCCTCACCACCCTCACAGTAAAGAGTATTTTTCTAATATCTAATCTAAACCTAGTCTCAGTTTGAATATTCTGCAGTCTATTTTGCCCTACTCTAGACAAAAATATTAGCAGTTACCCTGACACAGACACGAAATTCACTTCGAAATTAGAGGCTACTTTTCACATTCAGATCATACCCTCAGTTTCATGTTCTGACACTTAAAATAGCTCCCCCTGACGTGCAGCAAACTAGAGAATGTCAGAGTACAAAGCTCCTCTTGTCATTCCCATTCTTGTTCACAACCCGGCAGCAGCTCAGGGTTGCAATTTCATCTTACTCTCAGAGCAGGCCAAGGAGGGATTGCTCCTTCTGAGGAAGGGCTGCCTTGTGGCAGAGCAGGGAGCAGATCCTGCTACAGGATGGAAGGGACAGGGCAGGGAAATGCTGGCTGGGAGCTCTCAAAGCTCTTCCTGAAACATTCAGTGAAGGTTAAATCACATCAAACACAGTTTGGTAAGTTATTTGTCCTGACCTCCATGCCTCGACTAAAAGGTCTGTAACTCAGCCTCTATATTGGTGTAAAATAAATCAAATTATTAGGAAGTTTAAAAACACCTTTCCCTAGGAGTTCTTCGTCTTTCATTCCCTTAAAATGTTTGTTTTGTAATGCAAAATACAGAGCGACATTTGCTTTGTAATGTTGCAAATAAACTGATGGGACAAATCTGAAAGGCTTGACAGCCATCAAATTTAAACACCTACAGAAATCTCATTCCCAGAAATATTTGTCATTTTTTTGGTAAGAGATGCATGAAATTTGAAGAATTGTAGACCAAATGTGTACACTTGTACTATTTCTACAGGTTGCCTTTATTGTTTTATTGGCAATGCTGAGATACACTTACCAAATGGAATAATTCAGTTATCTGCTTTACTAGATGAGACACATTAAGTGGCCTAATTCACAATAAAAACTTGTTTACATACAGCTTTTAATTTTGCTGGTGTAGTAAAAATGACAAACCCTAATTGGGGCGATATTTCTATTACTGTGGTGGTGCTTTTTTGGGCACAGGGTATTTTGGATGGGAAGAGAAGCCACATGTCTGTGTAAGGTACTTTTCTATCAACAGAACAGTGTTTACACTAAGGTTTCTTTAAGAAAATGAGATATGAGGGGGAAAGGTCACACATTTAATCTGAAAAATGCAGAATATAAAAGCTGCAATTCAGGGAATGCAGGTATCTTCCTCCCACTGAAGGCATCGAAATAAAATGTCATTCAGCCATCACTGATTCTGGCCAAGATACTGGGAAGATGAGACAGAAAAGAGGAAAGACAACAGCAATTTTATCTGAGTTTTACCTTAAGAGATTTATAAGCTTGTGTATAGCATGTGGAAGATCTTCAGTTTACCCCAAGTCCACATGCAACTGAAGGTAGGCTATGTCTTACATGGTTAAAAAAAATTAATTTAAAAATCCAGCTCCATGAACAGGAGCACTGTGTTTTCTTTAATCATCAGAAGTATTTATGAGAATGGAGATGGTAATATTTTCACTGGAATTCCAAGAAATCTGGCCCTTAACCCCAACAGCTGAAGGACTGTACTCAGAGTTATGTCTTGGTACAGAATAAAAAAATTCCTTTTGGTTATGACAGACTGAGTGTGCAGTAGAAATCACTGTAATTCTGCTGCTTCTGCTTCCATGGCTCTTAATTTACATTAAAAGGGGCTTTGTGAGGCATATTTACTGTCCCAAGCACACTGTTTTTCAGAATGCTCTGAAGATACTCACAAATGTGTCCAGAGCAGACTGTGAGGGGGTGGAAGGACACTGTGCTCTGTGTCAGAACTGTCCCTGCAGTAACCACAACTTGTCAGAGGTTGATGAGAATGAACTGCAACCTAAATGTTACTCATACTGTTCAGTACTGAGGTAGGATAAACCTTGGATAAGGAGATTGATGCTCCCAAACAAAAAAGGGAAAAATATTTCTTCCTTTCCCAAAGAATGCAATTTAATTGTATACAAATTGCTATCAAAGGAAAAGTTTTGCAGCATTTTAAAAAATATATATATTTGGCCAAAGGATTTTTTTCATGTCTCTTCATCACAGACTGCATGGAAAGAATTTGCACAAGAAAGAAGTGGTGTTTCACTACATCTCAGAGGGAAAACCCCTCAACAAGCAGGACCAGGGGATTTTAAAACTTGTATTTGTGATGGACAGCAAGACTGATGAACTGATGGGGGTGGAGATGGAAAGAGCTTAGGAAGATTGAAGACTTGCTCAACACTTTCTGCCCTTGTTCATAAAACATGCCTGAACTGTTCCAGAACAGCAAAATACATAAAGTAGTCAATAAGAAAAGACAACAAATTTCTTTTTATTTCACTGCTGATTGAAAGAAAATATAAGAGAACTGATGTCTTTGATAGGGGAAAAAAAATGAGAACACTACAGTACAAAGACTAATATTAAACTACAACAAATATTTGGGAAGGAAACCCCCTCCTGCACAGAACATCTATTTTAATGCAGGGCATACTGCAGTCTTTCCACTTGCAGCAAACGACTTTGCTGCTTCTAAAGACTTTTCTTGTTTTCTGAGGACCTCAGATCATTACATGAGACAGATTTCAAAACGAAGGCGCTCAGTTGCTCAAAAGTTTAATGAGAGCTGAAATTGTTGCAACTGCAGCATGTGACTCAGAGCCCAGCCCCTCCCAGTGCAGAACAAACCCTGTGCTGATTACAGCCCAACTTCCTCTCCCCTCTGAGTCCACACTTGGTCACACTCTGAAGTTATCACCATTCTGCAGATAAAGCAAATTTCAAAGCCCTGAAAGCTACAGAGGGTTGGTTTTTAACAGTAACTGCTTCACAGATCCCCAAGTTCAAAACAGAACAACTTCAACACAGTAAGAAAGCTCAAGGCTTTCTACAAAGCAGTCCTTTTAAATCCAAATGTTGACCTGCCCCTAACAATTTCTGTGATCAACCAACACTGCAATGATCAGGGCAGTTAATTCTCTGTGTGCAAGTATTCTCTAGCATCACACACACAAAAAAAATGAGCTCAGAAAACCTGATTTCTTAGTAATACCCAGCTTCTAGTGATCCAGAGTGTTCTCAGTGTGAGAGAGATGTGGCAGAGCATCACCCTGGCACTCGGAACCTACACAGCAGGAACAGGAGGCACCAAAGTTCCCATTTATCACTGAATGTACAGCAGAAAAAAGGACTTTGGGAACTTAAAAACTGCTGCCTGCTTTATATTTTATATATATAATTTTTAAGAATGCTAATCTGTGCTAAAGGATAAGTTACCTTGAACATTAAAGCAGCATCAGGGGAGCTCACGAGTGGTGAAATGCCCAAGGAATGCTGGTCTGGCTCTGCAGCTGAAAACTCCAGAGGTTCTAATCTGTGACATCTCCCTGCAAACCCCTCCTGACAGCATGCAAACAACAGTTCTTAAATGGTCACAATCCAGTCAGGATGGGTGGACTTTCCACAGGTAAACAAAATATTCTTAAGAAATTACAACTCTACAGCATATGGGTGAAAACACACATCTGAGAGAAAGGGATGTTGGATCCTTTTGCACCCAAGAGATGGCCACATAATTTGGGGTTTTTTTCTAACATGTTTTGTAAAAAGAGTTGCTTAAATTTGCTCCAAACTTCCCCTGAAGAGGATCAGCATAACGCTGGTGGAAAATTTTAGTCAGAGCACTTTGTCAGTTTAAGCAAAGTCAGAACAGAACACTAAACCTACAGATGAAACAGTACTAGATTTACCTGTATTTACAATTACTGTGTATTTACTATGCCTGATTTCGTATCAAAAGATTTCCTACACAAAAAATACATTTTAAAAAAACCTAATTTCACATTAATTTATCTGAAGATAAAATATTAATTTCAACTACAAGATATTCAGTGTATTCACAAAAAGCTCAGGGATTGTGTAATTCATCACAATCTCCTCTTGTATGTACAGCCTACCTCTTACTACCACTGGGAGTCCAACTACAAAAAAAAGGAAGAGCTACTAAAGCAATTGCTATTTAATTATTGAGTTTACTCAGCACACACACATTCCACAATTATTTCCTGTCTAATAGTAACTCCTTTCTGTTTTTCTCCTGTTTATTTACATGAGCCTCATCAAATCTGAACATAACATCAGCTTGGACTTTACAGAGGATTACAGTGAAGTTCTCTCTGACAGCTGTGACCACGTAAAACACCTTCCACAGCTTTCTGCACAAGCACAGCCCAGCACTGAGGATTTCCTCACCTGCCTGTGAAATGTGCTTCATCCTGCTGATGAATAATCCAGCCCAAGAGTGCTCGGACCAGCAAAGCCACACTTTGTTTACAGAACTACAGAACGGGTCAGGCTGCAAGGGACCACCGTGGGTCATCTGCTCCCACCTCCCTGCTCAAGCAGGGTCATCCCAGAGCACACAGAGCACAGGATTGGGTCCAGATGGTTCTGGAATATCTCCAGTGATGGGGACTCCACAGCCTCTCCGGACAATTTGTCCAATGCTCGGTCACTGCACAGGAAAATTCTTATGTCCAGGTGGAATTTCTGCGCATCGGGTTCTGCCCATTGCCGGGCACCACCGAGCAGAGCCCGGTCCATGCTCTGACACCTCCCCTTTCTACACTGACAGACACTGATGAGGTTTGGTACCTGCCTGCACTTACACGCGGGGACCTCGCTGGGGTGGGGGGAGACGAAACGCGCTCTCCCTTCCAGACACGCCGAGGAGCAGCCGTGTCACCGAGCCACGGCCCTCCCAGCGCCTCTCTCGTGTTTTAGAGCCCGGATCGCAGCGGGGCGAAGAGCCTGGAGCCGCCGGCGGAAGGGAAAGCGCCGGACCGGATCGCCGGTCCCTCACACCCCTCGGGCGGCCGGTCCTTCTCACCACCGGTGCCTGGTATCCCTCACACCGGCCCCCCAGTGTCCCTCACACCACCGGTCCCTCACGCCCTGCGGCGGCCGGACCCCTCGCGGCCCTCACGCCCGTTGCAGCGGGTAACGGGCTCCTGCGGCGCCGCAGCCCAGGGAAAGCCGGAGGTCGGCGCGCCGCTTCCCGCTCCCCCCGGCTCCGCTCCCGACCCGCCTCTCCCCGCCTTCCATCCATCCTTCCATCCATCCATCGCTGCCCGGCCGCGCTCATGCGCCCTGAGCGCTTTTCCCCCCCGCGCCTCCCCCTGGGGGCTCGGGCCCAGGCGGGGCGGGCGATGTGGCGGCGGCCGCGGGCACCTCCCGCCCGCTCGGGGCGCCTGCGCCGCGCCCCGCCAGCGAGGGGGGGGAAGAGTTTCGTAACCGGCGCATGCGCGGGGGAGCCGCATCCCCGCTCGGTGGAGGAAGGGGGGGGGGGGGGGAAGGAGGAAAGAGGAAAAAAAAAAAAAAATGAAGAGAGAAAAAAAAAACCACCTCAGAGTTACGTCAGGAAAAGACGGATTTGTGCGCGGGGAGACCCGCGCGGCGCGGGCAACCCCCGGGACGGGCGCGACACGCGGGCGCTACTCACCCTGTCCGCCGCCCCCCCCTGCTCGCCCCCCTCGGCGCCTCCGCTCAGGGCTCAGCCCGCGCTGCCGCCGCCGCCGCCGTGATTCCATCCATCTTGAATTTGACGTCATCCCACAACCGAGGGATGAGGTCATCGCGGGGAGCGCTCGTCACGTGCGCGGCGCCGCGATTGGCCGGGCCGGGGGGAGCGGGGGGCGAGGGGGCGGCGCGGCGGGGGGGGGGGGGGGGGACAACGTGGGGGGGGGACGGGGAAATGGAACGGGGACGGGGATCCCCGACCGACCGACCGATCGACCGGCTGACAGACCGACCGACCGACCGACCGAGCGCCTTCCACCGCCGGCAGCGCCCCGGCCGCCGCCCTCAGCCCGCCCCGCCGCAGGGAAACTGAGGCAGCAGCCGCGCGTGTAGGGGGGGGTGGCCCGGCACAGCGGTGGGGACACACACGGAGGGACGGGTCGCCCTGTCGTGTGTCCCCGCCGCTGGTTTGGGAGGTGCCGCTGTGGTAACCCGGGCCTGTGTGCTGTGGGTGTGGGGGGAACCCGCGTGCAGCGTTAGTGTGCCATTCACCGAGATCTGTAGTTGTTTCGTCGTGAGTTTTTTTGTTGAGGTGGTTATTATTATTATTTTCATGTTGTGTGTGTAGTTTTTCTGTTTGTTTTTTTTTTTTTTTAAGTGTAGGGGTAAGGCCCAGTGTGGTTAAAAAGCACCATGCCTAATGCCACCCACTGGGTCCCTCACAAGCCACCCCCCCAACCCCTCACGTTTCTGTCCCCCTCAAAAGCCACCACTGTCCCCATCAAAAGTCACCGACTCCCCCAAGCCGACAACCCACTTATCCCCTCAAAAACCACCCACTGTCCCTCAAAAGCCACCCCCATTCCCCTCAAAAGCAGCACCCACAACCCCTCACAAGGCACCCCTGTCCCCCTCACAAGCCACCCCAGACCCTCAAAAACCACCCGCTGTCCCTCAAAAGACCCCCATTCCCCTCAAAAACCACCTGCTGTCCCTCAAAAGACCCCCATTCCCCTCAAAAGCAGCACCCACAACCCCTCACAAGGTACCTCTGTCCCTCAAAAGCCACCCACTGTCCCTCCCAAGCCAGCCCACCACCCTCTGTTGCCGTCAGGGACACACATGCCCAGATCCCGGTGGGTTTTGGCTCAGGCCCTTTGTATCTCTTGTACTCACTCCTCTTGATGCGATTTGAAAAAAAATTATAATGGCCATTATCATTGCTCTAGGCTGGCTTCTTGTCGTGATTATCCGCTTTGAGTTAAATACCTGAATAGGGCTTTTATGTGTCAAAATGCAAGTATTAAAATAGAAATTAAGAATTACAAGATTTCCCTTGTTTTTCTCAAAAGCTAATCTGGCGCGTTATCTTTTCATTAAGGACAGCTCTAGAGATTAGCATCTAATCCCATACATGTTTGCAGTGTGCTTTTAGATATCCCACCTAAGTCACAAATACTCTGAAGCAGCTGTAGAATCCTTGGAATGTGTTTAGGGATGCATTTAAACCTTTTTTTGCCAAGGTTTTGTTGCAAATGGGCTAAAACCCATGTAAGGGAAGGCGATGCACCTTACTGGGTCTGGCTCCTTTTTTCTCTCTCCAGATCTTGGGTTTTTTTTTTTTTTATTTTTTTCCAGTCATTGCTGGCTCTTTTGGTAGCTTTGGAAACTTGGGAAGCTGCTTGTGAAAGGAGTGGTTTTTGGTTTTTTTTTACTCAGGGACATTCAGGATGTGAATGTGGCTTTGTGAGGCAGCACAAACCCCAGCAAGCTCTTTGGTGTTGTCTGGAAGAGTTCCCTGCTCTGCTTTGCTGTGCGGGTGTGCAGACAACTGCTCTGGCACAGGGGCTGCTGTGGTGATGGGAACAAACAACTGGGAAAGCAGTTACATCTGTTCCCATAAACCAGTTTGTGCAGTGACTCTGGCTGTGCTGACAGGGAAGGATTTGGGGAGCTAACCTGAGTTTGGAAATCAAGGCCCTGATAACTTTTTTTTCTTTTTTTTTTCTTTTTTTTTTTCTTTTTTGTTTTCTTTTTTCTTTTCTTTTCTTTTTTGTCTTTTTCTTTTTTCATTTTTTTTGTATCTTTTTTCTTTTTTCTTTTTTTCTTTCTTTTTTCTTTTTTTCTTTTTTTTCTTTTTTGTCTTTTTTCTTTTTTCTTTTTTTTTTTTTTTGTCTCTTTTTTTTTCTTTCTTTTTTCTTTTTTTCTATTTTTTCTTTTTTTCTTTTTTGTCTTTTTTCTTTTTTCTTTTTTTCTTTTTTCTTTTTTTTCTTTTTTTTTTTTTTTTCTTTTTTGTCTTTATTTTTTTCATTTTTTTGTATCTTTTTTCTTTTTTCTTTTTTTCTTTCTTTTTTCTTTTTTCTTTTTTTTCTTTTTTGTCTTTTTTCTTTTTTCTTTTTTTTCTTTTTTCTTTTTTTTTTTTCTTTCTTTTTTTTTTTCTTTTTTTTTTTTTTCTTTTTTGTCTTTTTCTTTTTTCATTTTTTTCTCTTTTTCTCTTTTTTCTTTTTTTCTTTCTTTTTTCTTTTTTTCTTTGTTGTCTTTTTTCTTTTTTCTTTTTTTCTTTTTGTCTCTTTTCTTTTTTCTTTCTTTTTTCTTTTTTTTCTATTTTTTCTTTTTTTCCTTTTTTTCTTTTTTTTCCTTTTTTTTCTTTTTTTGTCTCTTTTTTCTTTTTCTTTTTTTTTTCTTTTTTTTTTTTCCTCTCATGTGTACTCAGTTACTTCTCAGCCAAGCAGAAACTGGTCTTGCATAATTTCTCGTCTGCGCTTCTCCAAAAGGGCCTGTGGCACAGATGGAGGATCTCTGTCCCAGAAATACCCCGCTGAAAGGTGTTCTTACACGTGTGTCTTGCTGTGCAGCTATTTATGACCAGCATTTTTAATTTGTCGGGTTCCCTAGTGAAAGTGCAGCCAGTAGGACAGAGCCCATGCAGTGGATTGTATAATTCTGTTGGAGCGAGTCCAGGAGAGGCCACAAAGTTGATAAGAGGACTGGGGCACCTCCCCTGTGCAGACAGGCTGGGAAAGTTGGGGTGTTCAGCCTGGAGAAGAGAAGGTTGTGTGGAGACCTCAAAACACCTTTCAGGATCTGAAGAGACCTGCAAGGGAGCTGGAGAGGAGCTCTTCATGGAGAACTGGAGTGACAGGACAAGGGGGGATGGGTACAAACTGGAAAAGGGGAAATTTAGGTTAGTTAGATACTGGGAAGAAATGGTTCACTTTGAGGGTGGGCAGGCCCTGGCACAGGGTGCCCAGAGCAGCTGTGGCTGCCCCTGGAAGTGTCCGAGTCCAGGCTGGACATTGGGGCTTGGAGCAGCCTGGGACAGTGGGAGGTGTCCCTGCCCATGGCAGAGGGATGGGATGATCTTCCAACCCTTAACATTCTATGATTCCATAGTTTTGTCGTTCTTACAAACAGATGATTTGAGAAAATTTTGAATGCAGTCCTCCAAGATTCTGTGACTTAAAAAGACATAATCTGACTGTATTTCATGATTGACTCTGACATGACATTATTAAAGTTTATGGATGCCTTACATCCCTGTAAATCAGATTTTTCTTGATTCTAATGAAATCTAGGGAAGGAATTAATTCTGTAGAATTATTGGGGATTTAAGTTGTCTCTAAGTAGGTTAATTTTGTCAGATGTATCATTCGCAATTATTTGAATGTATTCTGGTTCTTCAAGATTAGCTTGTTTATGAATGTCTTTTCAACATTTCTAATTTTAGATGCTTTGATGGAGGGCTTAGTTTGATATATTTTTTTCATCTGTGTGTGTGGCTGCAGCTGTTATTACCAGGTGCCTCTTTGTTAAGTATAAGGTTTGTTCTCCCTTTGGAGTATCCAATAACTGCTCAGATTAACTTTGGATCATACTTACCAACGAGCTTTATCACTGGAATTTTGTTAAAAAACTGAGCCCCTGCAAAATGTAGAATGTAAAGAAACTTTAAAGAAAATAAAGGATGATTATACATGGACCTTGTGAGCAAATTAACAAGTAAAAGCTAAAACACTTGCATTGGTTGAAAGTATGAAAATTACTGGGTTTTGTAGTGTAAATATTGCACTAAAGGGCAAAGTTGTGTACTCTGAATAGTTCACTGTCTTTAACACTAACATTTTCAATATAAGAGTAGTTGGATTAATAAAGTCATATCCTGGAGCTAATCTCTCTTTTTTTTTTTTTTTTTTTTAGATCTGTAGTTTCAGCTCTTTTACATGTAGAGACTCTTAAAATTTTCTTTAATGAAGATTTGGACCTTGTGTGATTAATTTAAATCTAATGACATCAGGTTCTTTTCCTGCAGAGAGCCTCAGAAGCAGCTCAGGTACCCTGAGGCACTCCTCTATTAGCAGCTGGGAAAGAGTTTTGCAGAGAGGAGTTTTGAGGGAGGAGAGAGGATAAGGACAGAAGCAGCTGCTTCATTTCAGTGGGGGAACCTTGACTAAATGGAGATGCTAACATTTTTCATCTTGGTGAATTTTCTTTGAGTCTTCTGTCCACGTAGAGAGATCTGTTGTGTACTTTGGTGGTTCTGGGAGTGTATCCTGCTGGAGCACCCTTTCCCCCTTGGCAGGGGGGCTTTTCCAGCTCCAAGCTTCTCCTGTAACCTCTGTAAAAGCAGAAATTCAAAACCCCAGGCACAGGGTTTTGTCTCTTGTTTCTCACCAAATCCTCTGGAACTGATTATTGCCAAGGACATATTGCACAGGGAGATAATTAATCTCTGAGAAACTGCCTTCTGTCTCTCTGGCCCTGAAAATCTTATCAGTGGAGCAAATGCTGTGGCTGTTACCCCATTCCTTCTATCCCAGATGTGGAGCACAGTTACTTGGGGTCACACTTGAATGAACCCATTCCTTTGATGTTCCTGGGGACTCCAGAGGTCTTGCTTTATTGATTCCAAATATTCTGCCAAAACTTAATGACTTGCCAAAATGCAAACACAGAATTTTCCACCAGTTTCTCTCATTGCTGTGCACAGACAAGGGTGCCTGGATTTTTATTTATTTCTTCTCATGTGTTCAGATGACATTTCCTATAACCAATACTGCCAGTAAATAAGGAATCTGACTTTTTTCTAGTTAAAATCTGTCACTTACCTTGTGTCCTGAAAGTAAAGACACTTCCCAGTATTCAGAGGGGAAATCAGACAGTGAGATAGAGGGAGAAAACCAGACAACATGAACATTAAAAAAAATTGCAGTAATTTCCATTACTGGTGTGATACAGACAAGGCTCTTCCTGAAGATGTAAATTTCTTACCAGGAAAATAACTATAATACAGAATAATGTAAAAACTGCATTCATTCCTGGCATTGCTTCTGAGTGCCAAGTCTTGAGCTTTTTTAGCTGTCAGCCTCATTCTTCTGCAAATAGCACAATCTAGTTAATATTTTCCACTTGGAGCCCACATGCAACAACTTGGACATGTTCAGATAAATGGTGCCAGACAGTGACAAGCTGGGTGGCAATATTAACCTAGAAAGCTGTTAAATAGCAAGAAACACATTCCTATTTAAAAAGGTGATTGCTCCACAGGTTGGACAGTGATTCAGGGACAAATAAGCCACAGGTATTGCTGCATATTTTCTCTGAGTGGGCAGACAGTCTTGGCTTACTATGCCTGAAGCATACAAAAGTCTTCATTTGCAGCTAGTAAGGGGTTGCAAATTCGTGGGTATTTCTAAAAAACATGCTGATGGAAAGCTGCAGGAGCAACTGAAATAGAAAATCTGTCACAGCGCAGCAGATACAGTGCAATTTTGTGTTAGCAGCTCTCCCAGCTCTGTGTAACTTCAGCTGGAGTTTTGGTGTCTGAGCCTTCTAAAATTAAAATCCTGACTATTCTGATCACAGTGGAAGTGTGTAAGAATATTAAAAAGTGGCTTTGGTTTCCTAGTTACAAGTGTGTTCATCCCAGCTCATTGTGCATGAAAAGAAATTCAGGAAAAACCAAGTGGAGGGATGGATAATATGGAAAGCATTTTCTGTTATTCTGTCCAGACAATAAGTTCAAGCAAGGAAAAGCATGAAAAAATAATTTCCTGGTGCTTATTATTAAAAAAAAAAAAAAAGAGGAAGGCTTATGTTTTGGTTCATGTTTAACAAAGTTAATTTCCAGGAAGAACAAACAGAATGATAGGGCAAAATTTTGCTTTAGTACAGTAATTCTGTTAATGTCCTGCTTTCCTGTAAATGTGGCTTTAGGGATCGAGTTTCTTGGCAGAAAGCAGCGTGGCTGTAGCCTCAGCTCTTGAGAAGGTTCATGTAAGTAAATCAGAGAGAGCACCAAAGAGCTATTAGGGCTATGGTGCACTGGAAAAGTGAGCTTGATGCTTTTATTCCTCAGTATCAGTCAGTCTGGCCTCAGATGACAATCTTCTGGGCTCAGAGATTCCACACAGATGGACAGCAATTTCCAGAATTTCAGCGAGTCCATTTGTGTTTGTGCATTGCTGAGATGCTGGAAAAGTCTGGTGTGTGTTGAGCAGCTCACTTTTCTTTTCAGCAATTGTATCCAAGTGTTAGAGGTGATCTGTGGTAAATTCTTGTTAGGAAGTAAAGGTATTGGCTTGCTGAAAAAAATATGTTTTTCTTTCTTTTTTTCATCAGATCATACTGTTGTGTCACTAATTATTTCTGATGTTAACATGCTGGTTCTTAGATGACAAAATGTGTATTTCAAGGAGAATTTGCAATTTATAACAACTTCAGACTTATGCTTGTGCCTTTCTGTGCACCGTAAAGACATGCCCATGGTGTGAGATGAGGAAATAACACTTGCTTTCAGGTCATGAACAGAAGTTCTGCCCTGTGACAGCTGAGGGTCAGCTCTGCATTTCTATGGCCTGAGCACTCTGACTGATGTCATCTCCACATGGATTTATTCATTACTGAGGGGAAAGCTCAAGTGGCCTAGCAAAAATAGCCGAGATACAGAATTATTGATGTCTTTATGTTCAGGCTACTGACTGAATTTATTGTCGATTCTGGCCTGTTAAAATTCCATTCTATGCATGATGAATTCAGCCCCCCAAACAGAATGGGGATTTATTTAGTAAGTGTTGCTTTACTGTTCTGAAGGACAGAAGCAATGCACTGGAAGAGGCCTTTTTGCCTGACCTGCTTTTCTGTCAATGTAACACTCTTTTTTTTTTTTTTCCCCCAGTTCCCTGTGGCAGTTCATTACACAGTGATCTATGGGCAAGAGAGAAGCTGATTGCCTCTCCAGAACCAGCATCCTGCTGTGGACCAAACTGGCTGTAACTTGTTATATTCCAGGGATTGTGCTTACACAGCCCTGTGTGTACATGTAATTTTGAATGCTGAGTGTGAAGAGACAAAGTATGTCTGTGCCATTACACAGTTGGCTTCCCCCCTCTCAGTTATACAAATGAGATCTCTCCAGTGTCTTTCTCTTAGTTATGTTCACGGAGGTCACAGCTCTGGGTCACGTGTGACCACTCCAACAAGAATATGTCCTGGAGAGCCACAGCACAAGTGTTTCCCTTTGAAAACAAAATCCCACACATGAGCTGCACTGTTTTGTTTGTCAGACCCCTGATGACTTCTTACAGCATCTTCTTGGTGTTGTCATGGACCTTCTTGAGGGGGAAAAATCCACAAACTTAAAAAACAAACAAAAAAAATTAGTGGGCAGAGCTATCCAGATCTACCGAGAGCTAATCAGAGTAATTGCACAGAGGATAAAGATATGCAGACAAATCTGGCTTTAAGCTTTTATATTTTTGTACTTTGTGATGTTTTTATGTCTGAAGCATTATTGTCTGTACTGGACATTTCACTAGCTGTGAGAGCTGATGACTCAGGACTAGGAAAAACTTATGTTGACACTGGGCCTTGGGTTGAAATTGGCTTCAGGGTTATGCAGGTGTATTTTGGTGCTGGGCTCAAAGATTATGGCACTTATGTGGCTAATTAATGTCTAATTAAAGCACAGAAAATACTGAGAGTCTCAAAGTGGCTTAGAAGGACTCAGCTGTGGCATTTCAGTGTATGTGGCTGTTCTTTCTGCTCTTGAGGTCTCCTCCTATTTCCAGAGTAGCACAAAGTATTAGTGAAGTTATATTTAAATACAAAAGGGAAGTTCCCTGTTGGAGAGGACATGGTGAACATACAAATTTCCCTTTGCATGTGGACAGCGAAGTGGGAAAAGGCAGAGGGTGTCATGCTGCAAGGGCGGCCTGGAGGGCAATTGCAGCTGGAACCTGACACACTCACAGGAGAGATTAGCATTTTCCAGGCTAATCTAGAGTAGCTGAGGAATCTGACCCCTGCAGTCTTGTCAATGGACTCTCCAGTTACTGAAGGGACATATTTTTTTCCCAGGAATCTGCAAAAATGTGTGATGTACAACAGAAATTCTCTCCTCTCCCCTCTGACAGGCTGCTCAGCTGACTGGATATGGGGTTTTCCCCCCTTAGAGCAGGAGATTTTTTTCATTTAAATTAGGACTTTAAAAGTTCTGTGAATATGTAAAGTCTCTTCATTGTAAACTTTCTCCCCTTTTCTTCCCAGCTGCTGCAGACCTGAGAGCTTCTCTGACCTCATTTTATTTATTAGGACTACACTGGAAGAGAGGAAGTGAGAGTGGGACCTGATTATCCATGCTGTATTTGACATCCTATTTTGAAAAAGGTGCTAAAAGGATTTTTGATTTATTTGGTATCTTTAACTGGCAGTGTCCCTCTTGGAGGCAGGCTGGCATGTGTGGCATTTTGGGTGTTGCCTGGCTTTTGTGTCTGCAGAAGGGCAGACTTCCATGTTAGCTTGTAAGAGAGAAATTCCCCACTTACCTGCACAGAGCTGCAGTAACCAACACTGCCTTACAGTTTCTGTTGGCCAAATATTTTTGAGAGATGATGTCTGGAATTATTTTGCTGTAAAAGCTAAAATGACACACTTTGTTCCCTCGCATGTTTCATCATTCCCTCTATTTTAGGTCAGATGATTCATCTCTGCATTACTGGTTCTGCATTTCCATTGCCTTAATTGGGTCTGTCAGAGTCATTACAGTCTGTATAGAATTGTCAATGCAGTTCCTAACAACATACAGATTTCTTCCTTCCCTTCATTCCTCCCTTCCATGGCAGGGGATGTTGGAATTAAATGACCTTTAAGGTCCCTTCCAATCCAAACCATTCTGTGATTCTTCTCTTCCCCCCTCCTCTCTCCTTCTCTGCTTTCCCTGATGCCCCCTGCTCACCTTCCTCAGTCCCAGGTGGTTTTTTTCCTCCTGTCTTTGCTGCAGCCCAGATTTCAGGGAGGAAGCTTGGTTTCACTCACTCTCCTGCTGAAAGGTGACTCGTTTTCTTTAGCCACAAGTGACCCTTCATGCAGCTTTAAGGCACAGCCAGGTGCAAAAATCCTTTCAGGTAAAGGCTGTCAGGAGATGCCCTGGACCAGCACGTTTCCTGATCATTTCAGATACTACATCAGCAGCTATTCTCATTCCCAGCAGCAGGTCCCAGCACACGGAGGGGTGTCATGGTTGCTTTTCTTCCTACCTTTTCCCACCCAGGTGCCTGCAGACACCAAGAACAGCCCCCCACCCCAGTGTCTGCCAGCACAGGACAGCTCTTGCTTCTGTGTGCAGTGATTAAGAGCTGGGCTTAACCTAATTGCACCTCCATATGTCAGTAGGGTGCAGCTGCTGGGTGTGGAGAGACCATGGCAAGTGCTGGAGTTAACCATGGTTTATCAGATTATCACTGGCCACCTGAACTGAAAAACCAGGCTGGAAGCAGCACTGGCATGCTTTTAGCCAGTAGTGAACAAAGTAAAATACTAAGAGGAGCATTTAATGTTTAAAAGTTCCACCCATGAGGCCCAATTGATCTTAGATTTGTGTTCAAAGGCGCTGTGTGCATTCACAGTTGAAGCATTTGAAAAAGAAGAAATTTGTCATTGCTACTCACAGAGAAACTTTCTGTTTGGTATTTTAAAATCCTGAAGTTAAGAGTACAATCATGTAATACACCTCTGCATGTAAATAATCCTCATTAACCCTGCACTAAATTGATGGCTTCTGGTAGAGCTGTGCCTTTTCTGCTTGCTTGAAAGGCTTGAACGTTTCAAAGTCATCTCTCCAATTAAAACTGAGGAAAGAATGAGCATTTGCTCTCTAAATATTTTCAGAAAAAAAAAAAATAGGTAATTAATGTTAAAGTTTCCAGGACTGGGAGTTATAAATTCAAGAAAGAAAGAAAAGTAGGGTTATTTGAACCATGAAGGATTATTAAGCACTGGAAAAAAATTGCTGAGGGATGTGGTGGCTTCCCTGCCACCAGGACTGGGCTCCTGTGGAGGTTGTGCCACAGCTGCTGCACGTGCCCAGCGTGTTCCCCAGGTGTGCTGCTGTGTCCAGAGCCTGTGGGGAAATTTCAGCAGGGAATTTTCCCCCACAGATCCCCTTGAAGCTCCAGATGGGGCAGCCCTTCAGGTAATTTTTCTGGGTAATGTTGAGTGGGCACAGCCAAACTCTTAATTCCTGCCAAGCTGCCTCCTGATTGCTGCCACTCAGTAGCTACAGAGTTTGGTGAACTAAAGAGATTGGAGTTTCCTAAACTGCTGAAATTTCTGGACATCTTTGGCTTCAAGGTTGGGCCCACTGGAATAAAACCTGGGTGAAACTTTGAGTTGTGGCACTAAAGGATGACCTAAAAATAATAAATTCAGGGCATTCTCTCAAGATAGAGCAATAATTTTCTGTTGCCTGGCAATGTCTCTGGCACCAAATACAGAGCTGGGAGTTTGTTTTATGATGCTGTGCAGAAAAAATTGTTTACAGTTTTCCACTGTGATTCCCCCAAGAGGAAGAACCCATGGCTCATAGAGAGAGAGCAAACATTAATGACACCTTCTATTCATCTTGGCGAATTTATGACCAAGTTTCCATCCCTCCTTCTGTATTTCCAGAAATATTTACGCAGAGACTTGTGTTGTCTCAATTCATCCCACTTATTTTCAGTGGGAATTAGTTTGAAGCTACTCTGAACAGCTTATTATGGCACAATTAAAATTTTAGTAGATTTTTATGTACTCCTTTTTTAATAATCCTGTCTTCACATGGCAAGCAAAAATCTTTTCTCATTTTTTTTTTCATGGAGGAATAAGGGATTTTCTGATGTATTTTTAGATGACATTTTATTAGCCATACAGTATATTTGGTGGGGTTTAAAGGGAATTTTATTCACCTGTGATGTCCTCTGCTTGGCAATAGAAGAATCTGAAGAGCCAAATTCCACCATATCCTTCAGGCAAGTAAGCTGCTGATCTCCCCCAAACAACAAACTTTTACTATTTACTTTTACTACTAAAATTTACTATCACCTGTAGGACTGGGATATTTTTGTGACTCAATTAAGCCCCAGCAACAAAAAAGATAAATTGAGTGGATTTTTTTGGGTTTTGTTTGTTTGTTTTTTTGTTTTCTCCTGGAGTATACTGCTAAGAGGGGGACAGAAATCTCCATGGTTTCTTGGGCTGGAATATTTTTTTTTTTTTCCTATGAGCTGGGATAGACCCAGCCTGCATTTTTGGGGGAATACATTAACACTGGAAGGAGGCTTGTATGAACTGACTCCACAAAGAAGGTCATGAAATCAATCATCCAGAGCTGTTCTGATGACAGTCACCTATTGCACATTTAGAAAGCAAATGCCTGCTAAAATCAACAGTTTCAAATGCTCTGAATTTCTTGTCTCCATTGGTATTTTAACATTTGGCCAATCCCTGTGATAACTGTAACCCCCAAATCTCCTTTTACGGTCAATTCCATCGCAGAGGATGAGGGGAGAGCTGATCAAAACGAGGCTTGGCTGGTGATGAGCTCAACAGAGCCAGCGAGATTTTGTTCTTGTTTTCCTTTTGTTTACATGGTAACTGTCTCTTTCCTCTTCCCATCCAGATGAATGTCATGTAGCAGAGCAGAGATGGGCTGCCCTTTGCTTGCCAGCAGAAGTTTCTAATAATTGAATCACTCCGACGCTGAAATTTAGAGGCAAGACTCTTCCAAGGGGAAAAAAAAATATTAATATGTAACCAGTTTGAACTTTGTGGCATGTCAAGACCACCCTGTCACTCCTACATCTTAAAAATAATTAATTCTTTTCTTCTTGTGGGAAAGGTGATGAAGTTATCTAAGTCATCAAAATTCACTGTTCAACTCACAGATTTTTTTTGCAGCATCTTGATGGTTTTAAGCATAAGCTCAGCAGCAGCTTCTTTTCATGGTACAGGAGAAAGCAATTCAGACATCAAACTGATCCTAACTCAGTCTGCTAAATACTTTTTGAAGAGGACAGATTTTCAACTGCTCCTTCAGCACGGGAAAACAGAATAAGTTTCATTTGTTTTCATAGCAGCTAATTGCATAATGTGATTTAGCTTGAATGCAGAGGGCTGGAAAGAATAAACAACTTAATAAGGTGCTGTGGGACTTGCCTTTATGATGCACATGTAAAGACTTGTTAAGGATAGAGGCTTAAAGTAAACTGATAGATAAAAGCTTCTGCAGGGTGTTTACAACATCCAGCTCAAACACCCAACGTGCAGAGAGCATTTCCCTCCTCATGGATTGCACACAGTTACAACTCTTTCTATTTCTTTTTTTTTTCCCCATCCTTATCACATTTGCTTTCAGTAAAAAATGTGAAGCTTAAAGAATGTAATAATCGTGGTTGAAAAGTGGGGTTTGCAAGATCAAGTTTCAACAGGTTGATACAGTTCCATCGTATAAAATTTAAATATTAACAGTGTTGAATTAAACACAATTCTTCTTGCAAGGGTTGTATCTTGGCTTGGATGTGTTTTTCCCTTTATATGTTTTTTGGTGGTTTTTTGGTGATTTTTTTTGGTGTGGGGGATTTTTTGGGGTTTTTTGTGTGTGTGATTTTTGTTTGTTTGTTTGGTGTTGTTTGTTTGTTTTGGGGTTTTTTTGTGGTTTGTTTTTTGTTGGTTTTGTGTGTGTGTGTTTTTTGTTTGGTTTTTTTTTTTTTTTGTGCCTATATGTATTTGTTTAAATATACAAAGCACTTACGTTTTTGTGTATATATATACACACATAGAGCCATGCATGTATATAAAAATAAATGTGTATAATGGCAGAGACATTTGTAAAAGGATCAAACCTAAGCAAAACATTAATCTCCATTTAATATTCAGTCTGATAGACATCTAAAAATGGGGAAGACAGAAGAGGGACTTAAAGTAAATGAGATGAAAAAGACCTTTCTGTTTAGATAATCATTAGTGCTGCTCATAGGAATGCGGAAGAGATTTTCCAAGTGGACACTGAGTTATCTGCATAACCCTTGCCCTTTTGGGAAAACAGCCCTCTCAACTTTATTTTTAGACAGGTCTAGAGAGAAAACCAGCCCATTTTGTTAGGGACAAGGTAGTTGCACCATGTGGGCACGTGATTCTTCAAAATGTGGACGTTTGCTTTGAAAAAAAAAAATGAAGCTGGGCTTCCCACTTTTGTTGTTGGTGCAGCAGAAGGAAAGGGAGTACAAGTATTAGTGGAATTTGACTTTGCCTACTCTTGATCATGCCTGCCTTGGGGTTTCAGCAGCATCTGACAAGCAAAAATGTTCTGACTAATCCTTCTTTTCTCTGCCTCCAGGAGCAGAGAATTACACAGATTGTTTCAGGTGTACATCATCCTTTGTTGTGCATTAAACTCCAGGTAATTTGCTGAGGTTTTGGCTGCTTCCTGGCTCTTGCTGCAGCTCCTCAGGGTGCAAAACTGCCTCAGCCATTGCCGTTTTTGACATGGAAATGTGGTTTTAATTCACATGTGAGAAATCCTTTCTTACTGGACCCTTGCTACCCATAAAATATCCTTGTTACCACGAGGATACTTCTCTGTGTCCATCCACAGCCTGAGGTTTCCACCTTGCTGGTAAGGAAACATCTTTGCCACATCCTGAGGAAGCATCAAACACCGGCACTGACATCAGGGTGATTTTCTCAGACTGATGATTAAGGTTCTACCCATCTGCTGCTGTTTACAAGCCCTCAGGCCTCATCCTGTGACCTTTTCCAGTGCCTAAAGTTGTCTTGAGTGTTTTTGTCCCTTTTGCTTCTGGAAGGACAAGGCCTATCAAAACCAGATCTCCTGCAAGCAGGGAATGATGTTGCCCCTCAATGTTTTTTTTCCTTTTGGTTAGAAACAGGGACATTTAGGCAAAGTGTTCATTTATTCTCATCATCAGTCAAGCCTTTGCATTCTTATTTAAGAAATAGATTGCAGCAAAGGCGTGGAAGTTTTGTAGACTGCCCTGAAGCCTTCTGTGACTTTGCCAGTGGGTCCCAGTCCATCCACCCCATCAGATCCCTGAGAAGAACAGTGAACCAAACAAAAATGTGGTAGATGCAAACCTATTTCACCTGCCTCCCACTTTTCAAGGCATGCACATATCTCTCATTAAGCTGATTTCACTGATTCAGGTAATTAAATCAGCAGTGCTGCCTTTTAGAGGAGGCTGACATACCCTTGGCTCCCACCTTTCCTTAAGGATTTGAGGCCTTAGATCAGTTTGTGAGCTCTTGTCTCTCACACTGGACAATACTGACCAGTTTTTAGAATATGATAGAAACAAATTGCAAAGATGGAGAGGGATGAAATGTGTGTGCTGATATTTATACTTGGCATTTTAGTAATAAATGAATTTTAATCACACAGTCATGCTCTCATCATCTTTCAGTGGCAGCATTAGCATTTTTGTATCCATAAACTGAAATTCCTCTCATTTTCAGCAGCAAATAACAAAGAAAATCCTCCCTGCCTCAGAGCTGTTGCAGTCCAAATATCACAAAGGACAGGGTTGTGTGTCTCCTTAACCAAAGCCAGATGTTTGATTTCAAGGAGGGAATTAAAATCTATTTTCACTAGGGGATTTTTTCTCATGCACAAGGTCAGTATGGGAGAAAGCATGCAGGAAGTTCCCCTACTGGCATTTGTGCTAATTAAGGGTGCAGAACAGATTCAGCAAATAACCCACTGCTTTCTCAAGCCAATAAACATTTTGAAAATCATCTCCTTGTGAGCTTTAAGTATCAGATCTCAATTATCTGACAAAATAAGTTTTGTTGTGGAATTTTTCTTTTAGTTAAATAGAGCGAGATAATTTTAGTTGGGTTTTTTGTGGAAAGAAAAATCACAAAGATTATTTTCCTTCTGTTTTACAGTGCACGACCACATACTTCTCTTCACCTGAGAATGCCAAAACCTGGTGTGAAGTCCCTTGGCTCTCCAAACATGGAACTTCCTTGCCAGGCATCTCTCCTTTTTCCTGATTAGCTTTGCAAAAAAGGTGATTGATGGTTCCTTTTAGGGGTTACCAAGCCAGTGATGCAATACATAATCTTTATTCCCAAGCATTTATATTTCTGTTTCTCCTTTCAGCACTTTGGTATCATAAAGAAACTGCCAAAGTTTGTGTCAGCACTTCATGCTGTTAGGGGGTAGGAATGATTTTCTTTTCCTGAATACCTGGAAAATCCAAGAGTGCTGTCCAACTGAGGCAGGGGCTGCACTTTGCAGAGGGTGTGGAAAGAGCAGGAGATTTCTTGGCATCAGAAAGTGGAAATATCAATGCTGAGAAGCTCCTGGGAGACAGAGGCTCTTCCCCTGAGTGGTGTGTGTCTTGGGTTATGGAACCAAAAATGTCTATTCTATTTCATCTGTTGAAAGCAGCTGGGGAGATGTTTTTTCTTTATCTCTTGTAACTCTGGGGGAGGGGGGCAGATGCCTTCTGATAATGGGCCAGCTGTTCAAACCAGGTGGGGCAGTGTTTCTTATCTCTTTCACCACCCCTCCTCCCTCCAGGGGATATCTTCTGCTGATGGGCCATGAAGGCTCACCAAGGACAGGACACATTCCATCATCCCAGTGGGAGATGCTCCACACAGTGTGGGGAGCCAACCATTCCTACCTGGATAAAAACTGAGATCCAGGAACACCAGGGATCTGGTTCCACTGGATTCCTGGAGGAAGACTGGACCGTTCTCACCATCACTGGACCCTTCTCACCATCACTGGACCCTTCTCACCATCACTGGACCCTTTTCTCTCAGGATCATCTCTGCTCCAACAGAACCACATCTGCCACTCCAGGAGGATTTACTGTGGCCTGCTTCCAACACCCTGACCAACAGGGTGTTAGGTTGTATTGTTCCATTTATTTTATTTTACCTTTTTTCCTCTCTTCTCCTATTAAATTTTATCTCTGACTGGGAGTCTCACTGGTTTTGTTTTCAAACCAGCACAGTGTGAAACTCCTGCCCTGAGGATGGAGCTGCACAGCCCTGTAGGTGCCCTCCTTGTGAGACACCTGTGGGCTAGAATTCCCCACTTCCACTGCTCAGTTCCCAGGTGCTGATGGAACAAACCCTGCTGGGGAGTCCTGTGCAAGCTGCAGCTCTGCCCTCCCCTGTTTCAGCAGCAGCTTCAGCTCAGCAGATGCTCCGGAGTGACTCGGTGGGTGAAACCATGGAAATGCCCACGTGTGCAAAGGCAGGAGCCTCCTGCTGCCCAGGGTGGATCAGCCCAGCTCTGCCTTCAGGGCAAAGCTGGGTCTTTGTTCAGACTTGGCTTGCTCCTGACACACACCTGGTGCAGGGGTTCTTACAAGGAGTTTGCAGCCTTTATCTGGGGGAAGGGTGTGAGCAAGGTCATGGAAAACCCAGAGATGCTTTGATTTTAATTGCGTGGATGATTTAGTATCAATCTCCAAAAATATATATATATAATTATTTCAAAGCAACAGTTACACTTGACAGCCAGCCAGATTTTTCTTTTTAAAAAAGAGAAGAGAAAGGAAAAGCATTTTCTCACTGTGTACAGTGATATCTGTGAAACCACCAGTGAATTTTCTGTTTGTTCAGAATCCCCTCAGAGACAGGGATTTGGGTTCATAACTTGTCTGGCCATTACTATTTGGCAGAAATATTAAAACATGTATTCTTATCCTTGCAGCCCGAGTTTCCCTGTTTATCTCAGACTTTCATTTCATATTGGTTTTAATAATATGTTGTTTCAGTCCTCTGGTGCTTTTCTGCCCACTTTAAAACCTCCCCACTTCCTTTGTACTGAGTAATCCAGTATTTGTTCTGGGTTAGTCACAATTACAGATATGAACAGGGAGGAAAAAAGAGACAATACACCTCCCCCAAACAACTTACTTTGTTCCTTCTTCTAAACAAACCTATTTAAATGTTAGTATCTTCTAACCAGGTTAAAATGCACTGTTTTTTTGCAAACCTGACTGAATTCCCTACTCAGTATTCACACAGTAGGAGCAGGATGCTATCCCATACCTTGTGTGTGTCTTAGGATCCCTAAATTCAGTGTTTCTGCTTTGAAGGGCTCCTCCTCCTTCAGGGGCTGCTCTGCTTTTAGTTGAGCTGGCTCAGGAGCACACACAACAATGTGCCTTTAGGTCCTTCAAAATGAGAACCTTCCTATAAACATTTAAATTTAAGGCATCAGTAGAAGCTCTGACACATATTGTGAAACAAGTTCTGGGGTTTGGGCTACAGATTGACCTCTGAAACAACTTAGAAAAATCTCCCATCAGAAGCTTGTGCTTGGGTCTGTGTCTGTGTGTCTGTAGCTCTTAGCTGGCAGTGAGGGTTAAATCTTATGCTGACCAACAGCAAAAAGCAAATTGTGTGTTTGGGTTGGTTTATTCTGTGCTTCAAATCTGCTGAGCAAAGGCAGGTTTTGCATCTGTGTGCAGGAGATGGATTCCCCAGTGGAATTTCCAGTTGCGTGCACAGTCCCCTGTCCTGCCCATCTGTATCTCAGCTGCACGTCAGACAGGATTTGGAGGGATAAAAAAGGAGATGTCATCCTTTGTGCAAGAGGAGCAGCAGGTGCCTTCAGTCAAACAGGGGTTCCAGGCAGCAGCAGGGGCACAGGCCAGTGAGGCAGGGCCAAATCTTTGGGCTGGTCCCTGGTGTTTGCTGTTGGCTGAGCCAGGAAGTGGGATTGGTGTCAGTGCCATTCCCAGAGCTTTGCTGCAGGGATCTGACAGCTCAGCCAGCCAGGCAGAGCCAGGAGGGGCTCAGTCCCACCAGCAGCTGCTGACACAGGCCAGAGCCCCACCTGAGTGGGACCTTCAGGTGGACGGGCCCTGTAACCCCTGGGGGGTGCTAAGCAGGAGACCCTCTGACTCTTCTCCCAATAAACCTCCAGAGCAAAGGGCAGTTCCCTCTCCCAGGCTGCTTTCCCTCAGAAACGCCGGGGTTTAGAGCCAGAAACAAGAATCACAGAACCACAGAATGTCTAGGTTGGAAGAGACCTTCAAGATCATCAAGACCAACCCATGCTCTAACACCTCAACTAGACCATGGCACCAAGTGCCACATCCAGTCTCTCATAACACATCCAGGGATAGTGACTGCACCACCTCCCCAGGCAGGCCATTCCAATACTTGATCACTCTTTCTGTGAAAAACTTTTTCCTAATATCCAACCTATACTTCCCTTGGTGCAGCTTGAGGCTGTGTCCTCTCCTTCTGTCTGTTGTTGCCTGGAGAAAGAGACCAACCCCCAGCTGACCACAGCCCCCTTCAGGGAGTTGTAGAGAGTGATAAGGTCACCTCTGAGTCTCCTTTTCTCCAGGCTGAACAACCCCAGCTCTCTCAGTCGTTCCTTATATGGCAGGGTAGGTGATGTCTCAGATGGGATTTACTCCCCTGCAGCACTGCTAAGTCATGGATGAGGTGTGAGCAAGTCTCATCTGGTGCCCAGCTCATGTTGGGGATGGGACAAGCCCTGGAAGTGCTGGAGGGAACAAGAGCTTCCCTGTGCTGGGATTGCACAACCTCCTCTGTCAGAGGTTCAGCATGACCTCTGCCTGACTCATGTTTTTTCCTCCTGTTACCAATAAGAACTTTTTCCTCATGAGTCACTTTGAAACCGTTTGTGTGTGTTCAGGGGAAAATAAAAAAGCAACCAACAAAACCCAAAGATTTTCCTGAGGAACGGTTTGCTGGTGAGACAGAACAAATCACTGGGTACTGTCAGGGACTGTTCTGCCTGCACAGTTCAGTTAATGAGCTCCTAGGGCTGTCAGGGATATGTTTTTTTTTTTACTGTCATTAGTGTTTGTCCCTTCATTTTAATGCTTTCTTCTCTGAAATGCAACAGTGAAAAACACAAGTGCTACTCTCCCCCTCTTTGGATGCCTGAAGCCCAGGGAAACAATGACCCCTTCAAAAGCTTGCCAGATTAGCTGTGTCCATCCTAACACAGACCTGAAATATGCTGGCAAAACTGTACTTGTTCTCTTCCACTTTCTTCTCAGGTAACATAAACGAATGCACATTTACAGTATTGTATCTGTGACTCTTAAAAGGTCTGAAATATTGGGATTTCTGCTCCCTCCCATCCCCATGGGTTCCTTGCCGTGGCAAATTTGACCTGTGTGACTCAACAGCCCAAAGAGCTCTGTGGCAGTGGCAGGGAATTCAAGTCCCTGGAATCACAGACAAGCATTTTAACTCTGAGAGTAGAGTAGTTCCTGAGAAATTCTTTTTCTCTGAAGGGAGCAGACATTAAGGTGTTCACTGCACCTATTCATTTTCAGAAGCAGGAGTAAGTTTATATCCTGGTGGCAGGAATGAGTTGGGTTTTGTATTTGGCTGAAAAAAGGTTATTTCTGGCTAAGTCAGCCTATTCCTCTCTTCTAAGACCCATTGGCCTTGCTGATTGATTTAAGCCAGCTTTGACAGATCAGCTGCAGGTGCAAAAACAATTAAGTTTCTGTGGTTTTTGTGAAGTTTAGGAAAGTAGAACAGGGAAGAAACCTTAGCACTGCCCCACTAATGGAAAGACTGGCTTGAGCTCAACTCTTGCTAGACATCTGAAATGCCATGGCAGGAGGAGTTTTAAGACTGCTCTGATGGTGAGACAGAATTCACTGGGCACCAGAAAATGCAGTCATGGTGCAGAAATCAGATGGAAATCAGGTCCCATCTGAACTTCTTGGCACCTTCATTGGCAGCACGGTTTTGCCTTTGCCTTCCCATCCTGGATTTGTTCATTTCCACAGTGAGATCTTAAGGACTGGAGAAGGGACTCCATCCATTCCCCCAGTCTGCTGTGGCCATAGCCTGGACTTTCTCAGACTGACAGGCTCTAACCAGGCTGAAACTGTGTGAGCCTGCTGAGCTCTCTGACTATTTACTGACAGCTGATTTTGAGAGGTTTTTGAGTGGCCAGAAGGTCGAGGGGGGTGGTTCTGCCTGGAGCAGCTGGAATGCTGCATCCAGCTCTGGGGTGCCCCACATAAGAAGGATGTGAACCTTTCAGGGTGTACCCAGAGGAGGCTACAAAGATGATCAGAAGGATGGAGCACCTCTGCCATGAGGACAGTCTGAGGGAGCTGGGGTTGCTCATCCTGGAGGAAAGAAGGCCTTGCAGAGATCTTAGAGCACTTTTCAGTGACAAAAAGGGGTTTATAAAAAGGAAGGAGATATATATTTTTTTTATATGGCCAAATAGTGAGGGGAAAAAAGGGGAAATATTTTTAAACTGAAGGAGGGCAGGTTTAAATTAGATGTATGAAAGAAATTCTTTGCTCTGAGGGTGGTGAGGCCCTGGCACAGGTTGCCCAGAGAAGTTGTGGCTGCCCCATCCCTGGGAGTGTCCAAGGCCAGGTTGGATGAGACTTGGAGCAACCTGGGACACTGGAAGGTGTCCCTGCCCATGGCAGGGCTTTGGAACAGGATGAGCTTTAAGGTTCCTTCCAGCCCAAGTCATTCTGTGATTCCATGATTCTGGGTTAAATGATTTAATAGCTCTCAAGCTTTAGACCCTATTCATCTACAGGAAGATGAGCTGGCTTCTGAAGCACAGAGCAGTTTTTGTTATATTCCCAATGATACATTCCTCAAATATAAATTCCCAATGAGCCCATAATCCTGTTCCCCTCGTGCATATCAATCTGTCTTGAAATGTCATGACCATTTTCTGCATCTGAAATAATGATTGCCTTATAGACAAAATAATACAAAGCAAGCAAGAAATGTTCCAGCAATGACCTTTCTGTGTCAAACCCCTTGCCTAGAGAAGATCAGGATCTTCTAAGTGACTAATTAAATCAGAAGTGAATCTGTCTAAAGCAATAAATGCTGAAAAAGTATGATGAGAGAGCCTGCTGTCAGCCACAATATTTCAATTACTGATTGTACAGTCTAGAGGAGTCAAATCCCATCTCTAAAAATCTGCTTCTTGATCCTGTAACATTATCCACAAATGGGTTTCGATGTGGCTTTTAGCCCTTCCTTGTACAAATGGCAAACTTTAGATCAGTTTAGACATTAGAAATGTAACTGCAGAAAGTATAAACAACAGAGCTGGGAGAGCTGATCAGCTCCAGGTGACTGTGCCAGGAGGACTGGGATGAGCTCCTTCTAGGCTGGGGTCCAGCCCACTTCCAGCACCACACAGCCAGGGCTGTTATCCTGAATATCTCCTTTTCCACCTCCATTCCTCTCTCCACTGTCCTTCCTCACCACCAAAGAAAGAGTGCATAAATCCTCTGCTGGAGTCCTAAGAGAATCACAGAATCATTTTGGGCTGGGAAAGGCTTCCAAGATCAAAAAGTCCAACTTTTGACTGATGCCCACCCTGTCACCCAGCCGAGAGCTCTGAGTGCCACCTCCAGCCCTTCCTTGGACACCTCCAGGGATGGGCACTCCAAATCTCCCTGGACAGCCCCTGCCAATGTTGACAACTCTTCCAGTGAAGAAATTCCTCCTGACGTCCAATCTGAACCTCCCCTGGAGCAGATTGAGGTGTTTCTTCTTGTTCTGTCAGAAAAACAACAGGGAGAACAGACAACACTTGCTGTTCCCTGGGAAACAGACAACACTTATTTAAAAAAACATAAGGGAGAAGAGACTAAAAATTCATCTGTGAAATACAATGATGGTAACTAAAAATGTATTACTATGCAGTCATCCATGCATGTACAGATGTTCAGTTATCCCAAATATTGATGAATCTGTAGTTTCCCTGCAGGAGACTGTGTTGGCTTGTGCTGAGCAAGTGCAACTCACCATACCAGTACAAAGAGCACGTGCTGCTGCAGGGGATGCAGGGCATAATCTTAAACTTGCTGCAATTAATACAGGACAGGAATGTGGCTGGAAGATGTGAAAAGGGCTGGACAGGACACAAGATGCATCCTTAATTGCCTGAGTGGTCTTTTCTAGCATCTGCATTGCTAAAAAGTAAATTGCTGTGAGCCTAACTGATGGTAACTGGAGAAATCCAGTTGATATATGATGCTGATTTAAATCAGAACCTCAAAGAATTTGTAAATTGCGAGGTAAATCCTGAAACACAAATGATTTCTGTGTCCATTTCTTGTTTGGATTAACTGTTCACTGACTTTTCTCAAATTTTCATTTGAAAAGGGGGTTCTGCACATTCTGTATTTAGGAATCATTTAATTCACTGCTGCAATGGAGTTCCAACTCATATGCAATCCAATTCACATGTCAGTCTGGCATTACCTATATTTGAAATTGGACAAGACAAATACTTCTTTATAGGAGGGACCAAGTAATTTCTAAGGCTTAAAGATCTGGGTTTTGTCAGTGCTAGCCAAAAAATTTCAACCAAGATATTTTTCCTGAAAAATTAGATAGTTCAAAAAAAAAATACAGATCATAAAGAGAAATATTTACATTTGAACATTTAATTTCACTGGCTTAAGTCCTCTTTCTTATGATTATTTATTTATTAGTGAGGTTTTTAAGTCAGATGGCATCCTCTGCCCAGCTTACAGCCAGGGGCTTCTTGTTGCCTTCCTGACAGGAGATATAAGTGGTGCATCTGTGGATACAGCCTGGCAAGACATCCTGGTGCTAAAGGTGCACATTCTCCTTAGAGCAGAAATGTTTCCACATCAATTCATTTTTTAAATTTTTTTATTGAAGCATTCTACAATACTGATTTTCTTTTTCTTTTCTTTTCTTTTCTTTTCTTTTCTTTTCTTTTCTTTTCTTTTCTTTTCTTTTCTTTTCTTTTCTTTTCTTTTCTTTTCTTTTCTTTTCTTTCTTTTCTTCTCTTCTCTTCTCTTCTCTTCTCTTCTCTTCTCTTCTCTTCTCTTCTCTTCTCTTCTCTTCTCTTCTCTTCTCTTCTCTCTCTCTCTTTTTTTTTTTTTTTTTTTTTTTTCTGGGCAAGCTTTAATTTTCCTTTGTTTTTCTTCCTTTTAATTTTCTTTTCCCCTTGATGAGCTTGATATTTGGTTTTCCAAGCCAGAAGAACTTCTCACAAGTGCCTCAATGCTACCCAAGGCCCCAGCTCTGCTACCTGGACACACACAAATGAGAGGGTCTGTGCTTCCAGATCCCTTTCATCCACATGAAATTGTCTGCAACACTGTGATACCTCTTTAAGTGCTTCTCTGAACATATTGCCTCAGCTCCTAGAGCTGTACCTGTGATTTTCCATCCTTTAGTGTCAGCTCCTCATAAAATATCATCCCATGTTCACTCCTTGTCTTTGCCTGAGCCAAGTGGCATTGCACTGAAGTTATTGCCACGTGTTGTGAAGCTGGAGGCACATCTATCTTGGGAATGTGCCTTGATTATTTAGACAATGAAAGTAAAAAAAAAAAGATTTTTGGGTTTTCAGACCTGATTCACACCCTGCTTGCCAAGGTTCTTGATTGCCTGGCATTGCTGTGTCTTAGGGGATGCTGGAGTTGCAGTGAAATGAGGAGCACAGTGACAGCAGCTGGACAAACAGCTTAAACTCAGGAATAAACATTCACATAGATACTTGCTTTTACTTTTAGTTTGCTTTCAAAGTACAAAACTGAAGACCTTCAAAGCAGTACCACCTGAAGTGTGGACAGGAACTGCATTCAAGATGTTTGTACCTGATATCCGAGGTGTGTAAGTCTGGCTCCCAGATGTTGAGTGTTTAAGGTGTGAGAAGGAATAAGTGCTCTGAAGGATAAACAGGGACTAAACCAGCAGTTTTAAAATGCCTTTTTCTCCAAGTCAGGCCAGGGGAGCCAAGCTGAACAGGCAGAAGAGGCAGAAATTCCCCTCTGGAGAACACAAATCTCTGGAGAGAACACGAAGGAGAGAGAACCAGCAAAATTCCCAGCGGAGCATCTTTGTTTCTGTTGCCAGCAGTTATCACCTCCCTGCAAAAGGTAAAAAACCCAGAGCACCTTTTCCCCTAATCCAAAAGCCTTCCTGTAAGGACAGCCAAGCTCTGCTGCCTTGGAAACAAAGGGGTTTATCCAGGATGGGCCCTACAATGGCCAGGATCACTCTTATTTCTGTTCTCATCCTCTGGGCAGCCACACGGCAAGGAAGGGGAGATGAAATTACAGGTGAGTGATGCAAACCTGGCCAGAGGACAGCTTAGTTTGGATGCTGGATAGATATTTCTTTGAAGTAAACCAGCCAAGGTGGCCACTCTCTGGAGAACTGGCAAGGTCCCAGTGACCATTTAAGAATCCTCTGTCGATAATTGAACAGGGAAAATCTATCCAAGCAAAACCACGACCTTTGTCCTCAACCTTTTATCCCCAGGAAAATATCCTTGTCGTTTCCTTTGTGCCAGAAATGCACAAGGAGAATTTCTGCTTTGTCTTCAGTATTGTGCAAATTTTTATGAAAATTGTCTTTAAAAGAAGCTTTAGCAGGAAATGATGCAGTAATGTGCCTGGCAAATTCCTAGGGATGTGTAAGATGAAGCTGTAGAAGACACACTTAAATTTCATCTGTGGTATGGGCTGTAATTTTGAAAAACCCTAACCCAACTGTAACTGCTGAATGAACCCCTAATTTACTCTTCATTTCAGGTTTGATTCATTTAGATGAGAAAATATCATGGTTTTTAACTGCTCTTCATTGTTTTTCTTTACTTAAGTGGTTTTGTGAGTCTCAGTTAAATATAAACCATATTTCTTAGAACCTTGCAGACTTTTTTGTTATTCTGTCAAAGCCACAGTTGAAAAGAGGTTTGCAGAGATTAGGGCCAATAGAACTCCCATCCTAGTGCCACTTCAAGTAAATGGTGTTGTATTTAAAATTTGGAATTTGTAGAAAAATCGAGTCTGTGATCCATTTTCCCCCCTATTTTGGAGTGTTTGCATTTCAAAACTGAGCTTGAATCTGCCCTCCGTGAACCTGTTCCAACAGTTTAAGGTTATGTCAAGACAAGAAAGGGGCTTATCTTTCAGTCTTACTGCTCTCCAGTGAGAAAAGAATTTGCAGATCCCAGCTTGCAGTGGCTCCTGTGGCACCTGAGTGGTGAAGTTTCCAGAACTGCAGCTCTGTCTGTGGCAGAAATGCTATAAAGCATTTTTTTAATTGCTGTTTTTTTGGTCATGCTCTCAGTTCTGATCTGGGTTTAACCTTGAGTTCTAAGGAGCCTGTTCCTGTGCAGCCTTTGCTCCCAGGCTTTCCTCTCAGTGTTTGTTTCTATTAATAAAGGGTTTGCTTTAATTGTTTATGCTATTGCTTAACATAAAAAAAAATTAAAAAATTGGTATTTTCCCTGATGGTGCTGAAAGCTGGTGGTTTCTGAGACAAAATTCTGGAATGCAGAAATGAGAGGTGTAACATATCCACACTAATGGCAGGTGACTGCCTTCTGCTGTGCCATTGACTTCAGCTTTGAGTGGCTGAAAACAACAGCCAGTGCATTTTAATTCCATCTGATCGTGCCATGATCCCATGGATGGGAGTAACGAGAACAGAAAGCCAATTTGCTAAAGAGCCCAAATTGATCCAAGCCACACTGCTCAGCAGCAAACTGCTGTCAGCAAAATAATTGAACTCTCTGAGTGTCAAAGCTTGTTTTGAACGGTGTGGAAGTGATGGATGGGGCAAAGGTTGGTGGTGCTGCACCTTTCCCTGACACCTTCAGTCCAACTTCTTGCACTCAGGGTGTCTTTTTGTACCACCACTGCCTTATCTCAGAGCTGCTCTTTAGGCTTTGGCAGCCTCATTCTATACCTTGTGTGTATATATATATATATATGTACGTAGTATCAATGTTTAAGTATGAAATATGACTTCATATCTGCTCTGACAGCTGTAGCTTCCAATTATAAACTGTGTCTAATTCTACACCATCTTATTCTCAGTTTCATACCTGTATTTATGTTGCACATTGCTGTAGAGACTAAGCCAGCTCAGCTGACACTGGAATTTTTAGCTTTCCAGTGCTACGTCCTCAGCTCTGCACGGACAGCATGAATCCTCAGTGCTCTCCTTACTCAGTTTTTCCCTTCCAGTCCCTGCTTTGCTCTTGCCAGGCTTTACGTGAGCTCTGGAGAACAGGAGGGGTCATAGGGATGAGGAACCAGGCTGAGCTCTTGTGTCTTACCTGTCCTACTCCTCTCCAACCTGATTTTATGCTATAACAGTCTGATTCCTTAATACAGGAGTTTCTTGTTTTCCTAGAACAATATTTGTCCTGCTCCTGCCTCCTTCCCTGGTCACAACAGATGTTTGTGCACTTTCTCCAGGGAAAGGCTATAACCAGAATTATTTAGGTATTGATTCTGTTCCACTCCGGTTATTTAGTCATTCAGGTTACAAACTAATTTAAAAAATAAAAATAAAAAAGCTGAAGCAAGATCTTTTTCCCCCCACACCTACATGCCGAGAAGCATTTGCAGAGAAAGGTATTCTTGGAGCAGTCTTAACACATGGCAAGGGAATGCTTTCCAAAACGCAGTGACAGCTGCCTGCTTCTTGTCAGGCACTTGTGCCTCATGTGAGGTGTTAATGGATGAAATGTCTTGAATGAAAGGCAGCCCTTGATCTCTGATTGCTGCTCCAGAACCCACGTTTGTTTTCCTTTCCTATTCTCCCAGAGAGTTATCCTAAAGTTAGCCAGTGGGAGAGGCCACCTTGCTTTCTCCGGCTCACTTCTCCTTCCATTTCCTCCTGCACAGCCACGTCCTGGTCAGAGCTCCATCCCAGCCTTTGGGATCCTCTCCTGCCTCAGGCACGGTCTGGGCTTGAGCCAGGCTTTGAGCCAGGCTGGGTATCTTCCTGTCCCTCCTGACCACCTCCTTCCAGTCCCTGCTGAGGGACAGAGAGCAGCCCTGGTGCTTTCAGGGATGTGGAGCCGCTGTCCCCAGGGCTCCAGGGAGCAGACACAGAGGTGCCCTGCTGGAAGGAAGGAGCAGGGACTATGGTTTCCAGCGATGCCCTCCCTCTCGGTATTTTCCTGCTGAGCTGCTCCAAGCAGCAGCACGGAGTCCCTGGAGCCTGCTGGAGCTCTCTGGCTCTCCCAGGCACACCCTGGAGCACAGCCCGGCATCAGCTCTGCCTCTTGCTGCAGGAGGAAGGCACAGATGAGTGAAACAGAGCAGGGCTGGGCTTCCAGAGGCCATTTCTAGACAGCAAGTCTATTCCATGTTTTCTTCTGGACTGTCTCTGCACTACAAATGGATCCTCCTCTCCAAAGCTCTTTTCCTAGTCCTGCTCAAAGTGCACAAATGCCTTTTGTTTAGCTGGAAAGCTAAATGTGATAAAAGCACAGGGTTCCTAAAATCTTGACAATTCTTTTTTTTTCCTTCTTGAATTGTTTTCAACATGTTTCATCTTTTCAGGCAGGAGATAAGTTGTACAAATAAGATAAGCTGTAAATGTTTTAGTTGTATGCCTGTTGTGTATATTGTGTTAGCTTCAGTCTGTCTGTTGGCTGACCCTGGTGCCCTCAGAGCTCTCAGAAAAAAAAACAACCCCAAAACAGTCTTGCTATATTTGAATCTCTGCAGCTAATTCATATTTATCCTTATTAAAGATTCTTCTGCTTTGGCTAGAGGATGATGCAGGCATTTTAATTCCATCCGATCTGTTTCCCAAATGGGACACAGGGTGACTCAGCCCCTCTGGCTTCTCTAACATCTCATTAGGAGCCAGCCTGATGTCTGTGACATGACTGTAGGTTGCTCACTGCTAATTCTTAAACTCCATCTGCTTTTGTTGCTGTTGTTGGGGTTTCTCTGTGTTGTTTGGTGTTGGGGTTTTTCCCCCCTATCCCTGCTGAAGAATTTCAGTTTTAAGTAAAGCACGTAACAAGTTCGCTCCTCATCAGGAACAGTTTCAGAACTCTGGAAGCTGAGTCCCATCCCCAGACCTGTGTGAAATGATGCAGTTAATGACCTTATCATTGACTTTGTTTATACTCAAAGTCAATGAACCACTGCAGGCTTCCAGTGGCGTGATCAGCAAGGTCTGCTGCAAATGCAGAGAGGCAGCATGGGATCTCCAGGAATACCTTTTGTGTCAGATACCTGGAAGTGCTTCCCAGTGATGTACGAGTCCCCAGTTTTAGCCTAGGGTGATGTCTGAAGGATGTCTTGTTCCAGACATCTACTGTGACTCATCTGCCCATGAGTTCCTCACCCTTTGTTCCCTTTATAGTCAGGGGAGAGTGATGAAGGCTTTGGCAGCAGGAGACTGGAGTGGGCTTTTAAATTACTTGGATGACTCTTCCCTGGAAGTGCCTATTGTGCTCTACTGTTAATTCATATTAACATATGTAAATTCCCTTAATAGTAATGAGTCAAATTGCCCTCTTTCCTCCTCACACCTGAAGGCACCAAGAACTCTTTGAATTTTCTGCCAATCTTCATCCTTTCATGACCAAAGTGATGCCTGTGACAAGCAGTCACTACCAATTCTTTCTTGTGTCTGTTTTCTGAAGGGATGTTCTCCCCAACATCAGCCTTCCTGGAAATCATTCATGCCTGTTGCTTCTGTCACTGCTTTCTTGTCACACTGTTGTTCACTGGATTCTGCAGGGAACTTCTGCTCAAGGGTGACAAGTTAATGCTGATCCCTTTCTCTCCTGTTTCTCTTTCCTAGAAAAAGGCCTCTCTTTGCTGGGGTACCATCTGTGCAACTACACCCTGACCAGAAGTGTGTTTAAAATGGTTGCCTACCAAAAGTCCTACGAGAAGAACATCTCCTGTGGAGGGTGGGTCCCGTGGATGGTGTGTCCCCAGACACACTACAGAACAGAGTTTCACAGCGTTGAGGTCCCTGAAAACATCACTCTCACAGATTGCTGTGAAGGATATGAGCAAGTTGGACTCTACTGCTCTCTAGGTAAGTTTTAGTCAGGTTAAGAGAGGAAATAAATGCTTCTTATGGAAGAAGATTCACTTCAGCTGAGATGTGTAAAGGCTTAATTCAGTTCTGGGCCATAGTTTCCTATTCACTGAAATAAATGAGTTTTAAATAATGTACAGTAGACTTTGTCCAACATGGCAAGGAGCAGACATAGCAGATTAAAGCTCCTGATTCTTGCTCTTTGCCACCTCTAGGCACAAATTCACTAAACTTCCAGGGGAGCCTGGGGAAGGCACCTGCTTATTAGCCCTCCAAGGGCTCATTACCTGTCCAGGTTCAGGCCATTTCCCTGGCCAAGAGCAAGAATTCACTGACTGGTGCAGTGTCACAATATGACACAAAAGAAATGACACACACACTGAGATGTCCAAGGCAAAAAAGGGGAAGTTTATTTACAGATCTTGACATTTATAGAATTCCAACAGTGACCATGGATTGGAGGAAGAAAATCTTCCTCTCCAACCACACTGGTCAACCAAACAGTCCATCAACATTCTCCTCCTTATGAGAAGAATGTAAACATGAAAGAACAGTTACAATAACAATAAATTATTTATGTGAAAATCTGTGAGAAACTCCATTACAAAAAGTAAATCATTAGAAGCCTGTAGGAACTTTAGAAAAACAGAGAACAGGGCAACAGTGCAGTGTCTGCTCTGAGCCTGCCTGCATGTACACCAGGAGCTTTCTCCTCAAAAGTAATTCAGGATGCACTTGGGATAACATCTCCTTTGGTGTGGAGCAGGGTCTGTCCCCAGAATGCAAACCCCATTTTGGTTCACGTTTAAAACCACCTGTGACCTCAGGGCAACTTGGTACCTACCAGATGCTTTCCAACCAAAACTACACTAGGACCCATTTTCTTGGGACTTCCTTGGTTACCTATGGCTGTGTGGGAGGTCTGAGTACTGGTGAACTTTTTGGTGGATCTGATCTAACATCTGAATGTTAATAAGACTCTGCTCAGGAAGACTTAATCACCTTTGTCTCAAGATGGAAGCTCTTCCCCCTTCTCACATCAGGGTTACCAGCTGTCAATCAGAAATTCCCAATTTTATCAGAACTTGAGACGTAGGTGGAGGGGATTCCTTGGAGAAAAGGAACTTTCTTTCTCCAGTGGATAAATTTAGATGTTTTTAAGCTGAACAGGCATCTTGAACTATCTAAACCAGCACTGAACTGTTCCGTTACCCAGAAAAGCTCTGCAGGACATAGTTTTGTTTCCTATTTTCAGTATGACATTGTATTTTCTCTATTTCCACTTTTCAGTATGGACTTGGGCATTTACATAATCACCCACAGGAACAGCAGATTGAAAGGAAAGGTCCTATTGCAGCCCTGGCCCTTCTTTTGGGTCATAAGACTTGGGTGACTCAGATCTGTGGGAATGTCCCCAAACCTGCTCCTGTACCGGATCATATAACGTGGCACGAGGGGGGGATGAGCCATATGTCCTGTCATGGGATCTGTCAAGAACAATGTGTTCATCCCACATTTAAGTTGCTTCAGAGCATTGGAGAAAGAACTTCCAATTTATTTATTTATTTTTTTCCCCAGGCGTTTTCTCCACAGTCACAGGTAGAATATTGTGTCTAGAAGGATTTTAACAAAAGGACGGGAACACAAAAATGGTCAGTGTGTTTAACTTGTTCCCCAAATGATTTGCTAGAGAAGAGAAATTAAAGCATAATTCCTAATTTACTGTATCTTGCTATTGTTTGGCTCCATGGCTGTTGTGGAGTCCCAGCAAAGCAGAATTTGAGCTGCAGGTTACTGTGTGCCCAAGCAGATTTGTCAGACAGGCAAAGGATCTGCTGCTGATCATCTCTGTTTTCCAAGCATCTGTTCCACGCTGGGGAAAATCTCCAGTACAACTAATTATGGTTGAAAAGTTACCTCAGTGAAGCCTTTTGGATATACAGACATGTGCATACATGTGTGCCTGTAAGTATCAAATGGCAAGACTGAGAGGCAATCAGAGAACGTGTAGTACAAGGAAAGAGCTGTGCCAGCTAAATGTGAAAAAGTCACTGTTTGCACAAGAAATTCAGGTGTTTCTGAGCCTCTGAAAATCAAGACTATCTTCTTGTGTGGGGAAAAAAAAAAAGCATCCTGGTAATGCTTGAAATATTTCGTTCCCAGTATAATTCTGTCTCTTAAAAGCATCTCTAGGGATATTTTAGGCTTGAGAGCTGTTGATGATTCTGTTTCATCTAACATGAACAAATCTGTAAATCTCTTGTAAAGCTTAGCTGTAGAATTTCCACCCTGCCCTTGCCATGTTGTTGATGGGCACTCTTGGCCAAGTTTGTCCATGAAATACTGTGGTCACCCTGACACTTTTTCCTGTCAAAGTTAATCTGGGAATATTTAAAACAATTTAAGGATTTGTATGGCTTCTAGGTGATTTCCATGTTTACATTATCCTGGTATCTTTGCTTTTCAGGGCATTAGTCATAAATTCTGTGAATGGTAATGCAGTGTCTAGACACAGTCTTAAATAAATGATGAGAAGAGAAACTGGAACTGCAGAAATTACTGCACGGCTCACTGTTGAGCTACTGTTATTTTCTTCTTGACGTTATCCATGCTGGCGTGCTCTCCATCCTGCCAGGAGTGGAAAGGTCTCCATGACCTTTCACAGCAACCTGTTCCTGGCCACTCTTCACCTTCTCCTCCTAGAAGGAAAACATTACCCCTGCCTGGGGTAGCAGGCCCTGCTTTTATTATTTCTTTACTGTTGAGGAAAAAAAAATAAATTATTTAGATCACTGGTCACTTGGGCTCTGGTAGTTCTCACTACCAGTTGTGTGTCTGTCCAATAGTGTCACAGGTGCACACACAAATGACTTTGACATTTTTAAATAACTGCTGGAAAGTTAAATATCTGAAAGTTAGGAAGTGCTGGGATTAATTCTTAAGGTAGAATTAAATAAAACAATGTTTGTTTTCTCTCTTTTTGCCCATGCGTGCAGATCAGTGAACTCTTTTAGATCCAGCTCTGCAGTGCCCCAAGGAGCACATTTCCCAGTGCCCAGGGATGATGGAGCCCCTCTGAGGAGCTCCCCAGAGTGTGCCATCCTGACCTCCACATTCAGTGCCCTGCTCAGCCTCTCACTGAGCAGAGAATTATTTATCACCTCTTAAGGTGGATCCTGGGGGATTCACAGGCAGAAATTTGTCTTCACAAAGGCTGTGAGAAGCGAGGGAGCTTCTGTGTCTTTCACAGATGGGCAAGTGAGCTGCAGAGAAACTGAGATCAAACCATTCTGTGTTGGTTTCAGACCTGTTTTCAGGTCTATTTCATAAATTTATTCTGATTTTCGTGGTGCTTAGTGCTGCTTTTAACAACTTGTATGGTTGGGGCACAGGGCTGCAGGTCAAGCTCATGGACCTGTGAAACCCACAGCTCTGAAAGGTTGTTTCACCATACAAAACTTCTCCCAGCATCTTGTCCTTTAGGTAGAGATAGGATCCAGTTCTCCAGGCTTGTTTGCAGCTGCCTGAATGGATGGTGTGGTTATTCCTCCTGGTGACTGGCTGGCTGCCCACTTTCCAGCATAAGATGAAACCAGAGAGCTCCTTATCTGCCATCTAACCCCAGCTAGGGAGGGAAGGAGTGCATCAGCACACGGTGCAGGCTGGTTTTTAAGCACACATGTACAAAAATACCTTGAAACAAGAAGGTCCAAGACAGCTTTGATTGTGCAGTTTCTTGAGAGCACTTGATTTGCAATGTCAAAGTCAGGCTTTAATCAGTGTGCCTTGTGTGCACAACTTCCAAAGGTTTTCAGAGAAACAGCTACAAAGTGAAAAAATGCTCCCTGTAGGTGTGCAAGCAGCTCCTCAGCAGGGCTGGGACCTTTCAGAGCTTGCAGATGTTCCCATGCTGGCCATAACCAGAGCAGCAGGAGCTGGGGCACAGCTGTCCCTGTGTGTGGCTGTCACAGGAAAGCCAGGGGACAGTGGTGTCACATATGGGCAGCACTGCAGCAGCAGCCTGGGGTGGGAAGGTGCCTGAATGTCCTGTGGGACTTCACCCAGAAGCAGGTGGCTCTGGCTGCCCTGCACTTTGTGTCCCTTGTGTGCCCCCAGCTGCTGCAGAAATGGGATTATTGGCATCCCTGCCTGTTCCCCGCTGTGTCTGCTGATGGGAATCCTGTCTGGGAATTGCCTTGTCCCTTTCTGAGCCCACTGAAGCTGTTTCCACACCCTCTGTGCTGAGAAATTGCAGAAGTTCCCTCCTGCTTGGGTAAAGAAGTGAGTTCTTTCACCCATTTTATTATTGTGGGCTCTGGTGAAAACCAGCTCTGCCTTCACCTTGCCCCCTGCCTTTGGGATTTTGTAAACCTTGATCACATCCCCCTCAGCCTTCTCCCCTCCAAGGCAAAAGTAACACCCAGGAAGGGTGTTAAATATTTGTCAGATGCTGGATCAGCACAAATCCCAGTTAAACCCCTGGAGAGGCAATCAGGATGGAAAACGTCCACCTGAGCAAGTAAAGCCTACCAATGCTCAAAGACCCCCAAACCAGGGTTGTGTGATGAAAACTGCCAGCCTGCCTTTGGAGCAGACTTTCCCAGGAGCTTTCTCTGTAATTTCATAGATTTGTCTCCACCTTCTGATACCCGAGACAAGTGCAGGGTGCTGCTCCCTGGCTCTGCCACACCCTCTGGAAGAAACCATCCCTTTCCAGATGGAAGGAGGGAGAGGAAGAGGGGTGATGTTGTCCCTCAGCATCAATCTCCTGGGAGATGCCCCATCCTGCAGCCATGGCAGATCCAGCAGCTGTCCAGAGGCAGGCTGGCAAGTGACCTTTGGTTGCTAAGCTGCACTTCTGCTTCCATACATTTATGTAAATAACGGAGGAGAAAAGCCTGTGCTTCATCCAAATGACAGAGGAGTTGGCTGGCTTGCTCCTCACTGCTTGCTTGGTAGGTGACTGTCCCCAGCATGATTGAAGAGGAGAGCACAAATTGAATTTCCAAAGTGCATCTGGTACAATTAGGCAGAAATGTGAAGTGAATCCATCTCTGTTTCCGCTGATCCGAAAACGATGACCTTTTGATTTCAGATAAATGGCTGCTGTGGCACCCAGCCAGGGTTCAATGGTGTTTTCTGAGACTGCATGTGACTCATTAAACCATTTACACTGCACTTAAACACACCAAAAAAAACAGAGGCACAGGTGGGAAAAAAACCCCCTGCTTTGAACCTCAAACCTGCTTGAACTGCACCTGAATCTCAGAGCTGGAGGAATTTCCACGCCTGGGTCCAGCTGAGCAGGATCCACCTGGTTGGAACAGTAAAGAGCACTGGTGAATAGGGAATTTTCTAACACAGGGAAATCCCTTGGTGCTTGTGTTTGTGCAAAATCCAGTGAGAGAGGCTGCTTGGCTCCCTGCACAGGAGGCTGAGAAGGAGCAATCACTCGAGGCTGGGAATGTGTGTGAGACTCAGCTAAGGGCAGCTGAGGCTGTATCACATCTTAATGTGGCTTTGAAAATCAGGAGGGATATTTCTGGGAAAAGGACCTGTTTGGGGGAATCACCCATAGTGCCAGCCCCAGACAGAGGGGGGCCTGGAATGAGCCTATGGCAGCAAGTTACATAGATTCAGTTTAAATCTTGGTTAATCAAGAAAATTTCCCTGGCTAAGAAGGTTACTTTGCTGAGGCCAGAAGTGCTAGATTTACTATCCCCTCCTGCTCCTCAGAAACCTCACATTTACTCTCATCCAGAGCCTTGGGATAACAGAAATTGTAAACCCACAGAACCGACTGTTCATGATAGATTTATAGTTTGCTGGGGACCTTTCACTTGCTATGGGCTTTATTACGTCAAATGTGGTTTTCCTGCACCACAACTGTTTCTATTGCAACAATAAGGTTCATTTTTCTCCTGGCTGACTTTAATTACCCAGTAAAGGATCAAAAACCTGGAGGTGCAAAACAAATGGAAAAGAGATTTCTTTCAGATTGCTTAGAAAGGTCAGAGCTGAGCATTACTTGGAGCTGTGTTTGAGAGTGTGGGTAAAGAAGTGAGGTTGTAGGGCTTGGAAATATTTTCTCTTTTCCTCCATAGAAGAGATTTTGTGCTGGCACTGGCCCAGAACCACTGTCTGCCCTTGGCTTGGGAAGCAGCAACCTCCTGCCTCAGCTGCCCTCTCTGCAGGGCTCTCTGGTGTGGGCTACCAACCTCCTGGAGTGGCCAGCTGGAACAGAATTACTGCAGCTAAGGTTAAATTTGTGCCACAAAATGCTAAATGAAAGTTCTCTATTTCTATCTTACACAGTACCTGGTTTTCTTTGATCATTCTATATTATTTGGATTAGTCACAGCTGGTATCAGGCACATTTTCTGTTTTACAAGGCTTCAACGTCTCCACATTTAGAAACAACTTTGAGCCCACCCATCCATAATTATTAATGGAAAGCGAGAAACTCAAAATTTCTGTAACAGAAATGTCATGGACAAGAGAAAGATCTGAGAATATATACACCCTTGAAATGAAATAATGATATTTTAGGCTGCTGTTTTCTTCCCATTAAAAACTCAGAACAGACACGCTTCTAAAATGAGGAGGAGGTGTTTGGTATAAATTAAATATCACAATTTTATGGAAACAACTTTCTGTATTTTCGTTCTCAGAAATGTTTTTGTCACTTAGCACTCAATAGATCCAGTGTATTTGCCTCAAGACCTGGTATTTGTCCAGTGAAGGATATGGAAACATTTGATTACCCTTGCACGTTCGATACTGAATGTCCAGGGCTGAAAAAATGCTGCAGCTCATCCAAAGGAGCAGGCTGTGTGGATCCCATGCCAGAGGGTATGTTACTGATAAATTCAACGCTGCTTCTAATAGAAATATCCTTAATTTTCCCTCCTGAGGGTGGGAGTGGGCAGGAAAACTGTTACCATAGCTCTTCCTAAAACAAATACAGGAGTCTGCCTTGGATGGGTTCCAGGATATTCAGCCTCAGTGCTTGCACCCCTGAGCACTGAGTGGTGTGTGGGTGCTGTGGGTCCAGAAAACCTTCCTTGGCTCCTTCTGCTTGGCTGGCTCCTCTGCCTGTGGCATATGGCAGAGGAGGCCCTTGCTGGTGGCTGCTCGTGGGCCCCTCACATTTGCCAAGCTAAATCTTGCTTTGCTTCCTCAGAGCCTCCCTGGAGCTCTGTCGCCTTCTGTAGCACCAGACCTCAGATGACTTGGCTGTTTTATTTCCTACGCTGCAGGGAGGACGTTCTGGTACAACGTGACAGTGCTTGTGAAAATGGATTTTAATGAATTAATCCGGGTGGATTCCCACCTCCTGAATCATTCCCGCCTTTTGCACTCCGTGGTATGTACAAAAACAAACTCCTCCCTCGTCGTGCCCATGATTCTGTTACTCAGGGGCCACTCTTTGCTCCCCTTCGTTCTGCCAGATTGATTTTCTTTTTTTTTTTGGCCTTGTTTCTGATTATTTCTGTGTTTCTGATTCCTGAATGTCAGCTGCGTCCTTAAGAAATTCAAGTAATGTTGATTTATCAGCTTCTTTAGCACATTTTTCAGGTCTCTTCCAAGGGCAATTTAAAGGCATACTGAAACAAAGTGGGCTTTCCTGCTTAAGCTGCTTGCTCCAGCTCTGTCTCAGGTCAGTTTTGGGCCTATGACAGATTTGGACCAGACTTCAAGACCTTCAAAGCATGATTTCTGATAGAGAATTTTAAGTTAAGCCTTTCCAAGACGAATCTATCTGCCATAATCTGCTGGCACTGATGGGCAGGAGAATAGAAATGATAACAACAGCATGGGTGTAATTCTTCCTCCTGTCTGATTTCCCCTTCTCATATCCTGAAAAAACCATGAAACCCTGGTCCTGTTGCTGTGTAGTAGGGAGCAGGGGCAAGGCTCCACCAAGGCTTTTATATCTTGGTCTAAAACAAGCTATGTGAAAGTCAAACACTCAAGCAATGGGGAGTTGAGGTGAAGCTGTTCAATGAGCTGGTGCTACTCAGAGTGTCCTGCTGTCTGTTCCACTGACTCTTAAAGCTCAGCCCAGCAGCAGATCTCTCATTCCTGACTCTCAGTTGGGATGGTTTGGTGTCTCTAGGGTTCCACTGACTCTTAAAGCTCAGCCCAGCAGCAGATCTCTCATTCCTGACTCTCAGTTGGGATGGTTTGGTGTCTCTAGGGTTCCACTGACTCTTAATGCTCAGCCCAGCAGCAGATCTCTCATTCCTGACTCTCAGTTGGGATGGTTTGGTGTCTCTAGGGTTCCACTGACTCTTAATGCTCAGCCCAGCAGCAGATCTCTCATTCCTGACTCTCAGTTGGGATGGTTTGGTGTCTCTGGGGTCTCTCTGTGGCTCTTAATCCCACTCCTCATCCTGAGCCTATTGCTTTTCCTCTTTTTCTTTCTCTTCCCTTCGCCAGCAGTCCATTTAGCTGCTCAAAGTCAGAAGAGTTGGACAGCTTTGTTGCAGGTGAATTGTAGTGGCCTGTTGTCCTGGTTTAGGGCAAATTTGGGAGGAAACCTCCAAAGAGGTTCCTGTGGAAAGCAAACCCAAACAGCCTCTCCCCCCAGCCAGTCCGGGAAAAAAAATTTCCTCGGAGAAAAGTGGAAAAAACGATTTATTTAACAAACAGGATGCCCACAAGCACAAAGAATGAATAATATGAAACAATAAAACCTCTCCCCGCTCTGCAGAGAGATGGCAAACTGAGGCAGTCCTTGCCCTGGGTGCAGCTCAGCTCACTCAGTCTCTCACCAGCCCCACTCCCTCCGCAGGGCCAGGCCCGGCGGCCGCAGGTGCCAGCCCTCGCTGCTCCTCTGGGTTTGTCAGTCCAGAGCAGAGTTAAACAGTCCCAAGGAAAAGGAAAAAAACAGTCCAGGGAACTTCTCTGCCCCAGCCAGCTCAAACTAACTGAGAGCACAGGAGATCTCTGTCCCGCCGCTGTCCGTGCCTCAGACGAACGCCGCAGCCAGGCCGTGTGGGAGTCAGGCAGTTTTCTCAAAACAAACTGCTGCTGCTTCTTTCTCCCCCTTTGCCCTCAGAACCATTTTAAAGGTACAGAACTGAATATACAGCACAAACAGAACAGACAATTGGGGATACAAGCATCATAAAGTCACCCTAGGACACCTGTGTAATGTATGGTAATCCACTGAGACTTTGCAAAGCAGGACTGTTCCCACCTCTTCCTGGGTTACACCTTCTGCCAAAGCACTTCGAGATCAGCTCCACACCCCCCTTAGCTTGGCATTTCTGTAACATAAATCTGTTGTGAAATGTGAAAATAAGAACCCACCTTGCATAAGTACAGACCCAAACGTTACCACTTTGCCATGGGTTCCGAATTTCTCTCTGGACTCAGATTATGATAATAACCAGTGCATCATTCACCTGCTGGGGAATGGACCAGGTGCTCTGGTGTTTGCTCCAGTGTTTGCTGTTTGTTTTCCAGATCACTGGTGCATTGCAGCCCCTGAATGCCTCTGTGCACCACATCCAGAGTAACCATGGGGACATCTACGCTGGGACAGTGGCCTCCCAGGTCCTCCTGGGAATGCAGCATCCAGCTCCTCTGGCAGAGGTTTCCTCCTCCCTGAAGGCCATGGGGAAGCGCGTGTACGAAGTGATTGACACCAAAGTGACAGGTCACTGATTGTAATCCTGGCACATTTCAGGGGGGTTGGTCCCTCTTCACTTGGGATCTCGTTTAATAAGCGTTTAATAACCGTTCATTTGCTCTCAAAGGTAGCACAGAGGATCTTGCAAACATTGCAAACACAGCCCTGAGCTTTCTGTTCTGGTATGGAGAGTTAATGGTTATTTTGGAGTGAATAGTTTGGAAGGGAACGCTTCTGAACCCTCAGATTTATTTGCTCCCAGTAACATAGTTTTTCAGATGAAAAAGCCAATATGTGCATATTTGTAGCACAATCATTAGTTGTATTAAACAGATTCTTAAATTGTTTTCTTGCAATATTCTGTTGCCATGTTACTTCCAGTAGCTTGTATGAAACAATTCATATTTAGTCTGTTAATTACAACAGCATATTACTACATGCTTTTAAAATGTTACATAAACATTTCAATATATTAATTTTAAATTATCTCAATCTACTTATTGCTCTGCAGTCAGCTGAACATTTTCACTCCTGAAATGCATCCATAAGCACCATTTTTAATGCTTCTTATTCTGTGTTTACTGAGTCCAGGTTTCAGTCAAATCACTGGGTAGTTGTGCTGACATCTCCAGTTTGGATGGCATCCTACAGGTGTAAGCAGGAGCTGCCCCTAACTGTCCTCTAATTCCAAAGAATTGGGGTAAAAAGTGATAGGGTGATAACATCCAGAATGGTTTTAACAGCATTACTGCAGATTTACACTGAATTTATCATAACCAGAGCCTGGTCTACACACAGTGCAGATCAATCTTGATGCTGCTCCCAATATCTGTGCAAGGTGTGTTGTTCTTCCTAGATGTCAATGAGTGCTCCTATGCTGAATTCAATGCTTGCCCTGAGAAAAGCAGCTGTGTGAACCTGGAGGGTTATTACAGCTGCCACCCTCAGCATGGACATGCCACTGTCATCCCTCCCTGGCTGAGCCCAAGGAAGGAAGGTAAGAAATGTAGGTCTCACCTCGGGAAGTGCTGGGGATGTTCCTGCAGGACTTTGTGCTCCTTTGCAGGAGTCACCTGCAGGAATTTCTGGAGCATGAGTGCCCCTTCTCCTCCTGTTGGGAGAAAATGCCACATAAACCTGTTACCTATTTCTGATGGAAAGGCAGAGTATTTCACAGTCCCTTGCTGTTTCTTCTATTTCACCCTCAGCTGTCCTTACTCACCTGCCAAAACCTAAAACTTCAGACCCTACTGCTTCTCAGAGCAAGTCACTTGTCAGTTCACCTCCCCAGCCTCTTGAGAGCAATTAATGGCATTATTTCTACAATTTTCTTTTTTTCTGTTTTGTCTTCAGCCCAGACTCAGTGGTTGTGTGATCCCACCCTGAGCTGCTGCACTGCTGCTGAGCCCTCTGCTGCAGGCAGCTGGAGTTTGGCTCTGGCTGAAATAATTCCTTGTGGTACCAGTTCAGCAAAATATACTTACAGCCCACAGACATCAGTGGGCCTGCTAATAGGCTTTAAGATAATGAGATGAGTAGCTGCTTGCAGATTTGATGCCTTAGTTGGAAAACAATTTTACAATCCCTTAATCTCAAAAATTAAGATAATGTATTACTTCATGCTTTTGTGATATGATAATAGTTTTATTTTCTATTTATATTACTTCTATTGCTGCTTTTTCATGTGGAAAACATGAATGGTATTATTTTGGATTTGCTTTCTTAGAAATACTCTAACTTTGATAATATGATTTCCCCCTAGGCATTGTAGCATCTACTCCCAGTTCAGTAAATGCTGTTAACACTGGCAGTAGCTCTCCTTCTATAAGGAAATCAAGTCTCTTGTCCATAACCAACCAATCTACAGAGGCTGGGTGCTGTAAGTAACCTTGGATTTTAATAAATGTTTTCTTGATTTGTGATGGGAGCAAACCTCAGTAGATTCGTGTTTATATGGGTGATCCAGCCCTTTCAGGCAAGAGTTATTACAATCCTTGTAACAACACCCTGTTCTTCTGTGGGAGGAAATAGATTTAAGTTGTTCTTTGAGAGTTCAGAGAGACAGGCTGGACATTCTTGATCTTCATCCACAGCCTCTGATGGAAGCTGAAGCCAGAGGAATTAAATTCAGGCCCCTCTAGTGCAGGGGGGGTGGCTTTGGGGGTGTTTGGCAGCCACCTGGCTCAGAGTGCTGGAAACAATTGTGTTCTATTGATGAATTTATGAAAACCTTTTTTTCCTTAGTCTAACCATTAGCATGAAAGACTTGAAGCTGTGGCAGCAGCAGGTTGTGGTCTCTGGGTTAGCATGGGGTGTGATGCTCATCTCACCTGGCCCCAGCTCCCTCCAGCAGAGGTGTCTTGTCTGGGTTCTCTCTCTCTCTCGAGCCAGACAGACTGGCTCTGCTGCAGGGCAACTCATCCTACCCAATTTAAACAAATCCTCCTCCCAGAAGAGGAATCATCTCTGAAGGGCCCTGTCCTTTCCCATTGACATGACAATGATTGTACTGGACTGGAGTGGAATAACAGGTGAAGTGCTGCACGCCACTCTCCCCCAGCCTCTGTTATCTGGGGTCTGGGGGGGTTTCCAGGATAAATCCAGGCAACCTTTGCCTGAACAGGTGCATTTTGATGATTAAAGTGACAGGAGGCAATCAGGTGTCAACACACGTAGAGTACCCAGAGTCACTCTTCCAAACTTATTCCTGTTGCTTGCACCTGTAGCTCACTGGCTGATTATTTATGTGACTGGAGATTTGGAGATTAGGTTGTCCAGGGGAACTGTGGCTGCCTCCTCCCTGGAAGTGTTCAGAGCCAGGTTGGACAGGACTCTGAGCAGCCTGGTCTAGTGGAAGGTGTCCCTGCCCATGGCAGGGGGTGAACTGGATGATCTTTAAGGTTCTTTCCAGCCCAAACTAATCTGTAATTCTATGATTCACCAGAAGTGCATATAGTAAAAGGAAATAAAAAGGTTAAACACTGAATCAGTCACTCTAGTGGGATGGTTCATGGATGAGGGGATCTGTTAGTATGACAGGGGCAGATTCTGTCTTGATGTAAAGAGAACCTTACCCTATTGACTGTCAATGTGCTTGTCTGTAGTGGATTTAGAACAGCACAGGGCTTTAAAAGTGAAATGTTGCTTTTTCTGTGCCAACTCCTCCTGGGACTGCAACAGATCCCTCTGCAGTTACAAACCATCAGATCCTCAGCGTTACCAGCAACAGCTTTGCAATGTCCTGGCTTGTCAGCTCCACTCTGAACCACACTTTCCAAGTCCAGGTGTCCAAGGGCAATGAAACTGTGCAAAACCTGAAGACAGAGGAAATGCATATGGTTGTGTCTCACCTGGAAGCAGGTGTGATGTATTTAGTAGAGATCAGCTATGAAACCTGTGGAAAAACCATTATCTCCCATCAAAATGTTAAAACAGGTAAAGAAACCCCTTTAAAATACATACATATATATATAATATAGTATATCTCTGTCTTCTTCCTTCTCCTCCTTCCATCCCCACTCACTTGCGGTTCAGCAATGTTCCTTTGGTCCTCACTGAAGAACATTTCCCACCTTCTCAGCACTTTTTACATCATCTACTCCAGCATTTATCCAACCCAGAATATCAGGCAGCAGAACTTTGGCCTGAGTTGATAAAGCAGTGCTGGAGCTGATTAGACTATTACAGATTTCTGGCTAAGCTACAATTCTTTTTTAAAATTTATTTCTTTGGTGCCTGGCACTGCTTTCTGCTGCCCCCAATCTCCCAGCAGTTTTTTCCTGGTTGATGGCTGTGGCCAGTGGGAAATCCAGGCAACTGGTTTGTCAAGGGCTCAGCTGAGCTAACAAGAGTGCCCAGAGGAAGGGCTGATTCTGCTGAATAAAGGATTAAAGAGAATTACAAGGGCTGAGTAACAAAGCTGCAGAATACCTGCCCAGTTCTGTTCAATTAACTGGTGCTGGGAGCTTCCTGAGGCCCTAGTGTGTTGATCAAACATAATTTTGCCTTTTCTCTAGTCTTAAATTATTTCCTAAGCCTCCATGCAAATAAAGAAATAAATCTCTCCCCCTTTTTTTTCAAAGAGCAGGCAGTGAACTATTTATTACTGACCACAGTGGGAATGCTGCTGTTCATGTTTATCCCTGAGCCTTCCCTTTGATGAGATGAGCGATGATTCCAGTTTGGGTCAGAAGGAAATGACTCCCTTTGTGGAGGGAAAGTAGGAGGTCTAGTGGTTATGAAAACAGAGGGCTGACCTTCAGAGGATGAAGTTGGAACCCTTGAGAAAAAGAAAAGTTTTCCAAGGATCAGTCCAAGGAGTAACAGCCTCAGAGTGTTTATACAGGACAAAGCAGTTAGAGATTCCTTGGCTCTTGATTTTGGCTCCTGTGCTCTGTACACTCTCTGTCAGGGCTCACCACACACACAAGGGGCACGGCAGAGGTTTTCTGTTCTATTTTCAGTTTAAGAGTGTATTTACTATCCCCACTACCAAGATGAGGAAAGTAAATAAATAAAAACTGACTGGTGGGCCAGAGATGAGCCCATGGGCAATTCAACCCTGGGTGTAACTTCAAGGCAGGAGTTATGTAGGGCCAGGCCCAGGTATGTGTAAACCCACACATAAAGTACACCCAGTTCTCATGCAGTTGCAATTAGGCACCAAAGTATCTCTTTAGACCTGATATAAGTGCATCTTCTCAATGCATCAGAAGCTTGTAGGAGCCTATTGGCTTTATTTTATTTTCTTTTCTTTAATACCAAACTCTCTCAATCTTGCCCTCCTTTCTTCCATCAGCTGAGATTTTGGTCCAGGAACACCAGTTTTAACTGAATCCTTTCCTACTTTCTCAGTGTGTTTTAATGTTGTGTCCTACAGAGGCCAAGATATTTCATGTTACTATGAGGATTCTCAACTACAACTTCACTGATGATTTCCATAATTCCAGCAGCTCAGCATACGAGGAATTTTCAAGACTGTTACTTACAGAGGTAAAATGGCTATATCTCTGGGTAATATAATTAATTTTTTTAATGTAAAATTTATTTAATAGAGGATTTTATGCCTGGATGAAATATTCCTTCGAAATCAATGTACTATTTCCTGTGACCTTTCTTTATAATTACAAAAAAATTCAACTGACTAGACAGATCAAGCCCTTGGCCTTGTTAGCAATGAAGCCAGTGAGAATTTTCCCCCACAGAAGAGTGAAGGAATTATAAATGCAGGCATGCAATAGGGGCTCCTTTCCTTGGATCTTTAATTTGGCAATAAACTCACAGTAAATTAACTTGAGGCTTTTAAATGGATTATTGAAATGGCATTCCTGGCATTCATTTCAGCAGAGTCTGCTCAATAGATGTCTTACTCCTCTCAAAGCTCTTTCTTCTTTCAGGAAAAGCATCTGGATCAGGCTTTCTTCTCCAGCCCCATTCCCTGCCTGCACACGTGTGGCCACTGTCCACAGCCAGGTGTAATCAGCCAGAAACAAAACTTGAGTCATGTAGTCTGGTGCCAGCTCTCAGCTTCCCAAAAAAGGGGGAAGTTTCAGATGGAGCAATCTCCTACAGTTTTGCTGCACAGAACAGGGCCCATACAGAGGAACTGGGATCTCCATCTGAAACCAGGCTTTCCCAAAACAAAGGGTGACTCATAATCATGTGTGAATTCAAATGCAAGAGAAAAACCCAAACCAGTAACGGAGCTATACGTTCAAGGGCAGCAGAGAAGAGGCATTTGTCCAACAGAAATTGCTAGTTCAACCTCCTCACATGCTTTTATTTCCCACAGTTGCAAATTGTTCACATTTGTTGTGCAGGAAGATTTTGGTGAGTCTTGTCTGAGATTAATGCAGACCTGATTGGCTTCATCGGGTTGGGAGGAAAAAGGAGCATTGCCCACCTGTGTTGCTTCTGCCTCCTTGGCAGAATGATGTTTGTGAGCACAACACCCCCCTCTCATTTCTTCTCTCCTCATTTTCTTGCCTCTCTACCCTGATGTGAGCTTAGACCAGCTAAGCAGCTGGTTTGTAGGAATCTTTCTGAGCAAGCTCTGACTGAATGGGAACAAAGCTGTGCTGATTCATGGCTCTGCTCCTGCTCAAAGGCACGCTTTGAGGTGTATGCAGGAACAAAAGGCTCCAACAAGGAGCAGCCTTCCAGACATGTAAGGTAAAACTGCCAGCTCCTGCATAGCTCAAATATTGACAGCAGTGTGCCAGCTCCAATGTTCAGAGTAATGCCTTTTGTTCAGCTGAAGTGGCTGCTCACTGGTTTGGTAATTAACCTTGATGAAATGGTGATACTGCCTTGAAGCTGGGCTGTCTCAAACACATTTTTTGAAGTTATCCACCCCCATTTTTCTTGTCTCTCATCCTGAGGTTTCTTTGTTATTGGACTCAGCTGCAGGCTGAACTTGAACTGGTGAGTTTCAAATGTTCCCTGGGTACTAAAGCCATATCGTTGTAAATAAAACAAAATTCATATGTGACATACAGAGATAACAACAAGGCTCTGCTGCATGCACTGACCAGGATAGTTCAGCTGTGCTGCAGGCAAACAGGGCCAGGGGGATTCAGCTCCCTTAAGCCAAAACTTGGAACTTGGTTTGTAAGACCAGTGATCAGATGGATACAGTTTTCAAAGGTACCATAGAATTATATAATCACAGAATGGTTTGGGTTGGAAGAGGCCTTGAAGATCATCCAGTTCCAAATCCCTGCCATGGGCAGGGACACCTCCCACCAGACCAAGTTGCTCAGAACCCTGTCCAACCTGGCCTTGGACACTTCCAGGGATGGGGCAGAACAGCTTGTATGGGTACCCTTTGCCAGGGCTTCACCACCCTCAGAGTAAAGAATTTTTCCTAGTATCCAATCTAACCCTACTCTCTGTCAGTTTGAAGCCATTCCCCCTTGTCTTGTCACTCCAGGCCCTTATAAATAGTCTTGCCTCATTTTTCCAGTAAGTTCCCTTCAGGTACTGGAAGGTCACAATTAAGTCTCCCCAGAGCCTTCTGCTTTCCAGACTGAACAATCCCAATTCTCTCAGCCTTTCCTCACAGCAGAGCTGCTCTGATCTTGATGCCTCCTCTGGCCTGGCTCCAGCAGCTCCACATCCTTCCTGTGCTGGGCTCCAGGGGTGGAATTCAGCTTTGCAGGTGGGGTCTCACCTGAAGGGGTAGAGGGGCTCCTCTCCTGCTGCCCAGGCTGGTTTTGGTGAAGCCCAGCATACAGAGGGTTTCTGAGTCCCAGTGCACATGGCCAGGGCATGTCCAGCCTCTCATCCACCAGCACCCCAAAGTCCTTCTCAGCAGGGTTCACCAAGGAGACTGGCATTACTTTGTGCCACAATAAATTCTGAAAAATAACATTTCTGAAACACTTTGGAACTTTTCTTTTCACAGCATCTTCTATGTTGTGCTTATATAAATATGTAAAGATATAGCTGTTGGCTCCCTAATTGTCAATGCTTCTCTCCCTTTGCTCAGCTTGAAAATTCATTTCCACCCAACATTTCTGCCTTGTACAAATCTGGGAAGCTGAAAGTGCAGATTGAATCCCTGGCAGCAGGAAGCATCATTGTGAGGCTCAGAATCACCGTGCAGGATCCTGAGTTTCCAGTGGATGCCTCCACGTTTGCCCCAGTGCTTTCCTACCTGCACAATGGCTCCGTGCTTGTGGTGGATCAGCAAAACACTGCAGTAGAAGGTAATTTCTGTTATCATTTTTTGGAAGAAGAAAGCAGCGTTTGTGTTTTGATCAAGTGCAGTATCACCAATATTCTTCACAAACTAGAGAAACAAAGGTTTGTTGAAGAGAAAATGATGTGAGAATTCTTCCATGGGTTTTATCCATAAGCCCAGAAGGGTCAGACAAAGGAGCACTGGCTGTCCCCAGGTACCTGCAGGCACTGCTTCTCCTCACTGTATTTAACCCAAGTGGAGCCCTTGGTTTCCCCATTAATTTTCCTCCCTTTCCTCTCTGTCCCCAGCTGGAAGTTTGCCATATCTTTCTCGAGCTGAATGGCAGACAGGATTACAGGGGAGTATCTGTAGCCTTTGGATACACACACCCTCTAGACTGTTTTGTGCTCCAAGATTGGGGGACTGTATTTGGGCCAAGGTTTAAGAAGTCTAACATCTTCACTCTAGAAACCCAGCCAGAGGAATTCCCAAATGTCCTTATTGTGAATAGGACTGAAGAAACATGCATGGAATTTATGTTAAACCAGGCTTTTCTTTGATCCTCAGTAATCACCACTTTTATCTTCAAAGGACTGAGTTCTGTCCTCAGGTTTCCCAGCTGGCAGAGCCAGCAGAGTTCAGAAAGTTGCCAAAGCCAACAGAATGGGTTATTCTTCTCTCGTGGTGTATTGAGCCTTTCTGAGCAGGAGAAACTCCCTTTGGAGTTGCAGAGCATATAGAGGTTAAGGAGAACAGGACAGGAGAAAAACAGGAGACAAATTGTACTCAAAGCCTACAGATACCACAGTGGCAGCTGAGACTGAAGTGCAAGATGCTGATGTGTGCCAAAATACTTTGTAAATGTTATTGATCCTGGGACCAAAAGGCTGAGGAAGAAGAAGGTGATAGCTCTGGACTGTCACTTTAGCTGCAGAAAACCAGGTGGCTTCCAGTGGCACCACGCTTATCCAAGGGCACAGCCAACACCTCCACATCTCCTTAGGGGCTGAGAGAAAGGGGTTTATTTCTTAGCTCTACCCAAAGAAGAGTTTCTTCAACATGAGTTTCCTAAGTGGAAAATAAGGAGTGAAACACATGAAGGAAGGATTTGGATAATGGGGTGTTTTGCTTCCTGACCCCGGAGAGCCCCAGGACATGAGCTTTGGCAATAAGCCCACCCAGATGCTGTCCCCTGGACCCTCCCTGCAGCCTGGCCACCACCAGGCTTTGTGCTTGGTTTAGTGACAGTCCATTCAACTGTGAAAAGCAGGGAGGAGAAGTCAGAAGGGACAGCACAACTGAAGGGAGTGGACCAGATCTCCTCAAAGATCCATAAATTTTTAAGTTCATTGCCATGATGAACAGAGACAATAAAATCTGTTTTGTGGGGCGTGGTAAGAGAAGAGAAAGGGATGTGTGCCGAGTCAGGCCCAAGATCCTTCTAGCACAATGTCACTGCCTCAGTACCAGGCAGGAGCCAACTCCTGGAGAAGGCATCACCTCCCACTAATAATCCCTTAGCCAACAACTGCTTTCAGCTCCAGGACTCCCTGAATCCAGAGGGATTTCCCCCATCAAATCAGATAAATCTTTAGCATCTGCAACATCATTTGGCAAGGAATTTCACAGATTTTTACCCTTTGCAGGTACCCCTTACAGGTGTGTAATAGGTAATCAGAGTGAACACAAAGGTGGCTTGTTAATAATTTTTCACTAGGACTGTTGAGGTGTGAGTAAGGAAGTGCCAAATGTGAAGGGCCAGAGAGGTGCCAAGAGTGCAGAAAGAGAGCTCAGAGCAGACCTTGGCTGAGATGTGATGGTTTAGAGAGGAAAAAAATGCAGTGTCTGTGTGTTTGTGTGTGTGGATGTGTACAAGTGATGCACCAGTGAGTGCCAGTGTTTTGACCCGATGCATGATTGCATGTGGCCATCAGAGGTGAAGGAATTTGCTTAAAAAGCCATGCTAAGTGAGGAGAAAGGAAACCCTCAGAGACCATGGAGGCAGTGAATGTAAGTGATTTGGCAATTAGCATCTCTCAGACGGTGTTGGAAGCCACCAAGGGTCGCAATTATTCCATAGCACGCTTAGGAATTAACGAGATTTCATCTCTGGTGTTCAATCCTGCCCACTTCTGCATTTCCTCTAAGTGGCTTAGGCTGGAACATAACAGGCACCTGCTGGCCATAGGCACATGAAACTGTCCAATGGAGACTATCATGGACACAGCAATTACCCAATGACAAAAGAAAAAAAGTAAAAAGAATGGAAACATTAGCTAGAAAGAAAGGAAAAGCAAGCAGAAGGATGAGTGCATGTATGTGCATGCACACGGAATGGGACATTCCTTTGTTTCAGAGAAATGATCACCATCATTAATCTGCAGGTTTGCAGAACAAGCACTTATGTTAATTTGGTATTCAAAACAATTTTCTAGCCTCTGCTCAGAATCATTTGTCCCAAGACACAGTTTTTAGCCTCATTTGCTGCTCTCCCTCTCTCAGGGCCCTGGGGCAGCGAGGTTGAGTGCACAAGGCAGTCACACAGGGAGGGCTCACCTGGGATTCACCAGAATTATTCTGTCCAAAGGACTAACTCAGCCCTTGCAGATTTGCTGGAACAGGGTGTGAATGGCAACACACGACTCCAGATATAAATCCCTCAAAAGAGAAGAGACTCAGCAATAAAATAGGTCTATAACTGCATGAAAAGGCATCTCTAACTGATTCAGAGCAGCTGAAATCAGACTTCTGAACACCCTTAGAGCATCTTCATGCATTGATGAATCAGGCTGTCTTTTCTGACACTACCAGAAGAGGGTCACAGTTTTATAACATTACTTTTGAGAAGAAAAATTGTATAAAAAGAGATTTTGCCCTTAGCACTTCCTCTGTTAAGAACAGAATAGTGCTTCCCGTGGGAGTTACTAGCATTTACTTTTTATTTGAAGCAGAATATTATTTGGCTTGAGTCTCTGTTTAATGTTGCATCTACTGGTAGCTAGTGGTAACAGATCTATTAATTACCTGATATAGCTGGAGGTGCTGTACACAGAACTTGGTATAATGAGTGATTTTGATATAATTGCAGTACAAACCTACAGCATTTTTTCACTTTAAATGTGTTTACCTCTAGAAACAATTATTTTAAAAGTCTTTACTCAGAGAAAATACTTTTCAGAGTACAAGAAGAGAATAACAAAACAGATAATGTTCTGCATCACTCAGAACTTGGCTGAGAGGTAAACGATGAAAAAGGAAGACCACAGAAGTAAATTTGAAAAGGACTACTTAATGATTATTTCTAGCTTAATGCAGCCAGCAGGGAGGCTCTCTGACCCTTGTTCTTGTTTTGGTCCCACAGACTGGGATGAGTGTGCTTCCCAAGCTGAGAATGACTGCTCTGTGCTTGCAGAGTGTATCAATCTGATGGGTTCCTACATGTGCAGGTGCAAGACAGCCATGGATACCAACCCATCCCGACCTGGAAGAAACTGTGAGGGTGAGAAAAAGGCCTGGCATCTAGGTTGTGGTGGTTTTGGTTGGTTGGTTGGTTGGTTGGTTGGTTGGTTTTTTGGGGGCTTTTTTGGCCATGAAACATTGGAACAAGTGGTGGGGTCTTACATCTGCTTTTAGAGCATCTGTTCGTATAATTGCACCTTTGCAGTCTGTAAATAAATAAATAAAAATAAATAAATAAGTAAGTAAATAAATAAACAAAAAATATATTCAGGTGAAATTTCTCTGAGATCCTCCTTGATAAGCCTGATAACTGCAAGGAGTACTTTTCCCTCTCTTGCTATGTCTGTGGCTAATTTCCCTCCACCGAGTTGATCCACAGCCTTGCCAGCCAGAGCAGGAGGCCCAGGAATCAAATCTGCTTCTTTGTGTTGGTACAAACCAGATTCAACCCCATAAAAATCAGGTGTGCTACAGTGTGTCCATGAACATCCAAGAGCTGTTTTTGTAATGCTGCCGTGGGTGGTTGAGCGGCTTCGGGGCCATGTTCAGGCCAGGCCCTGCTGCCTCCTCATCCAGCTTCAGGCCCCATTTCAGGGCATGTTTTTACTGTGTTGCAGGTGAGATTGTGGATCCTCTCACTGAAACCATGGCTCCTGAAAGAAGAACCAGCACGGACTTTGCTCTTGAAGAGGGAAACCCTGCAAGCCCTGCTCCCACTGGCACCACTGAGACGGCGGCTGCTGCAGGCTCTGGCTCGAGCACCATCACACTGACAAACCTGGCTGACAAACAAGGGTCCCACAGCCCCACCAGTGCTCCCCCAACCCCTTGGGAAAAAGATCTGGCCCCACAGACGGGTTTCAGCAGGGACAGCAGCCCCATGGCCGTGGGGCTCACCCCTGGCAGGGCACAGGCTGTGGGTGCAGAAGCCACAAGTCCATGGCAGCAAAGCTCCGTGGCCAAGGCTGCTCTCCCAAAGGCACCCGTGGGCACAGCCAGGCAAGAGCAACTTGGTTCAGTCTGGCTGTTTCCAAATCAAACAGCCTCAGCTGCCACCAGGACTCACACACCTGCTGCCGTGCCCCACGCCAGCTCTCGAGGTGGCTGTGACACAGGGAACGCTGACATTGCCACCGCTCTGGCAGCAGATGGAGAGGTGGGAAGGGAGAACAACTCTTGGTCTGAGGGACACCCTGCAGCTTTGGGGTCACCAGCTTTGCCAGGCACCTCCCCAGCCCCCAGCCTGGCCCACGGTGAGTACACATCCCATGGGATCTGCACGTGTGGGGATTCACCTGGGGGAGAAGCAAAGCCTCTCTCAGGTATGTCAGACGAGTGTCTGCCAGGGAAAGCTGGAGTATCCCTTGGCATGGAGAATGTAAACCCCTCACCCCTGCCAAATTATTATTTTACTATTAAGGGCTTTCAGGCAAAGATTTGGGAATAGGAATAACAGTTCTTTACTAGGAATATTAACAATACAAATGTAGTAGGAAAACAAACAAACAAGCAAGCAAACAAACAACAATCTTAGAAACCCTGACAGAGTCAGAGATACAACCTGACACCCTGTTGGTCAGGGTGTTGGAAGCAGCCCACAGTGAGTCCTCCTGGAGGGGCAGATGTGGTTCTGTTGGAGCAGAGATGATCCTGAGGGAAAAGGGTCCAGTGATGGTGAGAAGGGTCCAGTCTTCCTCCAGGAATCCAGTGGAACCAGATCCCTGGTGTTCCTGTGTCTCAGTTTTTATCCAGGTAGGAATGGTTGGCTCCTCCCACTGGGTGGAGCATCTCCCACTGGGATGATGGACTGTGTCCTGTCCTTGGGGAGCCTTCATGGCCCATCAGCAGCAGATATCCCCTGGAGGGAGGAGGGGTGGTGACAGAGATAACAAACACTGCCCCACCTGGTTTGAACAGCTGGCCCATTATCAGAAGGCATCTGCCCCCCTCCCCCCAGAGTTACAAGAGATAAAGGAAAACATCTCCCCAGCTGCTTTCAACAGATGAAATAGAATACACATTTTTGGTTCCATAACCCAAGACAGCATCTAAAACTACTTTTTCAAATCAAAATTATTTTCTTGGTGCCTGCAATTTTTTTTTTCTATATCAATAATATTTTCTGCAGGAATTGGCACTTTCTCTTTGCTAAATCAGCTTGTGAAGGCAATTCCTCTTCCTGGCAATTCAGCAGTTGCTTTTATTGATGTCACATTTCTTCAGCTCCAAGAGGAGGAAGCACATAAAGGAGTGCACCGAGCGTGGCTCGTGGCAACATTTGCTGCTTGTCCTTTTGCCACACATCCTGGTCTTTCCTGCAGCCTCTGGCACCAGGACACAACAGCAGCTGTCTGTGGAGTTAATTTAGGGAGTTGGGGAGGAAAAGGACCTGCCTTCCCTTTCCTCTCAGCAGAGGATGATTAGTCAGAGTCTTCCACAAATCCCCTGTGAGGCAGGAGCTGCCTGGAAATCTGAGAGACACTGCTTCAAGAGCTGTAATTGAGAGCAACAAGGCTGGCGAAGGTTTAATCTGTTTGGGTTTGGGCAGAAGTGTTGCAGCTAATTAGGGGATTTTTCTGTTGATTGAAGCTGAATCATGTTTCAGAGAGTCAGATTTGGTCTTAAAATTACACTTCTGTTTGGGGTAGGAACGCTGCTGTCTCTGCCCATCACTAAATGTATTTTTTTTTCCTGTAGTGTGTCACTATTCACTTTGGCTGTTTCAGTTTTGCTTCTGCTTGTCTTTATTCTGCCTCTTATGCCCTTCACATGTCTCTGATCTCAAGTCACACTTCCCTCTGCTCTTTTCTCTCTCCCTCCCCTCTGATCTCCTGTTCCTGGTGGTCTCCACTCATCCAACCCCACTTCTGGTGCTCCCTCATTCCTTCCTCCCTGGAAAATGCCTTTTTCAGCCATGTGAGGTCAGTTCTGCTGCTTCTCCAGCCTCTCTTGTTCCCCCAGCCCTCCTGCCTCCTGCCTTCTGTATGTCCCCTCCTGCCATCCTGCCCTGCCTTGGGCAGCTGTGCCAGTGCCTTGTTCAGCTGTTCAGACCTCCTAAAAAAGGACTTTGGGGTTTTTTTTAATGAAAACAAAGATTTTTTTAAAGTATAAAATTAGCTAATTTTAACTGACAACCCCCCCCATAAAAGTAGTTTTCTCACAGCTGAAAAACAAACTGAAGAATTCTACACACGAAGAAGTTCAGTTTGTAAAAACTTGTTTTATATTCCTGATGAATCAAATATTCAGCCAAGTGCTTTTGCTGGGAAAGAAGGGCTTATGCCTAAGGAACAAGAGCAAGAGCCACCAGAGTGGCATCTCACTAGCCCAGGGCAAGAAATTCAGAGGGCAAAAGCCCATGTTTGTTGAAGTTTCATATGCAGCTCCTCCTTGTGGCATCATCTCTGACCTGGAGGCTCAACCTCAGCCAACTCTTCACAGTCTGGTCTTTTAAATACCAGAGGGCTTTTTTATTATTATTTGAGAATTGCTCAGAACATTTTCCCCTCTCACCTGAGACAGCTAAAGTGTTTTATCCCCTAAATGCATGCATTCACATGACAGGACAAGCCATGGCAAAAAGCAAGCCCGAATCCTTTATCTGACTATTGGTGGTGAGGATTCCTTTGGGATCAGAATTATGCTGGGATAAAGGAACCCTCCTCCAGTGGCCTGCTTCAAGCAGGCATTTCTCCCCTCCCCTTTACCTGATTATTGTTTCTTTTCCTCCAGTACCTGTCCTAGTTGAAGTGCTTATTTTCCCAATGTGAGTAGAACTTGGATGTAAAGTGGTGCACAGAGTTCATGCAGAGCTTTATAATTCCTTCTGTTCCAAAGAAAGCAGCTGAAATGGCAGATTAAAACTGGAGGTAGGAGTGTGACACTCTCAGAGCTGGAACCTGGTGCCTGATGTCCTGTGGAGGTGCAGTTGGGTGTGTGCAGGGAGGAAAGCAGGTTGCTGCACTGGAAAATAAAAACTGGTAACTTGGTTCAGAACTTTAAACTGAATCCTTAGCAAGATGATAAAGTTATTGAAGTTTTTGGTGAAGACTATCCTGTATTTATATAAACCATTGCAACATTAGGTTTTGCTGTGCCAGGAGTGATGATTTCTTAGGAGCTGGGGTCAGAGTGAAGGCAATTTGCTGGCAATGGTCACAGCGTTGGATGACTGCAGTCATCACTAAATGGATGCCAGGGGCACAAACCATGCCTTGAGAAGCCCTTTCTCTGATCTCTGATCACTTCAGTGTCTGTGGTAACAATGCCAAACCCAGAGGTATTGGGAAACTCCAAGAAATCAGGAAATAAATTAAAATGAGTCTGCCTTAATGTCATTCAGCAGATGTGAACTAGGGGGGAAGTGTACACCCTGTTGGGATTCATCTCATCCCACCACAGCTGTCCAAAGTGTAGATGTCTAAGCTCTGGCAGCTGCCCAGCCTTCCTCTGAGGCTGCAGGGAGGATTTGGTGCTGCAATGGTTTCCCTCTGGAGGGACTGGAGGGACAATCAGCTGAGCCTGGGAGAGCAATTCCAGTGCCTGAATGGAGCAACATTCCAGACATCCCCAAGCATCCAAGGCAGAGCTGGCAGATGTGAGACCTCCAGGGGGTCAGTGCCTTCCTTGAGAATCATCTAGGGCTCAGACAGGGCAGACTAAGATGCTGGAAGATTTATTTTTAGACTCTTGGGGTTTGGGCTGCATTTCAGAGGGCTGGCCTTCTGAAATGAAAAGTGACACACCTGTCCATGGACTGCAGTCCATAAAGCACATACAGAAATTGTCTTTTTTTCTTACCTTGCAGCCTTCCAGAAGCTTAGTGGCACAGTTCGGATAACAAACATGGGATACTCTCCAGGCATTAGCAATACCAGCAGTGAGGAATATCAAACCTTTGCACAGCTCTTTGTTGATGAAGTAAGTGGTGAAGAAGGATGTGACCTGTTACCTGTCTCAGTAAAACCCTGTGTATGGTCTTTTCCCCCAAAGCCTGTATAACTCATGTGTGTCCCTTGACACACCCGTAAGGTTTGGCTTCCCCTGACTGCCTGAGGCTGCAGGATAAGTGTGCAGCTGTGTTTTAGAGGAAGATCAGGATTTGGGGATTCTCTGGTACCTCCATGTCCTCCTCTTCTCATACCTGTTTAGACTGAATTATTGATCTCCTCCAGGGGTGTGGTGGAAAGTTAATGGAACTAGCAAAGTGCTCAGATGCCCTTGCCCTGAACAGCACTACCCTAATTAGCTGTATGATTGTTATGATCCTTTGCAGCAGTACCTCAAGGCTGACAGTTCTTGGAATCATCCCGAATTCTGTAGCCCCATATCTGGAAAGGGAGTGGTTTCTTGAAAAGTCACCTCTGCCCTCACTTCCAATTAGAGTGCAGGATATCAAGGCACAGCATGAGATCTGCTGTGCCTTTAACCCTCTCAGAATCCTCAGGCATTGCCTTTCACAGTATCTAATATTGTAGTGAATTTGTCAGAAGTTTGTTCCTTCTGGTGCTCCCTCAAACACACCCATGCCTGGAAAACCACTGGTTGTGCTGGGCTGTTTTACTGCCTCCCTTACCTCCCCTCCACTGTCTGTGCTTCCAGAGGCCTTGGTAAGTGTGGTGATAAATCCATCACTGGCAATTTGATGGATTCTCAAACCCTGCAGAGGCCTCCCAAGACTTACTGGGGGCAGTCCCCACTGGAACACAGCTGTCACAGGGGCACAGGGCACAGGCCAGGCTGGGGCCACATCTGCAAGGAGAGAAGAGGGTGATCCATTTCTCCTCCTTGGACATCAAATCAGTTTCCCACTGCTCACGACTGGGTTTGCACCTTTCTGGGTGTGTTAGCAGAGCACAGCTTTCCTGGAGCTGCTATGGCCCCGAGCTGTCACATCAGGAAAACTGTGACAAAACGAGAGTGATGTGATTAGCAAAGCGAAAAGGGAGCAATTCTCCACTGACCTCTCTCTCATTCAGCACCACGCTCTGCCCGAGGCTATTGCAGAACAGCACAGTACTGAAATGGACTGAAATTAATGTATTTTCTTTGTTCAGTCTGATATCTTAGTCCAGAAAAATTTGCAGAGATGGTTGCATAAAGGAACTAAATGAAGTTTTCTGTCAGTTTTACCCGGGTCTCAAATTTTCAGGCAGAAAGTGATCACTTGTGATTATAAGGAACTAACTCCTTTTCCCAGCACTCTGGTTTTGTGGATCAGCTGGAGAGATGTGTTAGTGTTGATTCCTTCCACCTCTGAGCCACTGTAAATGGGCTATAATTGCATAGCTGCTGGAAATAATATCCCAAATATTGTATTTCTAGATGCCAAAGAAAATTTAGGAGACCAGAAAGATCTGTATATTTTCTTTTCAGGTTATGAGGACCAGAAATGGATCTTTTAAAGTAAATGAGGAAAGTTTTATGAGGTTTAAAAGCACTCTCAGGTTCCAGTTAAATACAGTTTGCCAGAGATTTTTTTTAAAACCTCTTTGGAGTCACAATCTACAATTCAGAGGATTTATAAATCCTAATGTGTATAATGGTCTTTAGCCCCAGCACTTAAGTGCCATGTGGTTAAATTGGCAGCACAGCAAATGGAAATATCATCCTTTAAATAATGAGAAGGAGATAAAAACTTGATGTGACAACTTGCACTGTCATTGTCCAGGCCAGTTCCACCACCTTTCTTGTAATGCAACTTAAAAACAACATGGCTAAAGGTAAAAAAAGTATTTAAGTTTGGGGGTTGTTCATCTTGTGTTTTACAGCACCCCAAGAAGGATCATGGCTTGTCCTCAAGAAAATCAGTTGGGAAAGCAAAATCTTTGAGCTGAAAATACATTCACTGAGGTGCAGTAAATTCCCAAGTGGAAAGCTTGTTTTGAACTTGGGTGTCTTAAACTTATCTGAGTGACATAAGGTGTGAAGCTAATAAATGATAATGCCTTATGACCCCTCATTTGGAAGGCACATAGCCTGTGTCTGTGTAGCTGAATTGCACCTAAAATGATTGTAGATAAAGCTATTCGAATGTGCAATGAGTGTAGAAGAGAAGTAAGGAATTTTCACTATCCCAGTGTAATTTCACCCTTTTGTTAGGTTGAGTTTATCCACCTCCACATCCCGGAAGCTGCTGGTGATGGTGGCTGGGCAGATGTGTGCTCTTCTCCCTGAAGGTGCAGCCAAACCACAGACACTGGGGAGGTGTGGAGTTTTTTGTTTTGTTTGGTTTTTTGATTTTTTTTTTTTGTCTCTGAGAGAAAAAAACAGTCTTCAAACAATATTCTATTCAAATTACTGTAGCTTTTACTTACTTATTCCTAGTTTCCGAACTGTCAGTGCATTCCCTGCTCAGCTTTCCTGTGTTCTACAGAAACTGCAGATACAATGACAGACCTGAAGATAATTTTTCTTGCAAGAACTCCCCATACTCAAGGGTATTATATATTAAATAGAACATATAATATAATGACATATTATAATAATATGAACATAATATACAAATATAGTCTATAATATACATATATATATTACAATCATAATACAAATATAATAAATAATCTTTCCAAAGAGTTCTGTTCCCCCACACACACACTTTTTTTTTTTTTTTCCTAGCCCTGCTTCATCAAGCGTTATTTTGATAACCCAGGGTGTGGTACCTGTTGGGAAATCCTGGAGTCTCTTGGATAAAGGGTTTTGTAGTGTCACCTAGTGGCTAAACACAAATACTGTGAATGTGCCTTGACACTATTCAAGCTCTGGGTCCTGCTTTGGGAGGAAGAATAGGAATGAGGGCAAAACAAATCAAACAAACACTGTAGCCAGGTGGGGGTCAGGCTCTGGTCACAGGGAACAAGTGACAGGAGAAGAGGAAATGGCCTCAAGCTATGCCAGGGGAGGCTCAGCTTGGAGAGCAGCAGGAATTTCCTCATGGAAAGGGTGCTCATGGAAATTTCCTCATGGAAAGGTAGGAGCTGCCCAGGGAGGTTTGGAGTGCCCATCCCTGGAGGTGCCCAAGGAAGACCTGGAGGTGGCACTCGGTGCTCTGGGCTGTGGACAAGGTGGGCATCGGGCACAGGTTGGACTTGAGGTCTTTCCCAACCTCAGTGATTCTGTGATTCTGTGAAAAAGAAGAACTGATAAAATATTTTTTTCAGGATAGACAGCAAAAGAGGATGAAATCAGGGTGGGCTAAGAGGAACGTCCCAGGTGTCTGTGTTTAATGTTGAGAAGTTCAGACAAAAATTATGAAAGCTGAAAACTTAGGTCAGCCCTTCAACTTTTCAGTACCTGCTTGTGTGAAACAGCAGAAAGAGAGAGCAGAAGGAGCCCAAGAGACCTTGTCTTGGTGAAATGGGAGATTTGGGGTCTGACCAGGACAGTTTATGTTCTGCCCAGATTTTTAGAGAGGAGCCAGCTGCCTCCATCCTCTCCATCCTCCCAGCTCTGCCTGTGTGCTCCATGGGGCACCCCAAGGCTTGCAGTGTGTGTGGGGCTGTCAGGCACATGGCAGCTATTTCCAGGGGCACACAGGGGGTTTGTTTGCTCTGTGCCATGGTGCCTTGGCACCCAGCATGAGGAACACCTCAGCTCTGGTGACTCAGGACACCTGCAAGTCCTGGGACCATCTGCAGGGCTGGGTAACAGGCAGTGGGGAAGTCAGGGCTGGGCAATGAGCAGCAGGCAGGGCACAAGGCTGTGCAAAAGCTGTGAGAATCCAGCCCTAAATGCACCAGCTCTGTGTGGGGGTGCAAGGCAAACAAGGCTGCTTCTCCTGGTGGCTCCCAGCCTCTTCCCTGGGTTCTATCTGGTGGGAATCACTGCTGGCATCCCCAGGCATTGCACACTGAAATAAACTGTGCCTTAAGCTCATGGCTGAAATCCAGCCCTGCTGCTGCTCCAGATATTTCCTGCAGAAATCAGGGAGAGGAAGAAGCAGTTGGAGGTGGCCACAGTGTAGCCCCCACCTGGCCCCTTAATACCCTGGTCTGGGCATTTAGGAAGAGGTGGGTTTTGCTTGGCTCTGGTGAGAAATCAGCTGTAAAGCAGAGCTTGAAGGTCACCTGCTCCAAGTTGTAATGTTCCTGGGCTGAGAGAGCCCTCTGAGGCAGTGTGGAGTGTCAGGAGCACCTTCACCTCCACCAGCAATTCCTTGTATTGGATTGCCCCTCTCCCCAGAGGCATTCTGAGAGGCAGAACATGGGAGCTCCCCTGCAGTCTCCTCCCTCCCTTTCTGCTACCAGAGGCAAGGTCTTGTGCCAAATGACAGATGAGATATCAATCGTTTGGCTTGTTTAATATTCGTGGTTAAATATGCACCACATCCTTCAGCTGCTCTGGAATGAAAATGTTACAAGGCAAAAGGTCAATTTTCTGCTGCTTCCCTCCAGAGCAGGAAGCACAACACTCATTTCTGAGCAGTGTACACAGCCTGAAATGTAATAGCTCCATCTGCCCGTGCCCAGATATATTTTGTTTTTCTTCCAGGTGCGTAAAGCTCTGCCCCCTGAGGTGCTCCAGCAGATGGATGCAGGTCTGATTAAAGTGCTGGTAACGGGTGTTACTAATGGCAGCACAGTGGTGAGTTTCAATCTGCTGCTTGCAGAAGAAGTGGATGTCCACCATGTCATCACCACTTTTTGTGAGGCCTTGGAACACAGCTCCCACCTCACCATCGACAGGAGCAGCCTCTCCATACACGGTGAGGAGCAGCTTGTGCCCCAGTAATTCTTCAGAACCAGACAGATGATAAAAGCTGTTATTAATCTCTGTCTTCTGAGGTGAAAATATCTGTAAAACACATGGATGAAAAGCCTCTCTTGCTCCTTATATTGCTCCTGCTTGTCCATCCAGTAAGTTTTTCAGAGAACACCCACAGATGACATAGGGAGTGAGGTAACACTGACCCAAAACTGGTCCTTTTGACAACATCTAGAATCACTTTTACAGAGAAAAAGGTAAGGAGATGTTAGAGGTCATGGATTGAGGGGTTTAAGCTACCAGTGGAAGTAAGTCCCCGAACAGCATAACTAGCACAGTTTAAAATCATTTAAAAACACATTACCCTCTGCTTTGCACTGATAACTTTTCCATGAAATAGAAATCCCAAGAAATAAATGAACATGTGAGTTCTTCTTCACTGGGAGTAGTTGTTTTCCTCACACACCTGTGGGTCTGGAGCTCAGGTGAAAGCCTACGCTTTGCCAAGCCCAGCAAATGGCTGTTTGTACAACTTCTTTTCTTTCTATGTGCTTGAAATAAGCAACAAAAACCATTCATCTCCTGACTAAGAGCAGCTGAATTCTGTTTCACAAGTCACCTCTGAAAAAAAAAAATACCAAATACTGTATCCCTGACACGATCCATTTGTCCAAAGAATGTTGTTATTAGCTGTCAATTAGAATCTCATGCAAAATTACTTCAGAAACATATTTATGCTCTGGTCTATAATATTTTTTTTCCTGTTACACTCACAGCTGTAAATCTGGAAAGTTACATATCCTGGTAATTAGTAGGATCACAACTATCTTGTGGTAGTGCTTTGTAGAGTGACAGCCCTCCTCAAACCTGGGCTAAAGCAAAGGGTTTGTTTCAGGTACAGGTCCTCATAGAGCAGGTGGCTGGTGCTGCTTTCTGAGTCTCACCTATGGTCTGGTTTGCCCTTTTGGAAAGAGAAAGAGAAGTAGAAGCATGTTTTTTCTCTCAAAAATGAGAATTTTGGCCAGGTAAAAATTAAGACAGCAACTAGACTGCCATCTGGATCAGCCACACAAGCCTTCTGCTTCACTCATGCTGGGCATTTACTGAGCATCTCGTCAGAGCTGGGAAATGGGGGAAAAACTGAGGAGGCCCCTGGGGTTAGCAGCATCCCCTTGGGTAGCTGATCACTTTAGGAGTGGGGAATAAATTATATTAATATTTAATGCTGTAAGGTTCTTTTAACAGTTCTGTTTCTCATATTTGCCACAAAAACTAGACAGGATTGTCAAGATTCTCTGTGATTTTCATTAACAGCAGCAGAGGGGCAGAGGAGGTAATAGAGGAGGTAACAGAAAGTACTTGATGGGTGGCTTGACCTCTGTATGGCAGCAGGGAGGAAATGCTGGTATTACAAACTGCATTTTTGTATGAGCTGATTCATCTGGCTTCTCTCTTTCCTCAGGTCGTTTGTTAGCTGATGTATGATGGGTCTTTGATTTCCTAAATTCTCTTGGGCTTCCTCAGTAATTTATATTTGGTTTTGTAACCACAATGATAAGGAATATTTTTTATTGAAGTCACAATGATCTGTCAATTGATACCAACCTTTGTTCAGTTTTAACTAAGATATTAATGTGACAATAAGCTTTTGGGAAATCCAGCTCTGGAAGAGCTCCAACTTTTATTTTCCTTCCTCTATTGTGCAAATCAGTGACTTTTTCATTTGGGGCATTTCTGGAAGCTGGGCAGTTCCATAAGGATTTATATATGTGTACAGATTTTACATATTACTTGGGAAATAGGTGGTATTTTTATGTTTAAGCCACTGAAGTTATTTAAGAGAAGTTTTGTGTGATGAGACACATTGTTTGTTCTTCCCTGCAAACAGAGTTTATTGTCTTGATTCTCTCTCAGTCAGTGATGGGTGAATACTCAGGGTGTAACCCCAGACCTGTGCTGGATGTTGGGTGTTTGACACACACACACACACACTGATCAGAACCTGTGCTTCCCTTTTCCCCCACTTTTTTCTTCCTGGAACCATTACAGATTGCCACTGACACATTTACTCATCTCTCTCAGGACACACTGAGTGCAATATGGGGCTGCTACGTGAGGTTTGTCCCACTCATCCCCCAAAAATCAATTTTCCAAAGCACTCAAGGTCCCATCTTTTGGGGAGTAACTGGCCACAAATGAGGCCTGGTTTTTAATCAAACTCCTGGTTATGCCCCCAGCCAGAACTGGGCAGTCTCCCACAGCTCCAGGCAAAAACATACAAGCACTTGTTGAGCAACTTCCAGTGGGGGATATTGATCTTCCAAAAGCTTGTTTGTACATGTGTTACACGCTAATTATTGCAGCTGCCAGGAAATAAAGCACTTCAGCTTTACTGATGGGCACTTTATGTGTCTCATGGGCTCCTTTCTAAAAAAAGCCCCAGCTTTGGCAGTGAGTAGAGCAGGTTAAAAGAACAAAAGAAGCTGGTTTCCTGCCATTAACTGTGAGTTTCCTCCTAAGAGTTTGCTTTTGCCTGATGAGACCAAACTGAGCATGTAAATTACAGCAGCACTTTTGTTTTTGGCACTCTTCAGCACTTCCCTTCAGCCAGAAGGCAACAGTGACGGAGAAGAAACCTGTAAACAGCACAATTTTACCTGGGACATCTTTGCAAACTTCAGCTCATGTTTCCTCCCCTGCTTCAATGGACTTCTCTCCTGCTGAGCACAAAGCTCTAGAGGACACCATGTTCTCCAGCACGGTCCTGACTCCTCTCCCCACAGATCCCATGGCAGCTCCTGATGTTCCTCCTCGAGCATCTGCAGCCCCCCTTGTGAAACCCGCCCAGGAGGTTTCCATTAAAGAGGCAGTGAGTGTGTTCTGTGAAATTGAGAGGATCGTCCTTGCCATCCAGAAGAGCTTCTTGCAGCAGGAGTCCATCCCAGAGAGTTCCCTGTTCCTGGGGGAGCCTGGCTGCAATGTGAGCACCAGCAATGGCACCCACGTTGTGCTGCAGGCCGGCTGGAGCGACTGCGGCACCCAAGTTGAGACCGTAAGTCCTCTGATCAAGGGAATGCCAACAAGCTCTGGAGCACTTCATTTCTCTTTCAGGAGGGGAGAGGCAGTGGCAGGTCCTTAGCTAGGTGTACAGTCTATTAGTTGCTGAACTTCTTTTGGAGAAAGAAATCCCCTTCCTGTGATGGAAAGTTACCTCTCAGTGTGCAATGAGAAGAACCAAAGAGAAGGGGAACCCTTGAGGTCAGGCAGCAAAACTCAAGGGCCTCTCCAAACTGGGAGTCACTTCCCATACCTCTTCTGGGTTCCCTTTGCAGCTGTCTTTTCTTAAAAGTAATTTCATCCTCTCATGCTGACAAATACTCCAATAGCTACCAGCAGTGGGACAGGGAGTGCTATCTCTCTTTGGATCCCAAACCAATGGTGATGTTCAGACCATGCCAAAGTACAGAAACTCCCTTCTGGAGCAATGACCATTGCTAAGGAATGATCATTGCCCCATCCCTGGAAGTGTTCAAGTCCAGCTGAGGTGGGGCTCTGGGCAACCTGGTCTAGTGGAAGGTGTCCTTGACCACGGCAAGAGGTTTGGAACTTAATGATTTTTAAGGTCCCTTCCAGCCAAAGCTGTTCTGTGATTCTATGATTCTGTGATATGACAAAAAGGAAAAGGAGGAAGGCTCGTGTATTTTCTTTTTTTTTTTTGCCTCCCTGTACAGCAACAAAGTATACTTGAGGTTTAATCTGCTTGATTTTTGCTGTCAGGAGAAGGGGGAACACACAAGGACCTGAAGCTGAAAAGCTCTGGTACAACCCTGGAAACACTGATGTGTTTTCTCCTTTCTGTGCTGCAGAACATGACTACTACTGTGGTGAGAACCACCCTTCGGAATGATGTTTCTGCCCAGGGGATAATCCACCACCTGAACGTTGCCAGTCCCATCCACTGTGTGTTTCAAAACGATGTCTTGGCTTCCTCTGGGTACACTGCAGAAGGGTGAGGAGCAACTCTCTCTGCTTTGGAATTCTGCTGTGTGGCTGAGTGCTGTTGTGTTGGGAGAACCCCCAGGGGCTGTAGCTGTCTCCAGTGACAGCACTGGGAGCAGTCTGCCATCCTGGGAGGCCTGTGCTCAGAATGGTGCCTTAAGTTTTAGCTTTTATATTTTTCAGACCCTGCACTGCATTAGTGTATAACTCTGAACTCCATATAGAGTGTTTGTAAGCTCTCTTCACAGTTTGATCAGACAAAACAATCCTTCCAGGCCTAAGAACAAAGGTCATCATCACAGCCTCAGACCTGAAAATTATAAACAAAAGTGAATTGGGAGGAAGCACACCAGGGAAATATGACTTCATGACCTGAAGCTACAATTAGACAATTAACCTCTGATATACAAATAGACCAAACTTATATCAGCCCAAAAAACTCGTGACCACTGTCCATCTTGGGTGTAGCCTCTGCCAAGCTTTTTCACTGCCCAAGGTGTATCTGTTAAAGGCCTTTAATAAATATCCACTTTATTCTCTAACTCTGTCTAGCCTCTGTTCTAGGTAGCCAGTGCAAGGCATCAAGGAGATCCCTGCTCTGTGCTTCTCTCCTACTCTAACTAATGTGCCAGCAGATCCAACAAACTTGGCCTTTACCAGGCTAAACCACAGATGAAAATAAACCTTTGGGAACTGCTGATTCATGAGTCAGAATTCCTGTCTCCTCATTGCCTTCCTGGACAATCCCTTGTAGCAATAACAGCACTTTCCTTCTTTTGGCACATATCAGTTGTGTATCTTTCCACCTGATGTGGGCCTGCAGATTGCTATGTGGCTTCTGAGAATGGCATTTTTAACCCCTCACAAATCCTTATTTGGTCAGCTTGAAAAACCAGAAGGTACATCATGCAAATACTGTTTTTGTTGTGGAAGACCCTGTCTCCAAGTGAGATGGAATCAGAGCCACACTTCACAGAAAATCAAGGCTGTGCTGACAGAGATTGTGACAGCACAAGCCTTTCTCATGGGGAGTGTCCTCCCTTCATACCAGTGCACCTCCTCTCTTGCCTATCATCATGCTTAAACTATTGGCACCAAATCCAGTTTCTGTTTCCTAGCCCTGTCCAGAGATTTTATTTTCCTTTCTATTCCCCAGCAAAGTCTTTGTCAGGCCACTTTGAGCTCTATAATTTTCTCATGCCTTTCACTTTCTGTTCAGATTTTCCCTCTTTTTTTTTTTTTTTTTTTTTTTTTTTTGGCTCTTCTTCCCTGCACTAAGCTTTTACTGTCCTTATTTTGAACTTTCAGGGAGCTCATAGTCCTTCTGCTCCACTCAGGTATTTCTCTCTGCCCTGTTTGAATTGCTGAGACCACCCTTTGGATTTCCCCACTTGTGTTTCCATGCTCTCTACCTTCCCAGCTGAAAACTCAGTGCATTTTCACCTTTCCTTTTGAACAGTGTCCTGCCATCCTGGACTGCAGATAACCCTCCACTGTTTAAATATGTGGGAAAACAGGCACTGATTTAAGACTTGCAGAAACTTACAGTCAAATTTGTGGTCTTTAAAGAAGGCTAATTGATTTTTTTCAGACTGTACACCATCTTTGAGGATTTGCATGGATCTGGACACTTCAGAACAGAAATGCAGCTGTTTATTGGAAACTCCCCAATCCCCAAAAATTTCAGTGTCTCTGCCAGTGAGGATGTGCTGATTGAAGTGGGGATGCAGAAGGCAGACAGCAAGCTCAAGGTGGTTCTCACTGACTGCTGGGCCACCCCGACCAATAATTCAGTGGATCCCCTGTCATTTGTTTTTATCAGCAACAGGTAACAGCAATGCCTATTTGCAAATACCATGAGCCATACCTTCAGTCTTACAGTGGTGCTGACTAATAATGTGTTATACTTTAAATGCTTTTTTGTCTTGGTTTGGAAAGACAGTATCTGCCAGGGAAAGCTGGAGTTTCCCTTGGAATGGAGAATGTAAACCTCTCACCCCTTCCAAATTATAATTTTGCAAATAAGGGCTTTCAGGCAAAGATTTGGGAATAGGAATAACAGTTCTTTACTAGGAATATTAACAATACAAATGTAGTAGAGGAAAAAAAAACCAAACCTAAACAAACAAACAAACAAGCAACAATCCTAGAAACCCTGACAGAGCTACAACCTGACACCCTGTTGGTCAGGGGGTTGGGAGCAGTCCACAGTGAGTCCTCCTGGAGTGGCAGATGTGGTTCTGTTGGAGCAGAGATGATCCTGAGAGAAAAGGGTCCAGTGATGGTGAGAAGGGTCCAGTGATGGTGAGAAGGGTCCAGTCTTCCTCCAGGAATCCAGTGGAACCAGATCCCTGGGGTTCCTGTGTCTCAGTTTTTATCCAGGTGGGAATGGTTGGCTTCCCCCACTGAGTGGAGCATCTCCCACTGGGATGATGGAATGTGTCCTGTCCTTGGGGAGCCTTCATGGCCCATCAGCAGCAGATATCCCCTGGAGGGAGGATGGGTGGTGACAGAGATAAGAAACACTGCCCCACCTGGTTTGAACAGCTGGCCCATTATCAGAAGGCATCTGCCCCCCTCTCCCCAGAGTTACAAGAGATAAAGGAAAACATCTCCCCAACTGCTTTCAACAGATGAAATAGAATAGACATTTTTGGTTCCATAACCCAAGACACTTTTACATGTGTTCTCATCATTCACATGCATGCTCCATTTCTATTTGGCCTGGTTACACCTTCTTTGAACAAGAAAGGTAGATATGAAAAGGGATTTCAAAGGGGCCATGTGGAAGTTTTTTTGAGTCTGGTTGTCTTCCTTAAAATTTTGTGAGGGAATTGTGCTTTTAACCTGAAGAAATCACTTGAAGGTGATTTTGGCAGTCAGTAGTGAAAGAGCATTTGAGAAGTGGGTGCTTTATCTGCTTTTCTATGGTTCAGAGGTTTCTCTGTGGTTTCAGCTTTATCAAGAGCTTATGTGCCTCTTGTCAACGACAAAACAGGTTATTTAATTCCTTGCACAAACAGCCTCTGGTGAAAGAGGAGGTATGTTTCTGCCTGGATCCCTGATCTCACCCCAGTGTCATATTTCTTAGGCTCACCTGCCACCTTAAAATAGGGGATAATCATTTTGCTCAGTAACAAAATCCAGTCCTTTAAATTTGATGGGCTTTTTCAATTTGTGTTTGGTGAAGCCAAGTTTAAATCCTTCTTTTTATTACTCTTTCCCTTCTTCTCCAACTCTCCAACAACTTCTCACATCTCCTGTTCCACTTGGTTACTGTGAGAATAAGGCAGCAAGCAGCCCCTTATCACCACTGCACTGCCAGAGATGCTTCATGAAGGGTCTGGCTGTGATTTCCCAAAAGAAGGAAAGCCTTAAACCCCAAGTTCTGTGCTATAACCACAACCTGCCTTCTCTAACCTTAGCTGCTCTGTGTGGTTTCTGTCTCCCTCTTCAGCTGTCCCATCCCAAATACTTACACCACGCTGCTGGAAAATGGGAATTCGAGCAAAGCTCAGTTTAAGATGAAAATCTTTTCCTTTGTCAACAACTCTGTGGTTTACTTACACTGCAGAATTCGTATTTGTATGGAGTCACCAGGAAGCACCTGCAGGACTGTAAGTGTTTTGCTCTGATATGCTATTCCCCAACCCCCCCAGAAATATGTATTTTTCTCAGTGCCATGTGGAGTCCTGCAATGGAATGGAAGGAGTGATGTTTCCAAACAAGGTTTAAAATAACTCTTGAGGTTTCTTTGTTCTCTGCTGAGAGCAGAGAGGAGTGGGGAAACACTACAACCATACGGGAAGTGTCAGCTTTTCTTCCTGTTGCTCATCCTCCTAGAAAAAAAGCATGGAACTGAGTTGGGGAACCTGAGAACTGGACCTTTCACTCATTTTAAGGATGACTAAAAAGCAATGAAATGAGGCTGGTTAGAAGAGTGTCAGCTCAGATGGATGTGTCACAAAATAGGAACTCCCAGAGTAGCAGTGACAGAAGAATGTCTGAGTAAATTTATATTTTTCTGTCATTTTTTTCTTATCCCTACAGACTTGTTTCTTCAACTTCAACTTAGGTGCCAGTAAAGGAAGCTCATTGTCATTAAATTTCCAGGGCTGTGACTTTAATAGAGTTTATTATGGCTTTTTAAAGACTGATAGCTTTTTAAAGCAATAAAACAAGCCATGTTCTGATAAGAACTTCAGTTTTTAATTGTCTGTGCTACAAAGCATTGCATTGTTTCTTTTTACTTGCAAGTAAGTGACACTTTATCTAAAAATGTGTTGCTACCACAGAAGTAAGAAAAATTACATTTAACTGATGGCTTTTTTTTTCTTACTAGCAGACACTTGGGAATTCTTCTCTTCCTCTGCCAACCTTCCTGGCTCTTTTTCTATCAAGGATGTTTTCATTAGCAGTTTGGTGTTCCCCCATTGTTTAACACTTTCCTCTAGCTGTAAATAATAGAGTTTAAACCATTATAAAGCAAATGATTTCTTCCTAAAGGATTTAAAAAGGCTACCAGAAGATGCTTGTTTCCTTTCTCAAAGTATAAGGCTTCCTCCAGATTAAAAAAAAAATAAAACCAAAAACAGTAGGGACAGGAAACATGACTGACAATGGTAAGATGGCTCCAGTTTTTGCAGCTGACTATGAACATAAATATATATAAACATAAATATTTTTCTTTCTCCTATGCAAAATGTGCCCCTATGAGAAGTTAGTGGATTCAGTATCTTTGACTGAGGCTAAATTGTGATGTGGGGAAGACAAGCACCAGGCACATCTGCACAGGGTGAGCAATGGCTTTTACAAAGAAGGGAGGAGGAGCTGCAGGAGGTGCAAAGATCAAGGAAGATGAGCAAGAACAGAGGGTATTTGTAAATAATGCAAGATGGCTAGGAAAGTGCCCTGGGTCTGGGATCTGACCCTCTGATCTGTTACTCTGGGGAAAAGTGACTTGCTTCAGGGCAGGTTTAGCTCAGCTCTTCACCCACACACTCAATACTTACATCTTGCATTATTTCTTCTTACTCACTCTATTTATTCCTTGCTTTCTCTGTGGAAGAGGGTGAGGTGCTCTAAAGTTTAGAGCTGAACAAAAAATGGACTGGCTGAGGAGAAAAGTAGATAGAAGTGAGTAAGAAAAATTACTTGGAATGGAAGAGGAGTGATGTGCCACCACCATGCAGATGTTTGGTGGAACGTGGCTGCTCTGGGGCCATGTGGAACCAAGAATTCATTGCCACCAGGGAGCAACTACATAAATGTCTTCTCTAACAGATCCACCTACCTGGGAAAGCTATTTGTGGGCAGACCAAGGTCATAAATAACCACATGGGTATTTTTCTGGGGAGTGACCCAGCTGAAGACACTGTTTCTGGCAGTGGATTGTAGAGGTTTTCCAGTGCACCCAAACTGGAAACACTGGTGAGACATTCTGGTGTAAACAAGCTGGTATGACAGCCTGCTGATTTTATTTGTCATGCTATGATGCTGGCATTTCTCTGGTGGTTTTTGTGCCCTTCCAGGAGAGCCCCAGTACCCTTTGAATAAAGCCAGTAGGTTTTGGTTCCCATCAGGGACCTTTAGGCTGTGACTTAAAACAAAAAAGGCAGCAAACAAGAAAAAAAAAAAGGAAGTGTGCAGAAAATTCCTGTTCAGGTGCTGCTCACACAGAGCTAAAGCAGCCGATCCCCAGCATCCCACAGGAGAGGGATTTGGGGATTGTAGTTCCCAGATCAGTGGTTCACGTGTCACTGAGGTTGTGGGTAGCTTCAGAATGGATCAGCAGGGTCTGAAAGCTGCTGCTGCTTTTGCTGGTGCTGGTTGCAGTATCTGCTGTGCCTGCCATGGGCAGCAGGAACATCCCAACAAAAGTGCTGGCAAAACCCTGGCATCAGTGATAAACTTCTTTTCCCATAAGGTTTCTCTAAAATAAACAGAAAGTTAATGAAAAGGTTGTCTGTGTGAAATGGCTGTTCAAAGCAGTGTGTTCCAGTGTGACTAATTACAGATTTCACACTGATTTTTCCCTGGTGCCATTTCTTTTGGGCTTCCTTTTGGTGCTGATTTCAGTTTAACAGAGCAGAACATTAAGAAACAAAAGCCCAATGGTGAGAGTAGCACTGGGCCTTCACAAGCTTATCAGAAGACTTTGTATTTTTAATTAGTAAGCCACATGACTTGTTGGAGTTTGAATTGATCATTGCAGAGATGCCATGCCAGGGCTCGACTCCTGAAGGCTGGAGACACCATGGCCCTGCACAGAACATCCTGGGGACCCCTGTGCAAATCAGCTGGTGAGTTGTGAGCAGACTACTGTGCTGTGAAAAACGAGGTTCACTTTTTATAAAAATTTATAAGTTTAATAGAAATAAAATAAAAATAGACAATTAGGAGACAGAAAAACAAAGCTTCTTGGCCGAGGGTGCAAAACCAGCACAAACGCCCCTTTTAGATCCTTTGTTTTAAGGATCTTTGTGTTGAATATTCAACAAACACTAATTCATGATTCAAACATTCATTTTGAATATGTTTTCTTTGTAAGTTTCAAAAACTCCCCAAGTATGCAGCTTTTTATCTGTGCAGGGCTCCTCTTGGTCTGGTCAGGTCTCATAAATCCTTCTTTTTCAAGGTTCTGGCCATTAAAGGTTCAATTGTTCTTCATCAGGAATCTTCACAAAGGAATGTGGGATGGCATCTCCCACCCTCTGGTCAGTTTTAGATGCCACAAGAAAAATCCCCAGTCTACTATGTTACAATTAAAGAATATACCTTCATCACATTTTTAAATTCCACAAATAAAAAGGAAATACAGCACAGCCTTCTTACATTATACATATAGCATTCATCTCAATATCTGCCAAAAGCCAACTCCAAAATATGCATTTATAACAGTGCCAAGATTATTTTGTGCTGGCAAAGGAACCTGAAGGCCTGTGACACACAAGGTTTTTGTGCCCCTCTGTATTCCTTGGGAGCAGGAGTTCCTGCCGGAGGCCACGTGGCAATGTGGAGAAGCACGTGCCCTCCTCGGAGCAGGGACTGTCAGGGAATGTAGAAAAGAAGATAAAGTGCTTTTGTGTGGCTGTTTGCACAGGGTAACAAGTGCAACAACCACAAAACCAAACAATTATTTCAATTGTGAAGTCTGAAAGCGGAGTCGATCTTTCAGATTGCAAGCGGTTTTCCAAGTGTTTGCACTGCTGTCAGTCTGCAATTATTTGGGGCTCTGAAGTCCCAAATCAGAGGATGTAAGAGATTTTATTGTGTTTCCTTTGGCTCCCCTGGTATTGACTTCATTACCACGGTGAGGGGAAGTGGCAGAGCACAGCTGATGCACAGCACCCTTGGTTAATTTGGTCCAGCACAGGTTAATTGGGGGCAAACACCAGCACTAGGGACAAGCAAGGTCTCATTTGTTATGCACCTGCTTTTTCTGCATTTAACCTGAGTGATGCTTTCAAAGGCACCTGTGGTCTCCCATGTTTTTTGGCCTCCTCCAGCTTTACATTTATAACTTCTTAATGTAAAACACTCATTGAGAGTTTTTTGGCTAACCAGTATCAGACTTAACTCGTGGCTACCATGAATAGACAGTTCATAATGTTCTTTTGCACCTAGGAATTGACTCTGACTTAGAAAAATGTATTTTTCTTTCATTACATGGTCTGTTCAAATAGGGCCTCAGTGCTCATTTCTGAATTAGTTCTTAAAAAAAAATAATAATAAAGCAATTAATGCAGCTTTCTTTGTTTAGCTCTTACAACAAGTAGCTCTCACTCCCATTTTTGCTGGAGACCCTGATTCATTTCTAATTTTGAAAAATGGCCATTTCCCAAAAGGGCTTCTGGTGAGGGGAGCTTTCCTTGCTTGTGCTAAATTGATTTCTAGGAAAAGGTGGCACTTTTGGATGTCTCTTATTTCTAGTTTGGATAATCACACCACATTTAAAGTGATCTACATCTCCGTGCTGAAGGGGATAACATGAATTATGATGTCAGGAAATAACAGGTGTAAGTGCTGCAGTGAAATACGAAAAACTTTACCTGCTCTGCCAATACTTGGTCACATGTGATGGCAAAGGCCACAGTTCCACATCCTCAGGAGGGCCTGCTCTGTGTCTGGCTATTTTTCTATTGTGCATGTTCTACTTTATTCCTTTGCTTTATCCGGAAATTCAAAAATGAGACTAAATATCTTACACAGCACTGCTTTGGCCTGTCTTGGAATTGATGCCCTGGGTGTTCTTTTGCTTGAACACTGCTCTTACTGACCTCTGTGCCTGCCAGCAGTGCCCTTTTGGCCAAAAACCTTGTCTCTAATTGCAGGCATGTGTGCAGTGGTATTTATCTTCTGTGTACCTCAGGTACCACACAAGTGCCTGGCAAAACAAGTGCTGTCCTGAAAATGTAAGCAAACAAATGCATGTTTCTGTAGGTGCATCGAGCCTGGGCAGGAAGGAATTATAAGAACTTGCATAAACATGAAGAGGCATAATAAGGGGAGAGGGGTTTCTGCTTGCAGATTTGGACAAATACATGGAAGTGGTTAAAAGGGAACCAGGAGAACACTTTCTTTCTGTGATCTGTGCTGCCTTGGGAGGCAGCTGGCAATGTGGGACTTGACTCTTGCCCACACTGGGGCATTTGGTGTTGGTTCTTTCCTTCCCCTCTGAGTCTGGGTGCTCTTCCAGCAGCTCCTGTGCTCTGCCTGCCAGACTTGTGCAGTCATTGCAGACAACCTGGGGCTGCTCAGCTGCCTCTAAACCACTGCTCAGGTGCAGCACTGAGCCTGTGGTGACTGAGCCAGTGTCACTCCACTGACCACCCCAGCCACATCTCTGCTGGCTCAGCTGGGAGCTCAGAGACCCAGCACACACAGAGAATCCTTCCCCAAATACTCTGTGTTTGCAGAGCAGTTACTTACATGATAAAAGCAAATCAAGTCATTTTTATAATCATAGATGAATGGAGGCAGGATTAAGATAGGGGAATGCTTCACCCCCAAAGTACTTCTGAAGGTCAGACAGCATTTTTAAAACCCACCAGTACTAATTCTTTAATTCTCAGTTTAGCTGGAAATCTCACTTGTGTCTGCAGGGACTCTACATTGGTATATAAAAAGAGAACATGGTCTGTCCTCACACCCTTTCCATGAGCATCACCCTCCCCAGAAGGCTGATACACATCTGTAGCACAGAAGTTCTATACTGGCACGTTGGCTAATTAATATGCAGGGCTTGTTTCTCTCCCCAGTAAAAGATTCAGGAATTTCAAAGTTTTTTTTTTCTTTCACCTTTTGATTTTAAATTTTTTTTTAATTATTATTAATTTTTTTTTAGCATCTGATTCAAAGAGAGAGAAGGAGGCTGGAATGGGAACTGGATCCATCATCCTCATAGCCCTTGCTGTGTTTGGCTTGGTGCTGGGAGTTGTGAGCCTTCTCATTTTCCAGTACCAGCGAAAGACAGGAAAATACAACCTCAGGATCAAGTCTGACAACTTCAGCTACCAAGTGTTCTATGATTAGTGATTCATTAGTGATCCACATGTAAGTACTGAATTATGATCTGTTGCATTTTTCAGCTGTTTATCTCTTCCTGAAGAGATGAATGGTGAAATACTTGTAGATGTCCATCTTTTATATGAGAATATTTGAACCTGCTGTCCTTTTTGCTGGGGGTAAAGGCCATATAAGTAAGGAAGAAATTCCTGCTGTTCTTCCCTGTTTTCAATTGTTGCAAACTACAAGAGGAGGAAGACAGCATTGTGTCCTTCATCTTCCTTCATAGCTTTGATCTCAGTCAGAGTAAATGGCACATCACCTTAGAAAACACCAGTAAGCATTTCCACAAAAAAGCCATATAATTTTTGGGTTTAAACCAGTGACTAGTGCAAAAAAGGAGAGAAGCTTTACCACTCTCTTTATAAATTTTCCTCAGAAGTGATCCCTTTCTGCAAGAGCTTGGGCTTAATTATTATATTTTTTTGAGATTATTTTTGGAGAAAGTAGTGGGATTTAAACACAAAGAGCTTGAAACATTGAGATGCATAAGCAGTGCTTACATGTGCCTGAAGAGATTCTGAAAACACAGCTCTGAGGAGAATTAACCACTGCCACATGGTCTGCCTCTGGAACTTGGGAATTTAACACCTTTTCAGGATAAAAACAGCACCTTTTCTGTAAAATTAGTCTGTTCTAGCAGCTCAGCATCATTTGCCTGCTTTTGTCTCTTTAAGAGGAGAAGAGAGAAGTGAGAAAGCTGGCAAAGAAAATGAGGCTGAGAAACAGCACCTAACAGCACTTCACAGCTCAAGGATGTTTGCTGTGGATGGAATTCTGTTCCTGGAAACAGGTTTATTTGCCATTATTGCCAGGGTTAGTCAGTAACCCTTCCCTGGTGCAGGCCTCCCACAGGACAATGCCATGGCCTCAGTAAATGCACTGGGCACATCCTGATGGCATTTGCAGATAATGAGCTCACTGAGCACAGTAATGTTTAATATACACCACAGGCAAAGGGCAGGGAACACTATCCCAGCTTCCTGCTGGTAAGTCTTGAGGAGTCACATTTAGCTGTATTTCCCTGACTTTCATCCCACAGGCTGCCCTCTTATCCAGCTCTGGGCAGCTCCTGGGGGATGCCTGCAGGTGAGGGTGATGCTCTGGTGGTTTCCCAAGGGTTGGATGTGCCAGGAGCCCCAAGGGAAGGTACCCAGGACTCCTTGGTACAACTGCAGCAGCTGTAGTTCCATCAGGGATACAAAGCCCACCACGGAGCCATAACCCAGCATAAAGGGCATGTTGAGGTTCATTGGATTGAAAGCTCCACATGAAATCTCTGAGTGTCTCCACAGAATGGCTTCTCCTGCATTCATCATTCTGATCACCTGAGGAGTGCCTCGTAGTTATGGGCATTCTGGAGTTGGGCAAAGAGGTTGTAGCATAAAGGATATTGTTGATGCCTTGGGAAGGCTGACCTGGAACAGAGACTGGACAGGGCTAGAAATAAAGTAGATATTTATTGAAAGGCTTTTAGGGTACACCTTGGGCAGGACAAGAGCCTGGCCAGGGTTACACCCAAGGTAGACTTAGAATGGACAAAATGAACAAACGGTCATGAGGTCTCACACTTTTATAAGTTTTGGTCCATTTGCATATTGAGGTTTAATTGTCCAATTACAGCTTCAGATTATGAAGTCCCATCCTTCTTGTTTTCTCTCTTCAACCCACTGTTGTTTGTGCTTTTGGGCCTGAAAACTTGTAACTGTTGTCCTTGGTCTCCATCTGGAAAAGGATTTGTTTTGTCTCCCTACTCTGTGAAGAGAGCTGAGTGACACTTAATATGAGGCTCAGAACTACACCCCTAGGCAGCACAGAATCTGAAAAATATGAAGGTTAAAACTTAAGGCATCATTGTCAGGCTCATAACACTTCTACATCATGATGGAGTCTCAGCAAATGGCTTCTTTTTGGAGCTGGAACTACTCAGCTCTTCTTTCCTATGAATTCATTGTCTTTGGAAGGGAGTTAATTACCTGTCTCAATCCTGATTAATTTGGTTTATATATTTTTTTTCTAGTGGGATCATCTCATCATATGGAGATCTGAAGTTGGTCTTCACTCAGCATTTGGCTTTCCTTGCTCTACACAACAGTGTCTCTTTCAAATTAATTTAATATATAAAAGGCTTCTATATCCCCTTTCTCCCCTGCACCTCTTTTTTTCTTAGCAATCTGGTTCTTCCCTGCTATCCTAAGAACTCTTTGTGACAACAGCTCCAGGTTGAAGGGAATTTTGGCAGTTTTTCCACTGATAAAATAGAAGGGAAGAAAACAAAGACATCTGGCTCTCTCTTCAAGTTCCAAGATCTGATTCTCCCACTGTGACATCTCACTATGTGCTCATCTTAGCATCCCTTGTGCCATTAATATTGACAAGCTGCATGTTTCCATTGATATCCCAGGAAGAAAATCAATAAACCCTCAGAGAGATCTCTTTTTCACTTTGTAATTCGCTGTTTACTCAGGGTGAGGTTGAAACTTTGAGCTGCAACAGCTTTGAAGACCTAATTGTGCAACGCCTTATGTATACAGAAGCTGGGGAACAAGCATTGGATTTGCCACCAAGAAGGGAAAAGCCACTGTGGATCTGGGCCTGAACATACTCAGGGTGTTCTTCAGCATGAGTTTTAAAATTTGATTCATTCTGTTATTGGCAAAAATTCAGTGAAAAAGGAAGAAAGAAAAATAATAATTATTTTTGTTGCTGGCAGCCCAGGTTTTTCCAGATAAATCAATTGGTACCTGTGTATTCTGCTTAATTAGACCCTAATGATTGTGCAGTCAAGCCACACAGTGCTGCCCACCTAAGTGGAAGCTCTCCAGTTGCAAATGAAGAGTTATAAATTTGACCTGAATTTTGCCTGGCTGCAAGACCACCAGTGCAGCAGCAAAGGCTCAGTTTACACGGTCCATTGGGTACAACTACAGTCTGTTCAGCTGGATAAACTGGGGCAAAAATCTCTTCCACACAGCCAGCATCTCCTGCAGAGTTCTTTCCTGGCCTGCTCTTCTCTGCTGCCCCAAATCTCCACCCCAGTGAGGATGTTGAAGATGGGAGGTGAGGAGGTGTCAGTAACTTGTCCCACCAGCCCTTGGTTCTGTTTGCTGCAGTCACTCCTCCTACACAGTGATAATCTGCTGTGCCTGGGTCACATCTAACTCAGTAATTTATAAACAAACTAATTCCTCCTTGAGCTCAATAGAGACCATTATAAATAACTCTTAGTGGAAACTGGTCCTTAGCTTGAAGTCATGAATGTTTCTAGTAGCCATGGCACTGAGGTGCTGGGTTTTGGGTACAGAATAGCATAGAAAAGTGGCTTTTCTATCCTCCTAGTCCAATTTCTATTAGGTAGAAAGATTACTGGGTAAAAGACTCCCACATTTTGCAAAAGGTTGTACTGACTGATCTTAGAGCTTTTATATATACCTTTTAAATATATCAATACATTTCAGAGTAATCATTTGTGTTCTGCTTTAGATTCAAGTGACTCTATAAGGAGTAAGAGATTTTGACTTGTCTTTTCCATATGGAAGTAAGAGTTACCAGATCCTGATCTAACAAACAAACAAACAAACAAACAAACCAAAACAAACAAACCAAATAACCCAAACCCCCCAAAAAACACAAAACAAAACAAAACAAACCAAAAAAACCAACCAAACAAACAAACCAAAAAACAAACAAAAAACCAAACAAAACCAACAACAACAACAACAAAAATCCATTTAGTTGTAAGTGGTGAAACTATAAATTATCTTCTCAGTCTTCATCTTATGACCATGGAATCAGAGAATGGTTTGGGTTGGAAGGGACCTTAAAGACCATCTAGGTCCAAGTCCCAGCCATGAGCAGGGACAACTTCCACCATCCCAGGCTGCTCAGAGCCCCATCCAACCTAGCTTTGGACACTTCCAGGGATGGGGAGTCCACAACTACTTTGGACAACAACATAACCATTAGTTCTTGTTATGTAGGAGTCTCTTAATTTTGCTCAATTTGCTGTCAAATGTGAAATGTGTTTGCCTCCTGCACTCCATGACAGGATCAGCTACTTTACTGTTTCACTATAAATACTTTTCTAGTTTTTAGTACTTACAATCCTGAACTTCTTGGAGGTGACAGGATTAGAGATCTGCCTGTTGATATTGGTGAGCTGTGCCATTTTCACAAGCTGAGCACTGCTCCTCAGGATGAAATGTCAACCAGTAGCTTGTATTTGATACCTTGCATGCTCAACAGAAACTGTAATTTGTGACTGAGTCTGTTTATAGGAATTTTGGTGTCTTAATAAAAGCAGCCTTGTAACTTATTGCTGACTTCTGTACTGCTTTGTTTTCCTGTGCGATTTAGTCACAGGTATTAAAGATGTGCACTTGGTGGATGTGGCAGCTTCTGAACTGTTCCAGCACCAGTATACTGTTCAGAAATCACTGAAAACATGACACAGGACCTTATCCAAACCCCAGTGGACTGCAGTTACCACCAACCATACACCTGTACCTCCTAAGGGTCTCTTTCTTCCTTTCTTTACAAAGGGCAAACACACTTTAATCTCACCCTTTTCAGCAAAGACAACCAAAAGAGCATTCAACATTCCCAGTCCAATTTATTGCAACACTGTGGTGATTCAATCTGAAACTATTGTCACAGCAGCCTCCCCAGGTGTTTAATTTGCACAGTTCTGACAGCTGCTCCAAAAGAAGAATTGAGTGCTCTTTGCTTGAATAAACAGATTCTTAAACAGTGACCAGCTCTGCACAGCTCCTTTATCCCTGAAGGAAGTTGTCCAGGGGGTCCCATGCACTGATTCCTTAAATAAGTGGAAGTTTGGTCTTCTAAAATTCAGTGTTCTGACTCTTTGCCCGGTCTGTATACCTCAGGCTTGTGAAACCCACCAGGGCATCATCACTGCAGCCCAGGCTGCTGCCAGTATTGACATCTCTACCATTTAAAAAGCATTAACATAAAAAACAAACATATAAATAAATAAAAACAAAGCTCAAACATTTATTTTATCTATGCTGGTAAGCAACAGGTGCAATAATGCTTCCTCTCTTTTTGTACTATCACCTGGCCTAAGAAATTAACCTCATTGTGTCCAAGAGCCTCACAGATTGCTTTCAGATCCCTGTGCTGCTTTTTCCCCTTTCCAGTTTGGCATTGCCCATATTTTATTCTTTCAATGAAGCACTGGCTCTAAATAATTATTTTTTTTAAATGGACTAAAAATATATATAGAAATGAAGATTTAGTTTTGACTTCTCACTGTGTTTCCTAAGAACCACTTTAGGCTAGTGGTGTCCCTGTTTTTCATGAGAACACAACACTGCTGACACCTGATGAAAAACACTCATCCCTGTTCCTTTCCCCCATATTATAATGCTGCCAAGTTCTGGTCCCAGTGGGGCTGGGAAAAAGCTGAGACATTGGAAAATTTCTTCACCCCTTCAAACAAACAGGACAGGTTTTTAATGCCCTTTTGGAAAGTTTTCTTGCAGGCTGCGGAAGGAAACAAAGGAACTGAAAAGGTTTGGCTGCAACTGAGCTAAAATGATGTTGAGTATGATTTAGTCAAAAGCCTACAGCAGGGAGCCTCCTAATGGCTTGCCTGATCCACAGGCAGAAAATTCTCTCCCCTGCCTCTCCTGCCCTCCTTTCCCCAGTGGTTTTTCCTCTGAAATCCACAGAAGGGGGAGCTTCAGAGACCTAACACAAATATTTACACGCTAAAAACAATCACAGTGCAACTGTAAAAGAGAATTGAGAGAAAGCCAGGATATTTGGAGATGGCAAGGAAAAGATCAGAGCAATGAAGTGCAAATTCTGCATGGAAGTTTCACTTAGAAAACACTGGTGTGGTGCTTGCAATGGATCTCAAAACACCTACTCACAATATTCTCTTTAAATCAGCTGGTGTTCAGTCCTCTCTGTGATGAAGGCTAAAACAATTAGGATGGTCAGGGTAAATGAGTGTTTCTGCCTAGAAGCTGGATTTGGTGAAATAATAAATGTAAGAAGGAAATAAAATATTAGTTTTATCCAACTATCTTTTTGTGTGTTTAGGTGTGTGTTAGAGAAAGTTAAGCACATTTAGGAATACTGCAATTTTGCAGTGCAGAGAGATCAATTTGAGCTCACCTTTTTCCCTTTTCATCTCCCTGTCCTTACACAGGAAATATTAGTAAAAATGCTTTTTCCTAGGTAACTTTCTCACTTATAAAAATATTTAATACCTTCTGGGAAATTGCAAGTATTTGTAGGAACAGGTGAAGTAATAAACCTTTATTTAAACAGTGGTTTTCTCCTTTTCCTGCTTTACTACAGAAGTCATCAATTTTAAAAAGGAAATTTTGAAATTTCTCTTCCACGATGTTTCTGTTCAAGCACATAAAGAACACAATCATTTGGCAGCTGCTTTTCTTTGAGTTGTACAGGTAACTCTGAGGAGGATCAGAACCTCAGGAAGAGAGGAAGAGAAATAAGCTTTGGTTACTTTATTGCTGAGGCAGTGAATATTTGGCAAGTTGCTGCATGGGACTTCTACTCTTTCCTCACCTGGATCAAGCCTTTGGGAAAAACCAAGGAAAAAATTGATATAAGCATTGAGGAGTGCTTGGGACCTCCAGGTATGGTGGCATTATAAAATTACTTTCACTGGTATGTGGAGGCAGATGAGACATGGATATGGGGAGCTACATCCTCAGCAGCTCCTGACACAAATCCATCCCAAAAAACCTTGCTCCCTCCAGGACTGTGAAGATGACTCTGAATCCCAAGAAGAGGCTCCCTTCCTGACACAGAAATTTTGGGTAGAATTTTCATTTAGGTGTAATTATTCCAGCAAACAATATCACTGCCTCCTTGGGAATGTGCTGGCAGCTGATGACACTGCTGACAGTGTGGATTCTTCATGGCTTGTGCTTAGTAACACTGAAACCCTGCAAATCCACTCAGGAACTGTCTGGCTTTGCCTCTCAGAGTGTCTGGAGCTTTGATATGGAATGCTGGCCACAAACAAGGCTCTTATTTATGAGCTGCCTTTGGCATCTGGCAATTTGAAAAGATGAAGGAAGGGATTCACAGCAACATTTTGAACAGATACAGCTGTTATTGGTACATGGAGACAGAAGGGTGGTGTGTTTGTTCTCGTGCCAGCCCTGAGAGCTTAATTACTGAGTGTTACATATGAACAGTGTTCTCAGGATTATTCCAGCACATTTAATTGTGCTCTGTATCATACCTGCCCAGTGAGCAAAGTTGTCCACTGGGTTACTCAGCCAAAAATGTGAAAATATGGAGGAACTGGAACTGAATCCAACTTTGAATTTTACAGAGCAGCTACAGCTCTGGGGCCTCACCTTTGTGTGTGTCTGTAAGGAATACATCAGGAGCTACAGCTGAACAAGATGCTATTTGCTTCTGGGCATGTGTTTATTGTCCCAGAAAGATTTTCCACTGATAAGTTGTTTGAAACTTGTCTTGGGTTATGGAACCAAAAATGTATATTCTATTTCATCTGTTGAAAGCAGTTGGGGAGATGTTTTTTCTTTATCTCTTGTAACTCTGGGGGGAGGGGGGCAGATGCCTTCTGATAATGGGCCAGCTGTTCAAACCAGGTGGAGCAGTGTTTCTTATCTCTTTCACCACCCTGTCCTCCCTTCAGGGGGATATTTTCTGCTGATGGGCCATGAAGGCTCACCAAGGACAGGACACATTCCATCATCCCAGTGGGAGATGCTGCACCCAGTGGGGGGAGCCAACCATTCCCACCTGGATAAAAACTGAGACACAGGAACACCAGGGATCTGGTTCCACTGGATTCCTGGAGGAAGACTGGACCCTTCTCACCATCCCTGGACCCTTCTCACCATCACTGGATCCTTCTCATCATCACTGGACCCTTTTCTCTCAGGATCATCTCTGCTCCAACAGAACCACATCTGCCACTCCAGGAGGACTCACTGTGGACTGCTTCCAACACCCTGACCAACAGGGTGTCAGGTTGTACCTCTGACTCTTCAGGGTTTTCCAGGGTTGTTGTTTGTTTGCTTGTTTGGTTGGGTGTTTTTTTTTTCCTACTACATTTGTATTGTTAATATTCCTAGTGAAGAACTGTTATTCCTATTCCCAAATCTTTGCCTGAAAGCCCTTAATTGCAAAATTATAATTTGGAGGTGGTGAGGGGTTTACATTCTCCATTCCAAGGGAAACTCCAGCTTTCCCTGTCAGATACCTGTCTTTCCAAACCAAGACAGACTACATTTTGTACCCCATATAAAAATCAGCTGGCTTAGTCACAGGAGATGGTAGGTACTGCTGCAAACTTCCCGAGTTTCTTGGCATTTATTTGACTACCTGTCAGCATTTATTTGACAACCTGTTCTCCTCCTTTTCACTTGATTGGCTACAGATGTGGCATCAAATTCTTGAACAGGAGAAAGGCACCTCTGCTTTCTGAAAGATCTGTGAGAAGCATGACCTTGTGACGTTCAGTCTCTTCCCTGAAAGGACATCTGACTCTCACCTGGGTTCTAAGACAGCCAAAGTCAGCGTTCCAGGATGTGCAGGCTGTGTCTTTGTCCTGTATCTTGGATGTCCTGCATCCTGCACTGTCCCACACACACAAAGAATTCACACACACACGATGCAATGTCCAAGGCAGAAAAGAGGAGGGTTTATTTACAGCTTTAAAACATTTATTGAATTCCAGCAGTGACCATGGATTGGAGGAAGAAAATCTTCCTCCTCAACCACACTGGGCAACCCAACAGTCTATCAACAGTCTCCTCCTTATGAAAAGAATGTAAACATTGCTAGATTTTACAATAACAAGAAGGTTATTTATATTAAATTGTATTTGATTTCATTAGAAAAAGGTAAACACAGAAGGCTAAAAATAAGACTTTACAAAACTCCTTAAAAAGATAAAGGAGAACAGCAAGAACCCAGACAACACTGCACTTCTCTGCTGAGACTACTCCCAAAGATGACACACTTCTTATGCTCTTAGGTACCTCTTCTGGTTCTCCCTACACAGACTGGAGGCTGTGGGACCTCCCTGAGAAAATACATGTTTGGCATCTTCCAGGTTTGTTATTCCTAGCACTTCCCCCAAAATTTAACTTCTTAAACTGATACTGGGATTTGCAAAGCCATGCCCAGCAGAGAAAGGAGCACCTGGGGTGGCCTATGCTATTGACTCATTGCCCTTTTTTTTGTTGTAACCACAGATGGAAGTGTCTTCCCATCCATATGAGCAGCTGATAATTTGTGCCATGTCTTGGTGTGGTTCATCTCTGCTCCTCCTGCTTTGGATTCCTCAGTGCCACTCAGATCCATTCAGCTGCTCAGTGACTGCCTCTGGCACCTGTCACTGAGAGCAAGATGTGACACACATTTGCCTCACAGCAGCCTTCATTCAGGCCTGTGCAGGCATCTGCTCAACTTTTTCAAGGAAATTCAAAATTAAGGGTAAGAGATGCAGCTTGAAGTCAATATGATGGTGCCTGGGTTTTTTAAAGTGTGGTGCTGAGTGAAAATACAACCTCCCTTTGTGCAAGTTGCTGATATTTGAGGTAAGTCTTCATGGCAGCTTCTTGCTGGAATTCCTGCTGCATTTGACAGATGATGGATGAAGCAGGAGATAGGAAAAAGGATGAAAGCAAGGCCTTAAATTGTTTCTGTAATTGTACAGCTTTTGTTTGTTTAGGAACAGGTATTAGTGACTGTCAGCTGAACAAACTGTATCTGTGCTCCAAAGACACCTGCTTGGAGTTTCTTTTCTTTCCCAGGCTTCATAAAGATGCAAACAAATCTGTCTCTATTTTAACACTTCCTGGAGGAGTCAGATGGACCCTGCTAACCTACATCTGACAGAATCCCTTAGCCACGCTCTGCACATTGACTGACACAGGTTCACTCAGGTTTTTTTGCCTAGTTACACACAAAATCTGCAATTACAGCTGCTGGAGTCAGTAAGTGCTTCGTGGTGCCCTTGCAAACCAACCTCACATTATTAACATGCCCAAGTAAAATCTCATGGAAAGCTTTACTGCATTTTCCCTGCCAACCCAGTTTTGACTAATTCACTCAGCACAGCCAGATTAATGCTGTTAATGCTCTGTACCTGTTCCCCAGTTCTCTGAGCTCGCTCCTGGGAACTCACAGTGGTGCCTTTGGCCTCTGCTTTGCTGGGAGAGGGTCTGCAGTCACCAGAAGCAGCCCCCCACAGCTGGACAGTTGCAAGCAGCTGTTTTGAAGAGATACACAGAGGGATTTGAACTGGCAGAGACCAGGAACCTGGCAGCTGATAAAACACCATCCTCTGAGGTCACACCTGACCAAACACACCTTCCTCCTGGAGGTGCCCTGGCTGAGGATCAGCCATCCAGTCCCTGAGCCCTGGGCTGGCAGCAGTGGCTCCTGCTGCTGTAGGGAGAGGGCAACCCTTCCTCTACCTTTTCACAGAGAAACTGCCTTCCCTCCTGCCAAGAGAGTTTGGGTTTTATTTTTTTGCTAATCCTGCCATGGCTTTGCCCTGTGCACCCAAGGCAGGCAGAGGATTCTGTGAGGATACCTGGCACAGGGTGCCCAGAGAAGTTATGGACTCCCTATCCCTGGAATTGTCCAAGGCCAGGTCGGATGGGGCTCTCAGAAACCATTTCTAGTGGAAGGTGTCCCTGCCCACAGCAGAGGGTTGGAAGGAGTTGATATTTAAGTTCCCTTCCAACCCAAACCATTGAATGAATTTATGATTCCAAGTCCCAAAACTAATTTCCCATCTTTAATTCCTGCCCCGTTCTGTAACGCTGCAAAGTCAATTTCCTCCTCCTCTTTCACAGATTTCATAATCACAAAACCAGGGGGAGGCAGCTGCACTGCACACGCCAAGGTGAGCCAGCACTGAGTGACGTGTGGACAAAATTGCCTTTGTCATGTTACTTCCTCCTCACATGATTTGGCACTGATGGATTTCCCTTCCCAGCAGAAGGTGGGAGCTGTGCAGGACCTGAAATGAAAGTGTTGCTTCATTCTCAGTGCACTGCTTCATTCTGCAGTGAGAGCTCTTCAGCAATCTGGCAAATTATTCTGTTTATCTACCAAGCAGAAGGAGACATTTAAATAAATAACTGTCCAAAGTAGTTTGAAACCATGTCCAGAGAATAGCACAGGTTCTCACATTCTTGCCCAACAAACAATAAATGATTTTTGGCTTTGGTAATTTTTGGGTGTCCTTTTTTTCCTGTTGTGACTATACTTACATGTCAAGTTTAAACTTCTTGAAGTATTTTATAATTTCTGCCATATTCCAAAGCTCAATGACGTGGCAGGGTACATTTATTGCTGTGCACTATGTATCATATTATTTTGTACCACAGATGTATGTAAATTCCCAATGTGTGGTTTTAGCTAACAAAGAGATCTGCAGAGCCCTGCAGAAGAAACCTATGTGTGATAAAGAGATCACACAGAACATGTAAAGAGCATTTTTCCCTAGATGCCTGACCTGTAACTACCTCTTAAGTCTGTGCAGGTTGTTCTGACCACAGGACAGAAATTTTTTACTCATTTCTCCCCACCTTCCTCAAGCCCTCCCTTTAAAACAGCAACAGATGTAATAATTCAGTTGTGCACAATCTGTTGTTACTCACTGTGTACTTTTATCTGATAAATATACCTTGCCTGTGGATTTCTCTTTCCTTTGCCCTGAGGCAAATAACACATTCCCATAGAAATCAAAGGACGTTGCACTTTCTTTACGAACTGGAAACTCAGTTATCTCTATGCTTCTTCAAGTGGAAATGGTTTCTGTAACACAGGGCCTGTCCTGTGGCTTGAATCACTCAGCTGAATAATGAGCTTTATACAAGAGCATGCAGTGAGAGGACAAGGGGGAATGGGAATCTAAACCTACTGTCCTTCCCTTTGAAGAAAGAAAGAAATTCTTCCCTGTGGGGGTGGTGAGGCACTGGAACAGGTTGCCCAGAGAAGCTGTGGATGCCCCTGGATCCCTGTAAATGTCCAAGATGAGGTTGGAAAGGGCTCTGAGCAGCCTGGGATAGTGGAAGGTGTCCCTGCTCGTGGCAGGGTTTTGGGGTTTTAAGGCCCCTTCCAACCCAAACCATTCCATGATTCTATGAAATAACTCATCTCTTATTGTAGCCAGTGGCACAATTTAAAAATTCGTGGTCAGATGGGTTGAACTCAAAAAGGAAAGGCAGACCTCTGGTAGAAGTGAAGGCCCAAAGATTGGAGAGGAGGTAGTGCAAGTCTTCCTTCATGTAGCTTTTCCTCTGCTGGGCACTTGAGCCTACTCTCAGAAATATATCTGAACACACTCTCAGGAGACATTCCAGCCCACCTGTCCACCATCTCTCTGGAAGGCATCCCATGGCCCAAAGAGGATCTGAGGCCTGATGCACGTGGGCAATATTTTAGCTCTTCCAAGTACCACATTCCCAGAGGTGGATGAGCTCACATTTTGTACATTCCCATATTTACGTGCAATGATGAATTTATTTACAGCTGATCCTTAGAGATGACGTAATTACTCTTTTCATAGTTCCCTGTTTCTGCTGATAATGATCTGGTGAGGCTGTTGACTCTCTACTCACATTGCTGCAGGGAATTTCCCCAGGCTAGAGGGACAAGTAAAGGACAGCCATAAGTGAGATGTGTCATTATTTCTGTCCTTCCCCTCCTCATTTTTTTTTTTTTTACCAGTTTTGGCCAGCTAGAAGGTGCTGTGAAGGAGAAAAGGAACTTTCTTAATTAAAAGTGCACTACAGACGTGCCTTTTTGAGGTCTCTTGCTGTGTGATTGCATCACTACTGAAAACTGATATTTCATTCCTGCTCATTCAAAACTCCTCTGTCCTCCTCCTTTCCCTTTTCACCTGGGGTAGACAGAGTCCTCTCCCTCTTCAGCAAACAACAGTTTAGCTGAAAATACTTTGAAAAACTATAAAACTGAATTCTTGCAAGGCTGGGGTGTATCTAGTAAATTCAGCAAGATTTACCTACTACACCAGCAAGATTAACCTACTCGTGGTGCCAAGAAACCAGAATTTGGGTGGTAAATCTCAGCAAAAGCAGAACCCTCCTTGGTTTAATTCTTTTATAAACAGAAAAGCAAAGGTATTGTTCACTTGGAGAAAGGAGGGAAAGCTTTGGGATATTCAGGGAGTTTGGAGAGCCAACCACAATGAGTCAAACCTCAGGCTTCATGGGATAAGAGTGGATCCTTTCTGGAATCCTGCAAGAGTATCTTTGGCTGAATCACTTAGTGGAGAGAAGGCCAGCCTAGGATAGAAAATATGTTTTTCCAGTCAGATAATGAACCTCTAAGTGCTCCTCCCTCCACCCCCTCTATTTCTGTACTGGCAGCAATAACAATAACTATTAATTTCAAGTGGCATGAGTTTGGGAAAGCGTTGCTTTCCAGTGCTATTATGCAGGAACTAAGCAAACCCACAAACCTGTCTATAGATATAAAGAGATAATAAGATTGCCTTCCAGCCTGACCTCATGGAGACCTGCTGAGCTCAGGAGATTGTTTTGTCCTGCTTACCAAGAGTTCTGCCACTCCTGGGAGCTGCTCTGCTCACCTGTCCCCAGGTGACCCAAAGCTGCACATGCAGCAGTGAGGGCAGGGTTTTTCCAAAACCACATTTGGGACAGGGGAAAGAGGTTTTGAAGTGCCTGCACATCACCAAAATATTTATAATGTGACTAGAGCCAAGACTAAATGTTTATAATGTGACTAGAGCCAAGACAAATTTCAGCACATCACCAGAACAGGCTGGTGAGATGTGCTCTGTCTCTAGCTGGGATCTGCCTTTTTGTGTTTGGAGGAGCTGGGCTGTGGCCAAGCCATGGTTTCTTCCCAAAAGAAGAAACTTCTTTTGAACTTCTTTTGAAGCTTCTCTCAGGTAGTGCAGTCCTGGTGCCCTCCTTCATCCCTCCTCACGTTTTCCTTACCCCAGTACAACGTGCCACCACAGGAATGGACAATGGGAAAAGCCCTCAGCAATCCTGCTCTCAGGCTGGGCTGTGAGGCACTCACACCCAGGAACAAGGAGAAAAGAATGTGCTGAAGAAAAAGCAAACACAGATCTGCACTGATAAGATCAGGAATGGCAACGGCGTTTTTTGTTCTCCTGAAGTGAACGCAGGTTCTGACCTTTGTGGGTTAATTTTAGAGATTTGACTTCAACTTTCAGGCAGTGTTGCTTGTTTGGACAGCACCTGTAGTGTAAATTGGCATCAGATTTGTGAAAATACTTCCACTCAGCCAACAAATCCCACAGTTAAATAAGAAATCTATAGGGAAATATACTCAAGAGTATTTGAATTAATTGCTTTTCCTTAAATATCCAGGGTGTGCACTTCTCTTTTACACTTGCACATGAATCCTTCCCCATAAATTTTATTCACCTGCTGTTTGAGTCACTCAGGTGAGAAGGCAGTTTTCACCTGACTACGAACATTGCAAAGTGGTGTGTGGACTCAGGATTGCTAAATAAAGGAGGGGCTCCTCCCTTGGCTTGCTTCCCCTTCCCTTTCACCTCACCCACCAGTGTCATTTCCTCGTTCCCTGTTACGTAGCAGAGCTGAACAGAAAGTTGTCACAGAATCAGACAATCACTGGATGGTTTGAGTAGGAAGGGACCTTAAAGATTGTCCAGTTCCAACCCCTGCCATGGGCAGGGACACCTTCCACTCTCCCAGGTTGCTCTCAGAGCCTCATCTGACCTGGTCTTGGACACTTCTAGGGATGGGGCAGCCCCAGCTTCTCTGGGCACCCTGTGCCAGGGCCTCACCACCCTCAAAATAAAGAATTTCTTTTAAATATCTAACCTAAACCCACCCTCTTCCAATTTGAAGCTGTTTCCCCTTGCCCTGCCACCACCTGCCTTCACAAATTGTCTCTCTCCATCCTTCTTGTAAGCTGAATTCTCAGCAGCTTCTTTACTAATTCAGAATTTGTAGCCAGTTTTCACTTCTTGAGGCTGAGTTCAGGGCTCCTTTTGTGTCTTCAACAGTAACTGGGAGACAAAGGCAGTAGCAGAAATGCCAGGCAAGTGGGTTTAATAATTTGTGTCACTGTAGAGCAGAGGGGGGCAGATTGGCAGTGGAGCCACTGTGCTGCTTTGTGCTTTGCAGGACATGAGTGTCCCTTTCCCCAGGGAGATCAGTGGAAGAAATAAGCTGTTTGCAAAATGTCCTGTGATTTTGCACCCACATATTCTCCTAGGGTCCAGCCCTGTTCAGAGTGCTGTCTTAATAATAATTAGCAGGACAGCATGATCAGTGTGCCTTGTAACTCAAAAAGGTTTAATAAAATAATGCAAAATAATACAAAAACAGCAAGCAAAGATCAAAGCCAAGGACAGTGTAAGGACAGATCCTACACCTGCTACAACACCCCAAAAAGGCCACGAGACCCTTTGTTCTGTCACCTTTTCTACCCAATGGTCGGGGATGGATCTATTGTCAAAATTGCCAATAGGAAGGGGTACAGGTTGTGACAAACAGTGACAAGGGCCAACAGGCGCTCCTCTCCTGGCACTGAGCCAATTACAGAGAGAAAAACACAGAACTTTCTGGCTAAGCTTCCTAAAATGTCTAAAGGTAAAACAATACCCTTTCCTTATACAGAACTACCCACTCGGGAGTGAGGGGTGCATTACTACAATACCCTGCCACTGATCTAAGAAATATTTCTGGGGTTTGTGTGGTTTTTTGTTTTTTGTTTTGTTTGTTTGTTTGCTTTTGGTTTTTTTCAGGGGGGGGGCGGTGTTTTGTTTTGTTTTGGTTTTTTTGTTTGTTTTGGGTTTTGGGGGTGGGGTTTTTTGTGGTTTTTTTTTTGTGGGGTTTTTTGTTGTTGTTTTTTTTTGTTTTTTGGGGTTGTTTTGTTGGGTTTTTTTGTTTATTTGGGTTTTTGTTTGTTTTGTTTGTTTGTTTTGTTTGGGTTTTTTGGTTTTGGTTTTGGTTTTGGTTTTTGTTTTTTGTTTTTTTTTTCATGCCATGCAGTGACACATCTCCCATGCAGTAATAAATGTCACATCACAGGACAGAAGATTACCAACCAACAGCCCTTGTGATTTACATTTCACCTGTGCATACATTTCTGTGTTTTCTCTGCTGTGAGGACACAAATGTCTGGAGGGACCTCAGCACTGGGGTTTTTTCATTTCAGTGGCCTCTGGAGCCACCTCCCCTCACGTTCCACACAAAGGGGCACTTACCACCCTCCACACCCATCCCATTTTGCACAGCATTCACCCTCAGAAAGGTGTTGGTCAGAGAGAGACACATGGTGAAGAATGAGCAATAAATGTGCACATGCACAGTGTACCCCAAGGTACTCCAGTTAGCAGCAGGCAACCATTTCTTGCTTTCTTCAGGAAATACATTTACAACCCTAAAGCTCCTCTATTTCTACATCTCTCCACAACTTACATTGCTTTCATAAAAGTAAATAAACAGAATACATATCCTCACACTGTTCAACCACCTGCATATTTGGGTTTTAAGTTTTCTTCAGGGAAATAGAAAGTTTTGAAATTTTGAAATTGAAAGTGCTTGACATTTCCACACACCAGTTCTTCACCTTTTGTGGTTGCAATTGATCTGCTGCACTAATTCAGATGAAAGCTTTCCGTGCCAGATGTGGGCAGAGTTTTAGTCTCTAAGGAGTGGTATCTGTACCACTTCAGGAAATCTTTGTGGAAGTACTTCAGCCAGATATCTAACCACTAAATTTCTCTGTTAATAAAACAAGGGAAATCCATCTCAGCAAAACCCTTGGGGCAGATGAATTGTGAAATGAAGCCAAATCGTGTTTCAAAGTTCTGAAAATCTCAAATGGCAGCTGCTGTAGAGATGCAAACTTTGAGGTTTTTCCATAATTCTTAGGCACTGAAATCGAATGACTGCCAATGTCAACACGAGCTTGAAGGACTTGAATGGATATTTTAACTATTTTAATAATTTAATTAATAATTACCTAATAATTAATTTAAGTATTTAATGTTGTTTTATTTGCTAGTGATCATAGATCCTCTTGTTACCCTATGCACTCTGCACTTGAAATACAGAATCACAGAACATCCTGATTTGAAAGGGACCCACAAGGGTCAGAGTCCAACCCCTGGCCCTGCACAGACACCCCAACAATCTCACCCTGTGCTGGAATGTTGTCCAAACTCCTGGAGCTCTGGCAGCCTTGGGGCCATGCCCATTCCCTGGGCAGCCTGTTCAGTGCCCACCCACCCTCTGGAGGAAGAACCTTGCCCTAAATTCCATCCCAAACCTCTCCTGACACCACTTGATGCCATTCCCTCAAGCCCTGTCATGTTCACAGAGAGCAGAGATTGCACCTTCTCACACACATTTCCTTTGCAGGGCTCACACAGGAACCCAAAGGTTTGTTCTCTGGTGATTCATTTAAAGAACAGGTGCTTTAGAGAAGAATCATTAGCTTGTGATAAGATCCCTTTGTTTCTGGGGTTATTCTTGCTAGATAAGTGTGCCAGCTTATCCTATGTTTGAAGGCCAGGGACTGATCAGGCTGGTGGAGGAGAAAGTCTCCAAAGCCACAGTCTAGGCTAGAAAATCATTGAATTAATACCCCTCTGGAGAGAAAACCAGACCAAATTAAAGTGAGGAAAGAAAAGAGCATTCTAAGGAACTGAGGCAGAAAGAAATAACAGCAGAGGACAAGTCTCAGTCATTGATCTCCCACTGGAGCCCTCGAAGGAAGACAGTAACAGGGAAACAGAGCCTGCCATTATATTCAGTCCTGAAATGAAACAAAACAAGAATGTGGGTCCTATCCTCCTCCCATTAATGCTGGCAGGCCCCAGAAGAATAATTTGCATTCCAGCTAAGCCCCTGCTGTTTTCATATCTGACTTGCAAAGCAGTTTCTCAGAAATAAGCTGGAACAGGCAGGGAGAGCTGAGCCCACCTGGCAGTTGTGTTAACCCAGACAGGAGCTTGATGTCTTTGAGCTGCCCCAGAGCAACATCACAGGAAAAGTCAAAATCATCTTAAGCTGAAACATCTTTCACAAACTTGTGGGGTGGGTGCAGACTGTTTAAACTCCTTATCCACAAATGTCACCAAATTCTTGTTCCCACACCTGTGTTGTGTAGGGACATTTTTTTGTGAGGCTTTGGAGCACAAAAAGGGATTGTGATGCCCTGCCTGGTATACTGAGCACTCATTGCAGGTAATTATCTCTTTTCTCAAAGTGCACAAAGGTTGAGGCTGTTTTTCATTGTGAGAGAAAAGCAGCTAGAAGCATTCAATAATCCACATAGTCACGGAATTAACTTTGTCACTAATTGTAGTAATTGGCACTGACATTCTGCTGTGGTGCTGAGGACAGGCAGAGAGTCAGGCTGTGTATTTTTAGAGATGGAGATTTCTGTAACTCTATATCCAGGCTGGATGGGCCTCCGACCAACCTGTGGTAGTGGAAGGTGTCCCTGCCCATGGCAGGGGGTTGGAATGAGATGATCTTTAAGGCCCCTCCCAAAACAAATCATCCTGTGAGTCTGTATTTTAGGTGCAGGGCAATGTGTGTTACAATGCATGCAATATTCATATTTTATCATTACATGAGTCACCTATTATCTCATTTTTATATTTGCTCGCTGCTTTGAAGGTGTTCATTATTTTGTCATTTACCTGATTCATGCCTTCCTTTATTTACTGTTTTTAATGATAAGTACCAGGGTTTCAGGCTATTTAAGTGTTTAAGGATAAATCCCAGATTTTCACTGGGATGATTCCATAGAAGGCACACCAGTCTAGAAATACAGGTTGTAACTGCCTTGCTGCTGGTGAGCAAAAAGTCTTAATTCTTTGTGAAAGAAAAATTGAACTAGTGGAAGAAAATTTGAACTAACTGCCTGTGTGTTCCTCTGCAGGCTGAGGAGAATCCAGTCTCCAGTGGAGAATTCCAGCTAGCCGGAAATCCAGTGTCAGTCCCTCTCCCTGAATGTTTGGCAGGGAGCAGCTCCACTGCCCTTGTGCTGTTTGTGCAGAGGGGTCTGTCTTGGTTTGGAAAGACAGGTATCTGCCAGGGAAAGCTGGAGTTTTCCTTGGAATGGAGAATGCAAACCCCTCACCCCCTCCAAATTATTAAAATTTTGCAATTAAGGGCTTTCAGGCAAAGATTTGGGAATAGGAATAACAGTTCTTTACTAGGAATATTAACAATACAAATGTAGTAGAAAACAAAACCAACCAACCAACCAAACAACAATCCTAGAAACCCTAACAGAGTCAGAGCTACAACCTGACACCCTGTTGGTCAGTGTGTTGGAAGCAGGCCACAGTAAATCCTCCTGGAGTGGCAGATGTGGTTCTGTTGAAGCAGAGATGATCCTGAGAGAAAAGGGTCCAGTGATGGTGAGAAGGGTCCAGTCTTCCTCTAAGAACCTGGTGAAGCCAGACAGCTCTATGTTCCTGACTCTCAGTTTTATCCAAGTAGGAATGGTTGGCTCCTCCCACTGGGTGGAGCATCTCACAATGGCACAACTCCTGACAAGCTTGGGGACAACTGCTTGGGGAGTTTTAACAGCCCATTAGCAGCAGATATCCCCTGGTGGGAGGAAGGGTGGTGAAAGAGATAAGAAACACTGCTCCACCTGGTTTGAACAGCTGGCCCATTATCAGAAGGCATCTGCCCCCCTCCCCCAGAGTTACAAGAGATAAAGAAAAACATCTCCCCAACTGCTTTCAACAGATGACATAGAATACACATTTTTGGTTCCATAACCCAAGAGAGGGTCCAACCCAGACTGGATTCCAGGGTTGTTGAAACATGGAAACTTTGGCTGCCTGCACACAGTTGGTTAACTCAAATGTACAGAGTGAACTCTTGGAAGGAAATCATTTATTTAGCACAGCAGACAATTAATGATCAGCATTCAGTCCTCAGCCAAAAGAGATCCCCACGCACCCTTAGCACAAGTACATTTTCTTCATGGTGGTCTCATCTTCTAATTCTAGTCCTGAATCTTTCAGGTCTTGCACCTGCCACTGAGACAATGGAAAATGTATGATTGGAGCCTATCCTTGCAAAAACCCCCCCAAAACACAAACAAAAACAAACAAAACCCAAAACCACAAAAAACCCCAACAACAAAAAACCAAAAACCACACCAAAAAATCAAAACAAAAAAACCCCAACCAACCAAAAAAACCCCCAAAAACAAACAAAAAAACTCCCACAAAACAAACAACAACAACAACAACAAAAAACCAACAAAAAAACCCAAAAAACCCCCCAAAACAAAACAAAAAAACCAAAACAAAAAAAAGCTTCCACAAATGTCTTCTCTGAATAAAAAGAGGTAACACATTCTCCCCAGTGACATCTATGCTTTTAAAAAAGTGTGGGCCAGGGAGAGAGTTGATGCACTGAACCTCTGGTCTCTCACAGTGCTTAACTCTTAACTCACTCCCTGGTTCTCCCCAAGACAAACCTGCCTTAGAGGGATGAGCTCTGAGCAGTGTAATTTTAGCCAATTTTTGTCTCTGGCCTTGGGGCCAAGGAGCAGTCCAGAGCTTCTATTTTATGATATTTGTGTTGAGGGTGATATTTTGGCACCTCCTTTTCTTTTTCACTTCCCATTTCTAGAAAAAAAAACAGGTGGGGTTTTTTTGGTTTTGGTTTTTTGGGGGTTGTTTTTCTTTCTTTCTTTTTTTTTTTTTTTTGGTGGTGGGTTTTTTGTTTGTTTGTTTTTTGATTTGGTTGGTGTGTTTTTTTTGTTTGTTTTGTTTTGGTTTGTTTTGTTTTGTTTGGTTTTGTTTTGTTTTGTTTTGTTTTTTTTTTTTGTAAAACCACAACACTTTGAAAAAGGTGGTAGAAATTGGGAATCCTGGTCCTGGCTGTGGTGGTATTTTTCACATTGTGTTAAAGCAAAAGTAATGATTTTCCATGAAAAGGGTGTAGGTATGAAATGGATGGAGCAAAGTTTTCTTGCAGAGTCATTACCTAAAGCATATCAAAGAAAATGATCAACACAGAGGAGTCACTGGCAAAAAAAATTGCTCCATTGAAAAGTCTTTAATTACGTTTTGTTGTTGTTTTGGTGTTTTTTTCTTCCCATAGAGAACAGACTATTGAAAACCAAAACTTGTTTGCATGAAAAGAAAATCTCCCTGAGAAGCAGACTGTTTTCACTGGAATTATCGTGGAAAACTTATCACAACACTTCTTCCCAAAGTACTATCAAATAAGTTTGACTTTGCCTTTATAACTGTGTGTTTTGGATAACGTTGCCATTTCACAAAGTTGGGAAATCAAAGTGTTTAAACTCAGACAGGAGTCACAACCAGACTGTTCAGCTTTAATGCAACCAAAACTTTGCCTCAGACTGAATTTTTGTTTTTCACAGCAACTTGTAGCTCTTTGAAGGGTGGTGGCATTTTGAGCCTTGAGGTTCAGAGTCTTGAAACAACACAGTGATTCCTGTGGCTCTCATACCTACTGACACTTCTGTTAATGCTGAGCCCAAATAATTTTTAAAATTTTATGGCTCACTTTTGTGGACTAAGGCTGGGAAAGGGGAAAAAAGTGATTTATAAGATACCCTTCCTAAAAATACCTTGAAACACCTGTGCCAAAAAGGTGCTTATTGAATGAATTCTTTTTTTCCAATATCTATAGGTGAAACAAAATTATTGATCACAAGGGTTGATACAGAGCATCAGTGTTGTGGTTATTGAAGTTATACTGTTGGCAACAATCCCTGGCTCAGTGCTCTTGAATTCCACCCTGGAGCCCACAGGAGATTTCTTTATTTTCACCTGTGGTTCCATGATTAACATGGGTATTTGTTCTCTGACAGTGGGGTATTTTAATGTGTTCCTGCAGCAGATGTTGTGTTGGTGATGCTGATTTGTGGAGAATCTCTTTTCTGGAGTAATTTTCCCTTCATTTTCCTGCCCAGAATTATGGGGACTCCACAGCTTTATTCCCTGCTAGAGCAAACCAATGGAAATGCACAGCACAGAAGAAGGAAGTAAAGAAATGAAATCACAGAAACAGCATGGAGTCATTAGTATAGATCCAGATTATCAGAGTTTTTCTAATTCTGGTTCTAGAATTAATTCTGGCTGCTCTTCTCTGATCTCTCTCCCTGTGCAGTGCTGCTGGGTGAGGCAGCAACATCCTCTGATGATGTTGTGCTTTGGGTTTTGTGCCCTGCCCAAATGCAGAACACTTCCCCCTCTCTCAAACTCCTCTCCTGCACAACAAGCCTCTCCCTATTTTTGCTATCCCTTATTTCCAGACAAATCCACGTTTTGGAAGCCTCAGGGATTCCAGGCTATGCTGTGACCTGTGGGCATTGATTCCTTTCAGCTGCATCTCTGATTCTTTATCTGTTCTGCTTTGTCCTGGTATTTTGTACCTGACTCCTCTCCCATTTGCTCTTTTCAGGATAACCCAATGCGAGGCTGGGAAGGAAAATGTGGGTTTTATTTGGTCAGAGCAGGTTAGAGCCCACTCATCACCTTTGTGGCTCAGCACCCTGCCTTGCCAGTCCTCCCCAAAAGGAATTCTGCTGTGCCAGCTGTAAGCAGCAATGGTTTATAATGCATTAAAAAGTGTCTCAACATGAACTTCAAATTCCCTAAATCTAGGAGGCAAGTAGAGGTACCTTTGTCTCTTGTTTCTTTCCTTTTAATTTCTTTAATTTTTTTTCCCCCAAGAAAAAATCAGGATTATTCTTAGCTTGGTTGGGCTGAGCTTTAGATCTTGATTTAAGAAAGTCTTCAGTGTGGTTGATATGAGAGAAGGGACACTACTGTATTGTTTAGTTCTCAAGCCAAGACAATTTATACTCTTTGAATACCCAGTGCTAATACCATCTAATTTCCTTATACCTGATTAAATTTTAATGCTTCTCAGAAATATTTTTTTTTACCCTGTAACATTTTAAACCCTCATGAGCTGTAAGTTTTGAGTGCACGTTTAAAGCCAAACACTTGGAATGTTTTGGGGCTTTTGGGATTTATCAGATCTGTGCTGTTTGAAATCACACCAGATTAGAAATGCAAAAAATCAGTTGAAAATAAGAGAGCTTGTTAAAAAAAAAACAAAACAAAAACAAAAAACAAACCCACATTCTCTCTGGCACTGAAATTACAAAAGGTGTTAGGCAGGAGAATCTCATGATTTATGATTAATGAGAGAGTAAACATAAAATAAAAACCTTAGAGACAGAGTTAATGTGTAATAGGCTGACACAGAAACAAACCCAGTGGCTTCCTCTGAATAATGCAGCTGTGCATTGCTCAGGGGGGCTGAGCCCTCTGGAATCACAATCCCACAATAAGGAAATGAAGAGAAAACTCAGTGGTAGGGCACTTCCTACACAAGTGTGGTTGTAAATAATGCAGAATGGCAGCTGGAAATGTCACTGACCCACAGCTAGTATTAAAATTATGACATCAATATTAATAATAATAATGAAAATAAAGAAAATTAAAGCAACACCACCAATAACAGTAATAATAACCTTGAGTGATTGAGTGATTGTAGAAGGCAGGAGGGTTTGAATGTCTGAAATCCATGTTGTGACCACACTTTGTGACAGTGCAGGTACATCCTGCTTCTAAGGCTCTTTCATTCACCAGCATTTCCTTATGGGAACAGGTTGGCTACAGAGCCCAGTTTGTGTTATTCTAAGATGATGAACACACATTTTGATTTTTACCAGTGACAGTTACGAACTTACAGACATTTTTACACATATGGGAAGTACAGTTCTTACCTAAAACCCCCATTTTTCCTTCACTCCTAACACCCACAGACCAATGCACATCCTCAATGTCACAGTACTGACACAGTTTTTGGAAGTTCTTGGACATGTAAGTTTAGTGCTACAGCAGGATAAAAGAAGTTAAAACCAGTATTATCCTCTTCCCCCAGACTGTGATTTCCACTAGAAATTCCATTTCTGACTTACAAAATGACAAGTGAGAGTCTGGAAGCGTTTGGGGATGGCTGTCAGGAGGGAAAATTAGAAAACTGAGTGGCTCAGAATGGGTTGCTTGTTTTTCAGCTGTCACTAGCATTTCTCCCCAACACTTGCTGCTTCTAATTCAAGTTGGCTGAGGGGCTCAGAATCCCACAAGAATTTTGTTTTTCTCCACATTGTATTCCTTGATTGAATAAAAGATACTGCCTTCACCAATTCAGCTGCACTCTGTATTTCTTTTAGCTTCATCCTTCTTTTTCTTTGTTGTTTTGAGAAGTTAAACCCTTGGTAAACACAGACTTTTAACAATGTGTTTTTAAGCAGATAGAATTTGGTATCTAAAGATGTTGGGCTTTTTTTTCAAACTCTTGAGTCTTTGATCACCCCAAAGGAATGACAAAGTTTTTTTGCAAGTGAACTATGTGTCATTTAATATTGTTATTTCCTCGTGTATCTTCACCCTCAAACTGCAGGTGAAACTCCTGAGTTTCCTCAACATCTTTCAAAAATAAATGTAAGAATTAAGAGATCATTTAGGTCTTCAGTTTATAGGTGGGTGAGATGAGTCACAAGGAACTTAAAATATTTGAGAAAGGTCGCCAGTTTAATACTGGGAGGTCTCTTACCTGCAAGGCATGTGGCAAAACTTGTTCTATGTTTACCAGAAAGCAACATTTACTGTAAAGTACATGACAAGCTGATTTTAAAGTTGGTTTGGTTTGGGGGCATTGTCAGGGTGAAGGAAGAGAAACTGTGGGATTGAGGCTGCCTAACAGAGGAGCTCATCTGAACCTCAGCCCTGCTGACAGGCTCTAATGCAACATCCAGCCCCTCTCCTGTATCTATTTTCTGAAAAAAAAAAAAAAAAAAGAAAAGAAAAAAGAAAAAAGAAAAAAGAAAAAAGGAAAATATTTTTGGGGGGTTTTTTAATGCTATATGTCATTTGCTGTATGTTAGTAAAAATGGGCTTATGCTGCCAAACCTGAACTTGGTTTCTTCTTCTGGTTCATAAAAGACTTCTCCTTCCCTGCAAGTTAAGTGTCACTAAAAACCAGTGGTGCTTCTAAGATGCAAAGAATTTGACTTAATAAACTCTGCAGCCAAGTTTCCATGAGTGTCATTTCATGGAAAATCCTGGTTAAGAAAGTAGGGAGTGGCATTTCCCACCCTGTCCTCCAGAGTTTGCAAGCTCATTAAAGGTTATTTGCATGTGAGTAGGACCTGCAGAGGTCAGGGAGGGGGTTTAGGGTCAAAAACTTCCCTGGTGTGTGGAATTATACTTCCAAAGTTCCCAGTTGAGCATGAATTAGAGACTGGGTTTGGCCTTATAGAAGTCCAAGAGAGAGAAGTCTGACAACATTGACCTCCTAAGTAGAAGAAAAACGCAATTTCCAATTATTTATGCAAGCGGAAATGGCTTATCTTTATTCTTTAAGAGTTCCAGTTAGATCTGTAAACAAGTGGTTGCTAAGAAAAGATCTGACTGAGTCAGGAGTTTCTACATCAAACAAGGCACCGAGCTGAAATTGCTGCCTCACACCAGAGAGTTCCTTAAGTTCCTTCCAAGGAATATTTGCCTTACTTCCCTGCCAGAGTAAAACCGAAATGAAACCAATTTTAGAAAACAGCTGCTAAAGCAAAATCTGGAATTTATGCAATTATAGATGTGCCAAGTCTTGCACAGGTCTACAAAAAACTTGAAAAAGAATTAGGTAAATAATGATCTTCCTTCTTCAAGCCTTGCTCTGCCCCACTCCACTCCATCCCACCCTACTCAAACAGCATTCCTTTCACATAGTGTGATTGGAAAAAAAAAAAATCTCACTGCAAATGATTTAATGAAGACTTTTACCAGTATAAACCTCAGGGAGGGAAGGGTGTTAAAAATATGACAAAATTTAAATGTTTAAGTCGTTGATGAGCCCCAAGCACACAGAGGCAGGTTTGACATCATTGAGCTAAAGTTGTGACCCAGATTTGGTGACCAGCAGAGACTGTCCATGGCAGCTGCCTGCCGTTAGAAGGATTTTACCTGCTAAAGAAAATGGGGATAAACTCAGTTAAGAATGACAAGCCTGGTCATCCAGTATATTCCACCTGCTTCAAAGAAGTGAAATAATGGAGATTTACAACCACTCCAATCTCTTTACAGTGTTGCAGAACCAATGACTGGCATCTATTTGGTGCATTTCTAGCAATTTGTTGTTCTAATACAATAAACATGCAAGTTTGAACTGAATATTTAAACATTTGCTCCTAAATAATTACTAATACAGGAAACTATGGAGGAAAAAAAAAAAGAGGCGGATCTATAGATTAGGGCCAGACTTTTGGACCCAAGGCTCCTCAGTTCTGGATCTTAGTCATGCATTGCCCAGACCCAAGGTTGTTGGAATATTTCACTTATTGAACATGCTGAACGAAAGGGTGCTCAGTTGTGTTGCACTGCTCACTAAATTCTTCCTGTCTTTGACTCACCTTTGGATCACACTCAGCCCTCGGTCCATTCAGGGAAAGCAAGCATGCCTCAACAGAAAAAGGCTGGAATTTATGACAGAACAGGTCAGGTGTGAGATTTCCGTTGCCTTGGCCGCCATCCCAACGGTGCGTGAGCGACTGGCGGAGGCTGGGACGCAACAGTTGCAGCCTCGCCCCTGTTTAAATTACCCAAGTGCTCCCTTCAAAATGTCACTCTCACGCACGGCAGGAGCGCTGCAAGGAGGGGAAGGCTCAACATGGGCACTGGGAACTGCCTCTGGCATTTCATCCTCTCTGCTTCCCTCTGTAAGTAAAAAATATATTCGGTTATTTACTGTCGCGACCCATTCAGGAGGTGCCCTCGAGGAACATTCAAAATTATAATCAGGGAAAAGGGGGCTGCTGAAAATAAATATAAAATCCAATGACGGGCAATATTTACAGGATTATGGTGTTTTTTCTTTTTTTTTTGTTTAGCATTGGATTTCAGCAGATATTTTAGTAGAGATATAAAGCTGTAAGTAGGTAAAAGAATGAGAGCAAAGTATTCAGAAAACTCATCTGAAAGATCAAACATGCAGTGTCTGCATGATTTTATGACTTTTTTTTACCCCCAAGCTTAGTTATGAATGATGCATTTTGCCAGTTTTTCTCCTCTGAAAGAGTCTTTAGGAAAAGACACAATAAAAAACATGGATTAGGTTGTATTAGCTGTGCTGTGTTCTCACTGCACTGCAAGAGATTTAAAAAAAAAAATCTAGAAATTCAGAGGGCTGCATTATTTTATTCTTAATGTCTGTTTTCATGTTGTTCAGTGCAGAGGAACACAAGTTTCTTGACTGATCAATACCTGCTGTTAAAAATCTGAGAAATACCAGCAGAGGATCTTACAATTCAAACTGTATTTGGGTGTAGAAAAGATACCTAGTCTGTGGGAAGAATCTTGAAAAATATGTATTGTTACATTACAAGTTTCTATGTAGACATCAAACAATATGAATATACCACCTTCATTTTACAAGTGAATAGAGTCAAAAGCAGTTAATTAATGTGGTTCTTAAGAATTTGATAGAGCTGCTCCAGTGCACCCTGTCTGAGAACCCTCTAAGTTCCATTCAGCCAAACCCAAAGATCCAGGATAATAATTAAGTGTTGCTAAGGAGTAAAATTGCAGTAAGGCAGAAGGATATGTCTGGGTTTTTAACAGGAACAAAGCCACTCTTCAAAATCAAAGTTGAGTTACCAGATCAAGTAAATGAAATAAGCCCAAATTAGCCTGACTGTTTAATCACAATGGGAAAAGGGTTTGATTTTCATTTTAAAGAAACTTTGGAAGTTTTAGAAATGTTGTCACCTTCACATTTGCAAACTACAGAGTTACAATTTATTTGTAGTTGGAAATAGAGGTAAACACAGGAAGGCAATGAATTTTCACCCAGGATTTATATGATTTAGAACATCAACAGAAAGATATCCTCAGAAAAAATTGTTCTCTCCTGCCTGACAGAAAGTAATTAGAAAAGGAATAAATACCTTGCAAAATAAAGAAATTGAAGCAATAAAATGTACACAATCAGGTAAGGAGAAAATTATATGGAAAAATGCATTCCACTAATTTTTAATTTTTCTGTTAATTCTCTAAGAATTTTACTTTAGAGCAATCACAGGATCATAGAATCAGTAAGGATGGAAAAAACCTTTAGGATTGAGTCCAACCTTAAATCTAACACTGATGAGTTCCCCATTAACCCCCCTTCTTACTTTAAATCAAATAATATTTACAAGAAGAAAAGTACATAGAAAATTGAAAAAAAATTTGTAGACTTGGAATAGAAAGGTAATATAAATCTCTACATTTATACAGAAAAAAGGCATTACCAGGAAATTGGTAAGATCTCCTCAAACGTATGCAAATGGAAAAGGAAGTAACAGAAATTTCATGGTAGCTGAGGAATAGCAAAGAATATAAAACTGAAAATGAGGAAGGAAAGGAATAACAATGAAGATGAGAACGTTAAGTGAATTTTTCGCACAAGAACAAAGTCACACTTGGTAGACTATTAAAGTACTTCACAGAATGACAGGGCAACAATCCATAATCCACATTTCTGAAATTCTGACAGGTACTGTAATAGCATTGGAGGGAGACACAACGACTGCCACCGCTGAGATCCAAGTAAATGTCTCGAGGAGCATCAACGACACCAGCACTGACCCAGCTGCAAACAGCTCAAATGCCTCTGTGGCAGAGCCCAACACCCAAATAAACAACTCCCTCCTGGGCACAACCTCGCTGTCCCCCTCCACGGTGGGGGAGGTGGGTGAAAGGAGGATGGTCACCACACCCACAACAACGAGCCCACTGGTGATGTCTGCAGGGAGCACTGCAGTGAGCTCAGCACTCCCAACAGCAGGAACTGGCACCACTGCCCCCAGCACAGGTACAGAGAGTGGCACTGCTTCCTCCTCACCTCTCAGCTCTCAGCCACGACGAGCCACTCCTCCTCCTCATCCTCCTTGTCTTCCTTGTCCTCATCCTCATCCTCATCCTCATCCTCATCCTCATCCTCATCCTCATCCTCATCCTCGTCCTCCTCCTCCTCTCCTGAGGGCTTCCCAGCTGTGACTCCCACCTCACAGCAGAGCAGCACCAGCAGCACCACTGAGGTGCTCCTGGCCACCACATCCCACCCACCCACACCACAGGTGTTCTCCTCTCCCTCCTCCAGTGCTGGCACTGTGGGCATTGAGTTGGACACTGGGACAGCAGAGCCCATCATGAACAGCCCAGCTCCCACCACACCCAGCACCAGCCCAGTGCCTTCCACCTCTGGCACCTCTTCCATGGGCTCCCCAGCTGTGACTCCCAGCCCAGAGCAGAGCAGCACCAGCAGCACCACTGAGATGTTCCTGGCCACCACATCCCACCCACCCACAGCACTGGTGTTCTCCACTGCTGGTGGTACAGGTGTGAGGTCAGACACTGTGGCAGCAGAGGAGGGGACACCCAGCCCAGCTCCCAGCACAGCCAGCACTAATCCAGTGCCTTCTGCCTCCATCACCTCTCCTGCCTCAGTTACCTCTGCACCCAGCCGTTCATCCACAGCAGGCAGCAGCACAGAGACATCAGAACCCCGACACACCTCCAGAGCCCTCACACAGGGACAGCCCACGGTGGAGGTGGGGACCACTTCACCTCCCACAGGGAGCCCCTCGCCTTCCACAGCCACGGCCTCTGCAGGCAGCAGTGCCACCATCCCTCCTGGAGACGGGGAGAGTTCCACCATGAACCAGGGGATCAGAACACCTGAGCCCACTGCCAGCACCTCCCGTTCCCTCCCTTCCACGTCCTTGTCAACCCCACCCATGACAAACCTTAGTAAATCAACATTTGCCAGTCCTGCTTTTACTGGAACTCGCTGTGGGTATTTCAACACGTGGTACTAAATTTATTTTGCTCTATTTTTGGAAGAACTGAGTATAATTTTCTTTCATTATTGCTATTTTTGGTTGGAATTTGAGCTTTTTTCAATGTCTTTTTTAAGATGGGAAATTAATCCAGGAATATGAATCCCTGCATCTGTCTATTTTCTGAAAAGTTGCAGTTCCTGTCTGGAGTTGTTTTTGAAATGACACACCTTGTGTTAGGCAGTGCCACAGGGGTAAAATGCTATGTAGTTACGCTGCATAGGCCAAGTTATGTCAATGGGAAGTTTTTTGGGTTTTTTATTGGTTTTTATTGGGTTTTATTGGTTTAAATTAGGTTTTATTGGTTTTGTTGATTTTGTTCTTGAAATTTCCTTTTACGGAATACTAGAGGCAGTTGCTTTATTGGGACAATCCAGTTGAATTTTTTTTTTTTTGCTAGCTTGATTCTTATTTGTTTCAATACTAATTCATTTCTCCAGACACCACCACCACCAATACAACTGGAACAGGATCAACAACTACAGCTCCTCCAGACACCAACACCACCAGAACAACTGGAACAGGATCAACAACTACAGCCCCTGCAGACACCAACACCACCAGTACAACTGGAACAGGATCAACAACTACAGCCCCTGCAGACACCAACACCACCAGTACAACTGGAACAGGATCAACAACTACAGCCCCTGCAGACACGAACACCACCAGTACAACTGGAACAGGATCAACAACTCCAGCCCCTCCAGACACCAACACCACCAGTACAACTGGAACAGGATCAACAACTACAGCCCCTGCAGACACCAACACCACCAGTACAACTGGAACAGGATCAACAACTCCAGCCCCTCCAGACACCAACACCACCAGTACAACTGGAACAAGACAGACAACTCCAACCCCCCCAAACACCAACACCACCAGTACAACTGGAACAGGATCAACAACTCCAGTTCCACCAAACACCAACACCACCAGTACAACTGGAACAGGACAGACAACTCCAACCCCCCCAAACACCAATACCACCAGTACAACTGGAACAGGATCAACAACTACAGCTCCTCCAAACACCAACACCACCAGTACAACTGGAACAGGATCAACAACTACAGCCCCTGCAGACACCAACACCACCAGTACAACTGGAACAGGATCAACAACTCCAGCCCCTGCAGACACCAACACCACCAGTACAACTGGAACAGGACAGACAACTCCAACCCCCCCAAACACCAACACCACCAGTACAACTGGAACAGGATCAACAACTCCAGTTCCACCAAACACCACACCACCAGTACAACTGGAACAGGATCAACAACTCCAGTTCCACCAAACACCAACACCACCAGTACAACTGGAACAGGACAGACAACTCCAACTCCTCCAAACACCAACACCACCAGTACAACTGGAACAGGACAGACAACTCCAACCCCCCCAAACACCAACACCACCAGTACAACTGGAACAGGATCAACAACTCCAGTTCCACCAAACACCAACAGTACAACTGGAACAGGACAGACAACTCCAACCCCCCCAAACACCAATACCACCAGTACAACTGGAACAGGATCAACAACTACAGCTCCTCCAAACACCAACACCACCAGTACAACTGGAACAGGATCAACAACTCCAGCCCCTCCAGACACCAACACCACCAGTACAACTGGAACAGGACAGACAACTCCAACCCCCCCAAACACCAATACCACCAGTACAACTGGAACAGGATCAACAACTCCAGTTCCACCAAACACCAACACCACCAGTACAACTGGAACAGGACAGACAACTCCAACCCCCCCAAACACCAACACCACCAGTACAACTGGAACAGGATCAACAACTCCAGTTCCACCAAACACCAACAGTACAACTGGAACAGGACAGACAACTCCAACCCCCCCAAACACCAATACCACCAGTACAACTGGAACAGGATCAACAACTACAGCTCCTCCAGACACCAACACCACCAGTACAACTGGAACAGGATCAACAACTACAGCTCCTCCAAACACCAACACCACCAGTACAACTGGAACAGGATCAACAACTACAGCCCCTGCAGACACCAACACCACCAGTACAACTGGAACAGGATCAACAACTCCAGCCCCTCCAGACACCACCACCAGCACCAATGCAACTGGAACAGGATCAACAACTCCAGTTCCACCAAACACCAACACCACCAGTACAACTGGAACAGGACAGACAACTCCAACCCCCCCAAACACCAGCACCACCAGTACAACTGGAACAGGATCAACAACTCCAGTTCCACCAAACACCAACACCACCAGTACAACTGGAACAGGACAGACAACTCCAACCCCCCCAAACACCAACACCACCAATACAACTGGAACAGGACAGACAACTCCAGCCCCTGCAGACACTAATACAACTGTATTTACAGGATCTACATCTAGTTCCGTTTTCACTACCTCATTTACGTCACCACCTTGCAGTAAGTAAATATTTGACACTGAATAGTAGAATGAAAATGATCTAATTATACACAATATTCTGTTCATTGGTCATATCAGCTGTGAGGTAAAATCCCTGGATATAATTTCAGAAAGGGAAGCCTGATGAAATCACTGAAAATGCATAATTATGCAAATATCAATCAACACCTTTGTAAAGCTCTTCTGGACCCAGTAAATGTTCACTGGGTGCCTGCTTGTAGGCATAAACCACTGTGATAGGTGAGTTTTCTTAACCCTATTATGAAGCACATTCAATAAATGCCTCTCTACTGCTCTGAACTTAGGTTTTCCTGGTGGTATTTTAAAAATCCATCCACCTCAGGATATCTGGATGAGTCAAATATCAGTCCACTTCAGAATGCTCATGTTTTTCCCAACCAGCCTCCTCAATTCTCTATTGTTTTAAAGCAACATCGTACAATTCTGACCATTTACCACACTTTGCCTGCAGTTACAAAGGCTAGAAGCAAGCAGAATATCACCCATTTGTGTTTTGGATCCATCAAACCAAGTACATTAATGTATGATTTCTGTCTGTAGAGCAAATGGTTCACTTCTGCTCTTTCGGGAGAATGAGGTGGAAAACTGAAATCAGCTCCAAAAAAAACCACACTAGAGTTTATACTGGCTTCATTTGTATTTTTTCTTTAATAGCAAATGTGTAAAATTGCAGAAATGAAATGCACTTCTCTCAGCTGTATGAAACTTTCACCCTTTCCAGTGACAGTGTCCATTGAAGTTCAGAACGTGACTGAAGAAGAAATACAGCTCAACTGGAGCAGCATCAGCAAAGGCAGCCTCTACAACATCTCTGTCAAGGATGGAAAGAAGATAAATACATATACTACAAATGAGACCAAAGCTGTGTTTAAAAACCTGCTTCCTGGCCATGTGTACATCATTTCTGTGGCAGTGTCATCTTGTGCTGAGAACAAAGCTACTTCAGTCATTGTCCGAACAGGTACCTCCTCCATCACCCTAGCTTTTCTGTTTAATTAATATAAACTCACAGTATCTTGTTGCCATATGATCTGGGACTTGATCTCACAGACTCTTATTCCTGCAAGTCGTTTTTATTTATTTGACTCATCCCCTTATTTGGATAGGACTGCTTGAATTAAACAGGAGTTTGCAAGAGTAAGAGCTTGCTCTGTAAAATTTCTGATCATGTTGTATTATTGAGCCAGATAATTCTGCTCAGAAGTCAGGATCTTTTGGTTATAAATTTCCCAGAAAATATTCTGGCAGTGTGAAGTTTAGCTTCTACATGCTCTTGTGAATGCAGGCAGCCCTTAATTGTCATTGTTAACTTTTTAATTTCACCCTAGGTTATAGACATTAAGGCAAACAGTTTAATTGTGTCTCTGTATTAAAACTGATTCTGAAGGAACATGACACATAATATCCGTCTAAATCAAGGTTTCTCATTTTAAAACTCCCCACTGCAATCTCCCCCTTAGCCAATTCCTTTAGACAAAACTTCTTCCACTAACAAAATTATCACTTGGCACTGTATGCTTTTGCTTTTCCACCACTGGAAGAGATCTAAAAGTCAGCCTGTCAAAGGAAGCCACGGGGTTATTTTGGCATGATCCACATTTGATAAAACTGTGCTGCACTTTATCATTCTTTCCCAGTGGCTGAGAAAGTGCTCACCATTTCTTTTTATATAGCTTGAAAGATCTAACTTGACTTTTGGCAGTTGTTACTTTCTTCCAGCATTTTCTCGACCTCTAAAACATAAATGTCCTTGTTGCAGTCCTTTTTTGAGTTCTCTAGTGGATTGTCTGATTATTCTCAAAACCCTTCCAGGGCAATTAATTTGGCAGTCGACTGTGGGGGTTCCTTCTGATGGACTTACCCTCTCCCTTAGTCTTTAGGACCACAAAGTCAAGGAATTATCATCATTATTTCCATGGAAAATTTTCAAGTCTTCAGTCCACTGGCTTTCATTTATTAGTTTCTGTTGAAGAAAAATAAAATATGGTTTCCTTTTGTAATCTGGAGCCATCAGCCCTACCAGAAAATTGTTTGTAAGCTAATTAAAAAGAGCAGTAAAGACCAAGTCATCCATATTTCATATGAAATTAAAGATGATGTTCAATTCTGTGAGAACTGGAGATAGAATCCAATGAGCTAACCACATAAAACCTGCTACACCAGCCTTTAATGGGTTTTGACCCTTCATAAATAAATCAGATTAGCAAGTCCAGACAAGCATACTGAGATTTTGAGACTCCATGATGCATATTTTTAGCAAAAGAAATTGCAGGTGACTTTGAGTTCTGAAAACTCCATCTAGCTTACCTGAGTTGTACAAGCATGTAATAGCACAACCTATATCTTTAGCTCTCATAAGAAATCAGAGTTCTCAATGCTATTTCAGTGAGTTCTCAAATACCACCTACCCACCCACCACCTGCCTCTCTTTTGATATGCTCCAATTTTATCATTTGCAATTCTAAGTTCTCACTGGGCCAAAGGAGCTGCTGCTTAGGTGACTCCTTGGCCATAATTACAGACTTTCACCTATTCTATAATTTTCTTATTAGCATTAATAATGTGAGCACAGAAGAGATTATCTTGATTTTTACATTTATTTTGCAGTTTCTGCTTCCTGTTTCAGAAGAAATGATTTCTGTTCAGCACCAAGTACTGGCTGTTCTGACTTAAAAGGCATTGTATGCTCCAGTAAGTTTACAGAAGCTTAACATTTGTTTATCCATAACTACGGGGTATTATTTCACAAGATAGTATCTCCCATGAGTATTTTGCCATCTGCTTTATGATGTCAGTTCACACAGCATCTGAAGTTCACACTCCTTTGGTGAAGAAGCTGCCTCCATCAAACTTCAGTGTCAGCTTCCAGCTCTATTTTAGTCTGGACTTTTCTATGTAAAGCTTTCTTCTTTTGGCTCAGGGCTCATCCACCTACTCACAGGAGGATTTAAACTCACTCAGAGCCTTGCAGAGTCTAACAGGCTGGTGTTGCTTCTGCTGGAATCAATGGGAGGGTGGCTGTTGAATTAGGGAGTGGGATGCACCCTAAATATTACAGGAATGGTGAACAAGCCGTGAGGATTGTGATGGCTGACAAACTTGGAGAGATTCAGCTCTGAAGGCTCCAAAGCCACTGCATTTGGCACATAGGATACATTTATTATTATTACTATTACTATTATTATTTATATTTATATTTATATTTATATTTATATTTATATTTATATTTATATTTTATAAATTAATATTATAAATACATGAGATAATAAAGTCCAAAGACCAATTGTGGGGGTAATCCTGGGATTCACCTAATATTGTTCCTTCTTTTTTTTTTATTTTTTCCAGACCAAGCATTTGCCTGCAGCGTTTGGTTAAAAAACCAGGCATTTAACAATACACTTTATAACTCTGGTAGTGAAGACTACAAAACCATGTCTGCAAGGATCAAAACAGAAGTAAGTTGATGCAATCTTCTTTGTCAACATGAATGAACTGCAGAAAGTGTTGTAATTAGCAACCTCAGTCTTCTACATTCATTGTTAAATCAAGGCTCTGACAGGTGAAAAAGAAAAAACAGTACAGGAAGCACAAAATCTGCCAAGGACAGACAGCTTCTTGTCCAATGAGGAGGACTATATTCCCTAAGCCCTCCTCAAATATAAGTTATTTAGTGAAAGGCCCTTTAAAATTCTAATTTTGTAAGGAACATCCCGTTCTGTTTATTTTCTCCCACTTCACTAAACTGATGCCTGTAGTGTCACTTAAAAACAGCATTTCAGCACATACTTGGAAACATGAAAACTTTTCAAGTGTGTGGTGTGAGTCCAGATCACTGGAGATTCACTCCATGGAAGTGGCTGCAGGACTGACAAAGAATCAAGAGGTCCATCTCAGGGGGAAAATGAGGGCAGAAAGTGGGAGCTTGGAGCCAGTAATGCTGACAGGCAGAAGCATCAGTCTGCCACTCAACTGTCTTAGCAGCACGTTAAAAATAAAAAACCCTAATCATTTCAACACCTCCCAGGAATCCTGATGTATATAAGCCTGCTGGAAAGGTAAATCTGCTGTGAGACTGGGGTAGACTGCTTTAAATAACTACTGACACAGCTATTTTTGTGTGATGATCATACCCTTTAGCTAAGAAACTCCACAGATTTCAAAAGCAGTAATTAATTTGTTCTCACCACGCCAACTCGGAGGTAACCTTGTCTTATGACTGCTAACATCTCCACTTCATGGATAGAAATTTTTTTTTTTTAGAGGATGTAAAAAGTTTCCTCCACCCCAACTGAACGCAACAGGAATCCCTTTTGTGGCTTTTAATAAGCTTTTACCTCATGCAAAGTGTCAGCTTTTCTTCAAAAAATGGCAAAATCAAAGAGAGGCTGTACTGACATGATTGAAAGTATAGACAATTTCTGTACTGGATTTTTTTTTCCAATTTGAATGTTGAACTATTTCTTTTATGTTCCACAGTGCTGCCACTCTGTAGTTGTAGCTTTGAAATTTTACAGTTTTGCCTGCATAAGTCAGGTTTCCTGTCTAGACTGCCCATCAAGGTGAGGAAAAGAAAAGCATTTTTGGAGCCTCTTTGGGCCAAAGAAGTTAAAGGGAGGCAAAGTCTGGGGTGGGGGTTTATCCCACAGAAAAGATGGAGGCAGAAAACTGAGCAGTGACTCAGAACAAGGCTTGTTGTCATCTATGAAAAACAGTAATCTTTCAGACTTTTCAGGTAAAACACCATATTTATCCACACTGAGAAGATAACTTCTCTTAGTGGGTTGGATCAAACACCTAATTTTCTGAAAAGATCAGTCCTGGCAAAAACATTTCAACCAGTCTTACATAAAAAAAGGGGACTGCTTGTTCTTGCTTTGTACCCAAATGAAAGCACTAAGCAAGGCTCTACTTTTGGAGATATCAGTGTAATTGGTTTGATTTTGATTGGTGTCATGGGAATACACTTGGTTTGTGCCAGAATGATTGAGAGGCAAATCACACCCTTGTCTCTCCTTGCAAAGGTATTCTGTAACGTCACGACTTTGAAAATCTGGTGACAAAAATAAGTTTTAAACCTCTCACATCAAGTTCTGTGCTGGCAGTGTGTGCAGGACCAGGCTTGAAGTTTAGCTGCATGTTAAAAAATAGTTAGGGGACGCTGGACATAACTTTAGAAATATGGGGTGCTGTTTGTAAATTCCGAATTTTGTACAGTCGGGGTCCCATATGGGTTTGTGGAGGAGGACAACTTGTTTTAATGCATTATTCATTGATAACTAGCTAAACAGATTGGAGCTTTGGAAGTCAGATTTCACATTTTCAATCACAGACAATGCATGGCTCCAGAATCCTCTTTGAATGAGTTTTTTTTTCTTTTATTTGTTATCCCGAAGCGATTACCTCAAAAGAGTAGTAAGTGAAAAAAAAATTTAATATCCTGACGTGTGCAGGACATCCCTGCTCTGCCTCAGCTGACTGACAAGTGGAATAAATCTCAATTTCACCTTGCACAGGTTGCTGAAGGAATGCAGGCTAAACTGGGGAATGACCACTTCAGTATTGTCATGCTGGGGTTCAGGCACGGCAGCGTGATTGCTGATTTCCTCTTTGTGCTGTCAAAAGAAGAAGCCATGGATGTGAGTGACATACAGACCTACCTGAGTGAAGTACTCAGGAGCAAGTTTGGGAACGAAACTGAAGTGCTAAGTAAGTGATGCTGAAACAGCTTCTCTGTAACGGTGTGGGGATTAAAGGGTCAGACCTACTGCTGGTAAATTAGGATGATAAATTAACTTCTCTCTTTTAAGAGACTCAAATAGTTCAGGTAACCTATTTAAACACTCACTGAACATATTCATACAGATTATGGCACCTATTTTAAAGAGTCATTACACACACCCAGTTCCAGACTCAAAGGGTGGGTTTTCTTCACACTAAAGGATCTAAAGACTCTCAAGTTACACCATTCCATCCAGCAAATCCTCAGAGCAGCTGTGAGGGGTGTCACCAAGAGATCACAAGGACCCTCAGAAAAGATTTCTAGTTAACAAATCTTCACCACAGACACAAACATTTTCGATATCATTCAAAAGCCTCAAAGCTGCCAAGCAGTAAAACACAGCTGTCACTTAGGGCTCCAGGATTTCTTACACCCACTTTTTTACTGTTTCTAGCTAACATTTCTAAAATGTGTTTTAAATTTCCAGCCCTGCCTGTTCAGCCATCAACTGACAACAGTTCCTCCTGGAGGGTAGCAGTGATTGTCCTTGGAGTTTTACTTGGAGTTGCATTAGTGCTGATCCTCCTGGCAATACTGTTTTTCATCTATGTGAGGAGAAGATCAGGTAAATACTTGGTTGAACCCTCAGGACTCATCGGAATGTTTGTCTACAAGCACTTATAAGATAAACCATCAGTTTCACTTAAATATTTCAGGCAAGGCAGAAAATTAACGTATTTATCTTACAACTGGATGTTAATTGTGCCTATTAACTTAGGATAATTCCACTCTTTCCTTCCCAATGTCCATTGCCAAGTTCCTGAGCTTCTAACAGCACCTAATCAATCTTCCTTTAAACAGGTATGGGATTTTCCACATTGTACACGTGGTAGAGTGAGGAACAGAGAGACTTCTCTTCAGCCCATCCCCTATAGGTACTGCAATGGCTCCCAACACTGGCAATCTAGAGAGACAGGATCCAAACTACTCAATACTGTACTTAGGTGACACTGAAAACAGGGTGACTGAGCCTGGTAGCTGTGGCAGGTCACCTGAATGCTCAGCTGAGCCCAGAGTCATCCTGCTGGGTTTTGTGCACTTGGCCAAGGGTGATTCACCTCCTCTGAGACTTTTATCACTGTTCAAAGATGCCTTTTTCTCTCCTGTGACTGCAGAATGAGCCCAGGGTAATTAGCATTCTAGCACATGCAGCTCGATTAGGAGTATGGAGAAAATCATCTCAGTTATGTGGACTTGCTGTAGAAGTCTGGAGGACCAGAAACTTGATTTGGAGGCTTCTGAATTCAAGGTTTCTTTTAACTGCTGGGCTATGAAGAAATAACTGCTTATGTGTGTCAAATGTACAGCATGCTAAATGCAGGTGTGGTTTCACAGCACAGTCTCAATGTATTACGAGATGGGGGAGGCAATCATTAGGTTAATTTGACCCAAAAGTATTTTACACACCTATTTCTGCCTGTCAAAAACGGCTGACTGAGGGCTGAGCAAGGATGTGCCATACGGTGCAATTTTGTCCTGCTCTTGATAATCCCAAAGTAGAGTCCAATAGAAGCAACTTCGTGGCATTGGAGCAGAACTTGCTTCAAATTTCTTCTTAAACCCTTTAGAGCAATTAGAAGAAATGACCTTTACCTTCTCCCACCACTCTTCACTGCAGTCCTGGTGAAGTCACAGAGCCTGCTTCTACTATGGTGCAATTTTCCCTGCTTGGAATGTGCTGAACAGCTGATAAAGGGGCAGTTTACTGCTGTTGGTGTTTCCAGCAGGATTCATGTGTTTCCTTTCAGTCCAGCTCTCCCTGTGTCTGTATATTTTGTCAGTCTGCCTACGCTCAGAATTCCTGAGCACTGAGTATCCCAGGATGTTGAGGCCTTGGCTCACAGCCTCTGAACACCCCTGGGTTTTTTGGGGAGGAGGTTATGGCTATTTGGCACAGGTTAGAGTAAATTGGTGCCAGAACTGCAGCACAAGGTGGGAGCTCAGCAGAGTGGGGTGCACAAACTGCTCTGCTCTGCTCCACGTGCAGCCAGCATTTCCATCCCTCCTTCCCTGTGCTGTAACACAGCTCCTGGGAGAGCCCTGCTGAGGATTCCCTGTCTGGAATATTATTTTCAGTAGCAGGGACCTATGAAACAGGGTCTTGCATGGCTAGCTCTCCCTTTCCTTCCCTGTAGTGTCAGCTTGTCTACCCTGATTAGGTCTGGGGTGTGGAGTCACAGACACCTCACAGATGGAAAGAGAGTGATTAGTATTTGTTAAACTTATATTATGTGGCTTTTAAATATAGCTAGCTCTGGTATTCCACTCACTGAGTGGAATACCATACTCAACAATGTATTCTGTCAGTAAATACAAGTTCTCCCAGGAGCTCTGTTGAAAATACAAAATGAGTGCTCTGGTTTATGTTAATACTCTTTTATTTCTTTTTTGAGGGACCTACTTCGAATAGCAAATCCTCATTGTCAGTAAACTTTTCTGATGTCTTTGTAAATAGTGTTAAATAGATGTACAGCAGGCTTGAGCAATCCTGGGGTTGTTCATGCAAAATGTATTTAATGTCTTTGGGAAAAAAAAAAAAAAAAGTGGTATTTTAAACAATTTTCTCAAATATGCTTAAAAATAAAATCTTTATTTTTGCAATTGTGCATTCTGAAGGCATCTGCTGTTCTTGTTTTGTCATGTAATTTGGAGCCTCCTGTACCTACCTGAGGGGGGAGGGTGGCCAGTGCAGCCAACAACAGAGCTAACCTTGGTATGAATACACAGAGGGATGATCTCTTTGAGCTAAATCAGACAAGAGAGAAGATCTACTGAATCCATCCTCTTTTACCTTCTACTTCAATAAAAATCCCCCTCCCACCACAGTGTGGAGTCCAGACTCTGAGAACTCTCTGCAAACGAGAGCAGGAGAAGCCAGACCTCCCCTTTCCACAGAGGAACTCTTCCTCCCTCCCAAACACCATTCAGATGGGCTCCTCATGCATATTCCCTTCTCAGAGAGAGGCAGAAAGTGGGACAGAGAAATAAATGGCTGAGGATAAGACACTCAAAGTGTCCAGGAAGCTGGCTGCTGTTGGTGTCAGTGGGATTTCAGCAATTCCTCCATTTTTGCACGTCAGGATGTCTGTGACTGAGAAAGGGCATTTTGCCTCTTTCAGGATTTCTTTTTTACCCCCTTGGAACTGACTGACACTATGATCCAGAATAACCTGGGCTACCTACCAATCCCTTCATGCATGCTGAGATCCAGGCCAAGGTCTTAGGAAATACTGTGTTCTGTTCCTGTTGGAGCTGATGAGATGAGACTCAAACCTTCAGCTGACTTTTTTTTTTAACAATTTCACTTTTCCACAATTTATTATTCCAGCTGCTGTCAATAACCAAAAGCTTTTTCTTCATGAGCATGAGAAAATCATGGTGCTCTGGAACCAGGACCAGTTGTTACCCTGCATTCCCAAGGGCACAGGCAGTTTGGGACTGGATAAAGCCAAGCCTTGGAAGGGCAGGTTGTGTGCACTTGCCATCTTCTATCCAACTGAGTTTATTTAGGCTGTGCTAGAATTTCCCTCAGTGCCTTTGTCATTGTAGATTGATGATGGAACAACACCTTGAAAGGGGAGAGAAAACAAGAGGAGAAGCTCTCAGACTTAACCAAACAGGCCTGGGGAACACTGGGAATGCCATGTCTGCCCGGCTGTCCCCCAGCCTGTGACAAGCCAGATGCCACAGGAACAGAAGGAGCTGGGGATTAGCACAGGGAAGCCACAGGGACAGAAGTTCCCTCTGCAGGGAGCTGGATCTGCCATGTGCTGGAAGAAAGACTGGAGTGAGACACTAAAAGGGTCTAAAGACACTCAAGTTACACAAATCAGCAACAAGAGGGGTCAAAGTCACAAACAGCAAAGCAATGTGCCTTCCCCAAACTTAGCTGCTTGCTTTCCTCCTCTCAAACAGCAAAAAAGTGCTGCAGGACTTGAGGATATCCCACCTACAGCCAAAGGAGTGCATGTGTGCCCTCAGCACGGGCTGGAAAAAGGAACTGGGGGATTTGGGTCTGGCAGCTGGTGCCTGGACACAGGCATGACCTGCTGGGACATCAGCCAGCCCCCTCCTCAGGCCCACGTTCCCTGCACAGGAGATTGCTGGGCTTTACCACTGCCTGGGCTTGGGGCTCATGGTTGACTTTGGAATAAAAAACCAGCCAATATCAGCTCCAAGTGTACCAGTGAGGAAAAAATCCGGTGGCAGAAATATTACTGGGTAATCCAAGCAAACCTGTGTCATTTTAGTCACTCCAATGGGAGCTGGGCTGTCCAAGGACATTGCATTCTGGGGACCTAAATCAATGACATCCCTGTTTAGCTACCACTAAATGGATCAAGCTGGTGTATCTGCCTTCTGGAAACACAGTTTTCCCTTTCTGAGCAGATCCAGACTGTGCTGCTGCTGAAAAGGAGTTGGATCTAAACATTTTTTGGTGTATAAACACACTCATCTGCCAATTGTTTTCACTGTTAATTGGTTCTTTTAAGGATTCGGTTTCTGAACAGTCAAAAAACTTTAGGGCTGTGCTCAACTTCTGGTTAGAAAGCTTGCAGGGAAAACTGGGATTTGTCCAGCTCACATCCACTTTGCTGTCCCATGGCCCCACTTAAAAGTTTGTCCTGAGAAACTGAAGGTTTTTTGAGCTGTAGGTCAAATCTGTCTCCATTCCTCTTGCTGTGGGGGACACCTGATCTTGAATATTTGTGAAATTGGGCTAGAAATTGTAGCAATAATTGACGTTTTAATTCAGGGATATATAAGCTGTTGTTGCTGGTGTTGTACGTGCCCTGCTCTAATCTCACCACGATCCTGTGCTGGCAGCAACACAACACAGGTGTAGGATTAGAAACGACTCAAAATGATTTTAGGATGGTTTGGTGCTGTCAGGTGTTTGAGGCATTTCCTACATCAACACTCGACTGACAGAAGACAAGTTCAGCTTCCTTTCTGCACTTCTGTGCTCTTCCAGTTTAGCTGAGCTGCTGCAGTGAGTCAGTGTCACAGTACAACACAAATGAACAATACTTTGATGCTGAGATGTCTAAGGCAAAAAAGAGGGGGAACTTTATTTATAGACCTTGAAATTTATAGAATTCCAACAGTGACCATGGATTGGAGGAAGAAAATTGTCTTCTCCAACCACACTGGTCAAACCAACAGTCCATCAATTCTCTCCTCCTTCAGAAAGGAATGCAAAACAATCATTATTTACATGAAAAGTGTGTGAGAAACTCTACCTACAAAAACAAAACATCAGAAGGCTGAAAAGAACTTTAGAAAAACTTTAGAAGCACAGGGCGACAAGTCAGTGCAGCTGTGGAATCCCACAGCAGATGTGCACAGTCTACCAAAAAAAATTTAATGGATTAATTAGAAAAGAGGATATGTGTGAGTGGGCTGAGTTCAAAGCTATTTCACTGCCAGTCATGCCTTCTTCTCAACTTCCAGCTTCATGAAGAAACGTTTTTAAATTTTTTTTTTTTTTTTTTTTTTTTTAATATGAGGCTGAACGAATATAACACCACATCCATAAATCTTGCCAACACCTTGACTGGACATGGAAAACTCTGCCTCCAGGAAGGTGTGGGATCAGAAAGTGCTTGCACTGTGCAGCAGGAGCCACCAGATAGCGCTCCCTGTACCAGCACCAGCTGCTCCAAGCCCTGTTTGCACCAAAATCTTCAGCAATTCACAAACTTCTGGCTCAGCACAGGGCAGCCTGGACACACACTCCCTCCCAATGGCCTTTGCAACGATTAAGTGCACTTCAGTTCTCTCTTCAAGCCGTGCCTTTCCCCCCCCACCATGGCCTGAGAGTTGGGAAATTAATAAGTTTTATTGCTCTGGAGAGGCTGGACATCCTGCAGGTCACCCTGGCTGTGCCCTGGCAGCAGCTCTGGGGCAGTGTTGTCACAGGCATGAGGAGCTGTGCAGCTCTCTGGTTGCACTTAAGCTCCTGGGGGAATTACAGCCAAAAAAAGGAAGGGATAAAGGTGTCTGTGGGAATCTCAGCGTGATCCTGCCTGTCTCTCTGAGCACCCCAATAGCAGCTTAAAGCACAGCCCTGAACCCTCAGAAAATACTTGAAGGAAAAGGGGTTTGGGGCTCCACAGACTCCTCTTCCACTTGTTTGTTTTTTTTTTTACATTCTGGGTTGGTGCAAGGTGAAGTGAGGACATCACAACTCAAGGAGTCAGGGAGGCAGGAGCAGTCACCTGCCTCTCCCTGAGGCACTGATGTGGTTGTTGGACACTACCAAAGCCACCTCATTGTCACTGTGGTCAGACATTGACAGCAGCTCCTAAAATTTTATTGGCCTCATTTGCTGCAATAAACTATTCAACTCAATAAAAGCTTAATTGTCTATGAAATAAATTTGAAATCCTTATTTGATTTCTCTTCACATAATCAGAAAGCTTCAAGCAGCCTATAGGCTCTTTATTTTTTCTGCTGTTACTTGTGGAGATTTTCACATTGGATTCAGGGAATCAGCAATTTAAGTAAATTAAGATTTTTAAAAAAGATATAATTTCATGAGCATGGCCAAATTATCTGTGAAAAAAAGCCACCCCGTGAATCAAAAAGGTAATTAAATATTAGCTTTTGGCTAATTAAAAAATGAGATATTCCAACTGGCACTTTTCTTCACTGTCAGTAAGGTCATTTCCCATGTCTAATCATTCCCCTTGTCTAAGGACAGGATAGCTGCAGAGAGCAGCTACAGTGAGCTTCCTCTTGAGTATCACATACAAGAGCCTGAATACTGTCCCATCAGTTATTAAACCCTAATTAGTGTTTAAAGAAAAATCACCTTTTTCTTCCCTTCTGCTGGACAGTGCCTAAATCCGTGCCTGGTCCTCACTGAATTCACACCTGAACAAGGAAATAAGAGCATGGATTGGCAATAGATGGCAACAGGAGGCCATCAGGTGGGTCACTGTGATGCCTTAAGTTTGAGCTTTCATGTTTTTCAGGTTCTGTGCTGCCTAGGAGTGCAGTTCTGAGCCTCATATTAAGTGTCAGTCAGCTCTTCACAGAGTAGGGAGACAAAACAGATCCTTTTCCTGCTGGAGACCAAGGAGAACTTTCAGGCCCAAAAGCACAAACAAGAGTGGGTTGAAGGGAGGAACAAGAAGGATGGGACCTCACAACCTGAATCTGTAATTGGATAATTAAACCCCAATGTGCAAATGGACCAAAACTTATAAAAGTGTGAGACCTCATGACCAGTTGTCTATTTTGTGACCATTTTGGGTCCACCTTGGATGTAGCCCTGGCCAGGCTCTTGTCCTGCCCAAGGTGTACCCTAAAGGCTTTTCAATAAATATCTACTTTATTCTCTAGCTCTGTCCAGTCTCTGTCTCAGGTCAGCCTTCCCTAAGGCATCAACTGCTGTGGTGCTCAGCTTATAGGGCAGGTAACGTGCCACAACCCTACAGCCACGGGCCAGTGAACAGCCCCAAAGTGCCAAAGGGATGAGCAAAACGATCTCTCACCTCTCCTTTCCGTCTTTCCAGAAGAAATGGACTTGGGAAGAGCAGCTCATCCTTGGCCTCCCCCAGCAGGGCTGCCCAGGAGGAAGGAGACCTTGCAGGAAGCACAGCTTTGTCTGCTCCCAGGGATGCAGCTGTGTTTGCTGTGTGATGCTGTGACAGGGATGAGGCATCTGTCTCGCCTCGGGCTGGCCTCTGCTGCCAACAGAGAAAAATGAGCACCTCCAGGGCATGATTCATGTGCCCTGTGTTGTGTGTCTGCTCCAGATGAGATGAAATCCCCCAGAAATTGCTGTTTCTTTCCCCTGTATCTGAAGGGAGCCAGACAGCAACTCTAACTCGTAGACACCTCCATTGGAACACAGCTGCAGGGGCTCAGGAAAAGATTCCATTCCCAACTTCCACGACTTGGGAGAAGGTACCAGCTTTGTCTGTCATGCCAACACCTGGTGAGGTGGGTCAGCAGATCTGTGGCATTACAGGCCTGGGCAGAGCATTATTCAGGGTCAGAAAGAAAGAGCAGGAGTTTTTGCAAGCATGGGGAGTTCAGCAGCAGCAGCAATCTGGGAGGCTGTGGCTCTGCAGGCACGCAGCTGGCACTAGAATTTCTCTCTGTTTTCCAGGATTTTGCCAAAAGGGCCTGTTTTCCACATCTCCTTTCATGACTGGTGTTCTTCCTCCCCTCTTTGAGTATCACAGAATCACAGAATAATTTAGGTTGGAAAAAACCTCTAAGGTCGTGGGGTCCAACCTGTGCCCAATCCCACTTTGCCAACAAGCCCAGAGCACTGAGTGCCACATCTAGTTGTTCCTTGGACACCTCCAGGGATAGTGACTCTACCACCTCCCTGGGCAGCCCTTCAAATGCTAAACAACCCTTTCCATGAAGAAATTCCTCTTGGTGAGCAGCCTGAACCTCCCCTGGTACAGCCTGAGGCCACTCTAGCTTTAAATAACTGCATGCATGGCATGGCTCTCACTAATGAGATTTTTGTCCTGTGTGGGACAGGACATGGATCCTTCATGTCTTTCCATCCCATATCCCCTCTCCATGCCTGTGGAATGCATCTTGACCTCAATACACACACACATGTTACAGAAAATGCACTATTGCACGTGCCCTCATCCCCCCTGCACGCAGAGCTGCAGCCTGAGCTTGTGTTTTGGCAAAGACTGGGCAACCCAGGAGGAGAGGGGAAGATAGGAAAAAAAAAGGATTGAAGCAAGGATAAGCTGGAAAAATTTATTTAATGCAAAGTTAGTGCATGCTGGTTGAGCTCAGAAAAATTAGGAGAGTTGTGACTGCCTCCCTCTTCAAGGCAGGTCACTGCTCAGGCTCCTGCACGGAGCCCTGGGGGCAGCAAGAAAACAGGGATGTGTTCTGACTGTGAGAGCCTGACAGGAGACACCTGCTCTGATTCTCACTGCCAGCAACCTGCCTGCCTCAGCCAAGCAGCTGGCAGCAGCGGGTGGCTCAGCTGATACTGAGATGGAAACCAGATAAACCACTCCTCTCCTTTTCTTTTGAATATATTTTGTCTAGGCACAAAGGTTTGTGGTTGGCCTGTTGCTAACAATGAGCGTGCTTATGCTGGTCTCAGAAAAATTTCCTCACTTCTAGAAAAAAGTGCTGAAAAATCTAGCTAGAAAAGAGAATGGATCAGCAGTTTTATGCCATGCTTGAAAATGCCCTCTTCCTTGAGTTGTTCAGTCTCATGCCAGCAACTGGTTCCTACTTTGCTGTAACAACTCAGGTTGTCCTTAATGCCTTTTGCAATGAGAGGATGCAAAGGCATGTCAGGTATTTACAGTTCTCTCACAGGAAAATATGCTTTAGGCTGCCACTGCCAAAAAAAAAAAAAAAAAAAACCAAACAAAAAACCCTAGCAAAGGAAGCTCTTGGGTCACTGTAAAGAGGAATCTGATTTTGTTCAGCTTGTGCAATGGTCAGAAGTGACTGATATCCTAAATATGAGGAAACAGAATTTTCTGCTTTGTCCTGCAGCTTGTATTGCAATTGTCTGTGTCTCATTCTCTTTTATTAAATGATCTCTCCAAGGGTAGCCAGGAACAGTCGCCCTTTTCATTCTTTGCATTGCACAATGCAGTCTGTAATCATTTCATTATGAGTTTAATTAGTTTTTCTTACATTAAAGTTACAAACACCACGTATCAAGATTTATTTATTTATTTAGTTGACTACTTGGCTCTTAAAAGAGCTGAGGGAGTTGAGGGGCTTAAAAGAGAGTGAAATGGCTATTCAGTTTTGGAATTACCTCTGACACAGACTCAGGCGTACAAAACTAGCTGTCATTTCTTCCCAGTCCAAAAACATTACGTTGGAGAACTGCCAAACTCAAATGGCTCTGTAGGATCCTGCTTGATTTCCTGTCAGCTCAGACTGGCCAGGGAGGCTGCAGGTGCCAGCCTTCAATCTGCTTCAAACAGGATGGTGGGGAGCTCAACAGTGAAAACTTCCCTGAGGGCTCCTTCCTTCCCTAACCATCTTCTCCTCCTCCCCTGCCTTTCCCAACCAAAGGCTCTACAAAACTGGAAGAATATCTTGAATAAAATTATCCTGGAGATGTTTCCATCAGTCTGTGGGGTTGTCACAGTCATCTGGCCTGGCCTCTTCTACTTAAAAAAAGTTATCTGAGCGAAGTCTGAGGAACTGCTGTGATAATTTAGGATGCCCAGTGTGTGCTCCTGCCCTTAACAACACACCCCGCTGCCACGGAACATTTGTTACACCATAAGCACGTACATGACTGGTGGCAAGGAGCTTCTCACCACAGGTGCTGCATCTGGAAACTCCAGATGTCCACAGAGCCTGCACAGGTGAGGTGGAAAGTCGATCGAAATGGTTCAAAACAGAGAAAGGGAGCAGAGAGAGGCTTGCTGTCCACGCGCTATGCAGAGTGCACCTTGGTGGAAATGAAAGTAGAAAGATTTTTAGATGCATTCTGCAGCTGTCAGTGCTGAACCAATGCAGGGATCTTTAAAAAGTATTGATTGGGTAACTTTTAAAAATGTTGTGCTCAACACGGGGTAGCTGTGTGTTTTCTGCCTCAGTGGATCAGAAGCCAGTGGTTGCAGAGGCACCACTGATGCCAGTTGTGTTCAGAGAAAAAAACAGGATAGAATTCTATTTATGTTTATAATCCATTTATTTTATATTTCTCTTCTACAGAGATGGAATAGAATAGAATAGAATAGAATAGAATAGAATAGAATAGAATAGAATAGAATAGAATAGAATAGAATAGGTTGAAAGGGACCTTAAAGATCATCCAGTTCCAACCCCCTGCCATGGGCAGGGACACCTTCCTCTAGACCAGGTTGCTCAGATCCCCATCCAACCTGGCCTTGAATACTTTGAGGGATGGGGCTTGCACAACCTGACACGTGATTCAGCTACATTCTTGTGAGGTTTGACCTAGTAGCCTATCCTAATCTGTCCAACACTGTACAGTATCATAAAATAACACAAATACTTTAGCAACAGGTAAACTAACATCCCTTGAGGCATTTATCACTGAGAAAGTTTCTAAGAGGCATGTTTTGATTAAGATTGCACTGGAGGCAGTGTTAGGCCTGAAGAGATTAAATATTTGAATCAGTGATTTGGAAGTAAATATAACTCCTCCGCTGATTGAGGTGTGTGACTTCTGCAGAATGGTAAACAAAGAGGCAAGAACGGCTGCAATGTAAAAATCTTGACTTCTTGATAAGCTTAACTCACTTAAGTGAAAAGTATTTAAGCAGCTGACTGCCCAAATGCACTTTTAAGAATCAGGAATGAAGGCCACGTCTCCAGAACAGCAGGCTGTATCTCCCAGCAGGAATGGATTCAGCAAAGGATTTGGCAGTGGAAGGATAAGCAGGTCAGCCTGAGCTCCCACAGTTACATCGTGGCCAAAAAAGGTTAATGGGATGCTTGGATTAACAGTGCACAAGCAGGGCAGGAGCAGGGTGATGTTAACTCTGAACATGGCATTAGTGGGATCAACGCTGAACTGCTACATCAGGTTTTGGCATCGACAGCTCTAAAGAAAGGCTGGGAAGGTAAAAAAAGGAGCCATAAATGATTGGGTGGCAGGAGAAACTGCCACAAATGGAGCCCTTAAAGGGTTCAGTGCATTTGGTTTATACAAAAAAAGAAAAAAAAATCGGACACAACTTTATTATGTCTTTGCTGTTATTATGAGGTATTTACCTTCTTGGGAGCAGGAGAGGAAAAAGTACCAACCTGCAAAGGGCTTTTTAACCTGGTTAAATATACATGTTAACAAATAGTTGAAAATTGGGGTAGATATCTAAATACTCTACAAACTACTCTACAAAGATCATTTCAGGTTTAGTGGCTGAGGTCGAACAGGATCCAGGGGGCTCTGATCAGATACAAGACAGGCCCTGCCCGTCGGTGGGATCACCTGCTGCGGTGACCCTGTCTGGATGCCAGGCACCCACCAAAGCCACTCTGTCACTGCCCCCTCACAGGGGAGAGAACATACAACGCCCATGAGTTCAGGGCACAGAGAGAGCACTCACTAAACACAGTCATGGGTAAAACACACTGTGCTTGGGGATAAGAATTGAATTTATTGCCACCAAAATGAGAGCAGGAAAAGGAGCAGTAAAAGCAGAGCTTAACCACCCGGTGCTCCCGGCCCTCCCTCGTTCCCTGCTGTGCCTGCTCCCCCAGCGCCGCTGGGAGCCGGGAATGGGGGCTCTGCTCAGTCCATGCCACGCTGTTCCTGCCCCTGCTCAGGCAGGGCAGTCGCTGCCCTGCTCAGGCAGCGTGGGCTCCCCGCAGGGGACAGGGCTGTGCATGAAGTTGTTGTGCCCCACGAGTCCGTGGCACGGGAGGCTGCTGCAGGAGCTGGCTCAGCCTGAGCCCACGGCTCGGGCGAGAGGTGTCCGGCCAGGGGTGCAGCGCGGGGCCCTCCCGGGCGGGGTGCAGGCCCTGAGGGCCGGGCTGGCGCCGGCCGTGTCCCGGCGGGGCTGGCAAGCGGCAGCGGGCAAGGCGGTGCGGGCGGGGCCGGTGTGTGCAGGGGTGGTGTGGGAGGTGTCCGGGGGCCGTGGCGGGACAGCGCCCTGCGTGACACCCTTGGTGTACGGTGCAGACGAATGCCAGGCGGGCTCGCAGCGCCGGGCTGGGCGGAGAGGAAGAGGCGGTGTGGGCGGGCGTGAGGGGAGAGGCGGGCAGAGCCGGGCAGGAGGGCAGCGGGAGAGGCGGGAGCGCAGCAATGAGCAGGCGAGCGCGGCGGGGCGGAGGGGAGCGGAACGTTTGGCTCAGTGTCATGGAGTACATAGATGGAGTGCACGCTCGCCGACCCTGAACCCCGCGGGTTCGAATACCCCGGCGCCGCGGAATTGGCCTAGATAAAGCCTCGAGCAAGACACACTCCGCAGTGGGACAGCCGCGTCCGGGTGAGGTTCAAACAACGTCGGCACACGTTAAGGAGCTGTGGACGGCGACCACAGTTGGCGGCAGGGGCGCTCTGGAACTGAGAGAGACCAAGAATAGTCGTAGTTGTAGCACAAGTAGAGTCCGTGTGGTGTAGCAAAAACAACGAATGTTCTTCCCGAAATTCTGGCGAGAGGCTCGGCAACGCAAGACTGCAAAGATGCTGAGTTGGGATCCAAGTGGGAGTCAGGCAGCTCCTTCCTTGGATGACCAATTGCCGCACTCAACCCCCCCCCCCCCCCTTTTTTTCACTCTCCACTAACCTAATGATTTGTGTCCCCCCCATCCTTTCCTCTTGTCCCGTTTTCTCCACTGCACTCTCACACCTGCCACGAACCCTGAGGGGCTCACAATCAAACCATCATTTCTTTTCCCAGCCTCATCTTTTCAGCTCTTCAGACCTGTGCTCTTTCCACTTCGATTTCCCTATAATAACAACTACAAGGGCCACAAGCTATCACTGCATGAGTGCCATCCCTTGCTTGCCCAGTGCCCAGACCCCGAGGCTGCACTCTGTGAAGGTGCTGGCCAGGCACATCTGATGCCTCCAACCCAGATGTGCTTGCCACTCATTCCACTCTCAGCAATGTCTGCACAATTCTGCTTACAACCACGGCACTGTGATTCAACGGGGACTGCCCTGGAGCCATGCACAAGTATGTCCAAAATGCCCTCTGTGCTGGACACCTTTTCCCTAGAGCCCTTCTCTTCTGCCACCACAAAGAAAAAGCTGCTGCTTCTTCCTACATAATAACTTAAGAAAAAGTAAATCTGCTGCAAGCCTGGTCTCATCTTTACATCAACCAAAAGCAGTGAGTTCATATAAATTGGGCCCAATCTCTGACAAATCTCTCTGCTTGTCCAAGCAGGAAGCCTGGCAGTGTGTTTTCTTGCTCTCTGCTAGCACATCTTGGGATCAGCTGGCAACGGAGGCTACTTAGATACAGACTGATGAACCACCAGCTCTAGCAGAGCTGAGCCAAGCCCCTAGGATTTCTTCTTCCCAGTGCCAACCCCCTTTGCTTTGCTTGATCAAAAAAAAAAAAAAACCAAACAAACAAAAAACAAAACTAACAAAACAAAACAAACAAAAAACAAAAAAAAAAACCAAACCAAAACAAAACAAAACCAAAAAAAAACCAAAAAACAACAACAACAACAACAACAACAACAACAACAAAAAAAAAAAAAGAAAAAAAAAGAGAAGGGCTCTAGGGAAAAGGTGGCCAGCACAGAGGGCATTTTGGACATACTTGTGCATGGCTCCAGGGCAGTCCCCATTGAATCACAGTGCCGTGGTTGTAAGCAGAAATGTGCAGACATTGCTGAGAGTGGAATGAGTGGAAAGCACATCTGGGTTGGAGGCATCAGATGTGCCTGGCCAGCACCTTCACAGAGTGCAGCCTGAGGGTCTGGGCACAGGGCAGCAAGGGATGGCACTCATGCAGTGATAGCTGAGGGCAGAACCTTCAGCACACCTGCCATGAGCAGATTTGGTGAAGAAAATATTCTCACAGTCTGATGAAAAGGCTGTAGTCTCAAATTGCAGGGCAATGTGGAAATAAGCCATGGCACCAATCTCCTGAAATCCTTTAGCTCAGCCTCCCTGGGCAGTGCCAAGGCATGGAGTCAAGCACCTGGGAAAGGGAGACACACAGACACTGCCAGGAAAAGCTAGGCAGAAGGAAATGCCAGGGGAAGATTCATGCCTGCAGGATTTGACTTGGACTTAGTACCTGAAAGCTGTTTCCAAAGGGAATTCTCAGCCATGATCCAAACTCTCGTTTTTCTCACCAAAAGCTGCACGCAGCACCTCTCCCACAGCACCCAAACAACCCTGCCTGCCCCTGAGCACTCATCCTGCAGATGAAAAGAGGAAATTTCAAATTCTGCTTTCAAATACTGCTCTGTATCAAGAACATGCCTGATGGGACAGGACAAGGCCTGAGCCCCTGCTGTTAAGTATTCTGTGGGGAAAGGTTTGTGTGTCTTTCCCCCCACAGTTGTTCTGCTTTGAAAGTGCAGCTGAACGCCAGCTCGGGAGAGGATGTGAAGACCAACTTCCTCTTTTTCCCGGTGTGAGCTGTTTCAAGAACAGCTCCATGAAATCCACAGTTTCACCTCAGGCTATGCAGCTCTTCCACAAAGGGCAGGAGACTCTGAATAACCCCACCTGCTGCAGGCTGGGGGGGAGCAGTGACTCTGCAGATGAGCACTGACCATCCACATCAGGAGAAAAAAAGAGTCCTTTTCCCAGCCTGTCTGGGTGTCAGGTGTATTTTTTGGACACGACTGGCAGCAGGAGCACAGAAGATTGGGGGATTTAGAGTGTGGTGCACTGTGCACAAGGTGCCTGGTCACCAGGGAGGCTCCCAAGGAGGCCGAGCTGTCATCACCCAGGAGGGAGCCAAACTGCAGGCCCTGCACTACCCTCAGATTTGTCCTGGGTATTAGAGTGACAGTCTGTCAGTTTGCAGAGATGAGCTCCTTGGAGCCCCTGGCACAGCTGGAAAAGGCTTGAGAGTGGTGAGCTTAGAATCCTGCAAATTATTTGGCACTGTCACAAACATCAGAGCCAGAATTCAGTCCGTGTCCGACTTCCTTGGTCAGCCCACAGGCCTGACATGAAAGCCTTTGGCAATGAGCTGTTCCTAATTCATGCACATTTGGCCAGGGATGGACTGGCACGTGTCACTGACACGTCCTGCCTGGTCATATCTGCTAATCTGGGCCCTGGAATCCCACCAGTCCTTCAGCCATGCAGCTCCTCTCTGTGGGAGCCAGCAAGGTTCAGCTCTCTCCCTAGCCTGCCTTTATCTGAAGTGCATTTCAGGGCAGCACTGATAGCTGGTGTGTCTCTGCAGGAACGAGTTCATGCCTGAAGTGCCTCAGGAAATGCCAAGGCCACTGTGGGCTTCCCTGCTGGGATACGACACGGAGGAAACGTCCAGCGAGAAGTGTGGAGCAGGCAGAGGAGGAAAAGAAAGTTAGAACTGTAAAAGGCAAAATGTTTCAGATGGAATTGTCAAGAAAGCTGTACCCCAGCTTTGCCAGTCGGCAACTCGCTGTTCATTTAAGCTGCCCTGGGCAGACTTCAAGGAGTTTGGTGGCAACTATTTCAGGATAAATCTTCCTAAAGAGTGAAACTGAGAGCAAAAAGGAACTACCCACTGGGAAAGGCTCGTGCAATTTTTTGCTGGAAAGAAACTGCAAGAGCAACAGTTTGTGGTGGCCAGAGGATCCTTTTGCCAGGTGAAAACACAGAGTGGTTTGTATCGCTTAGGGAGTAGGTTTCCTGTCTTCTTGTGCCCTGCCCCAGTTATGTCTGTAGGTTTAGTTATCACACAGGGAAATAAAAGTGGGTGAGAAAAAAAGGCAACTCAGGAGGTCTTGTGGCTCTTGCCAATTGATATCATAGGGAAATCAAAGTGGAAAGAGGCGAGGTCTGAAGAAAGGAAAGATGAGGTTGGGGAAAAAAAGACGGTTTGATTGCGAGCCTCTCAGGGTTTGTGGCAGGTGTGCAGTGGAGAAAAAGGGACGAGAGGAAAAGGAAAGCACAAGGGGTAGATGGGGAATAAATGAGTAGGTTAGTGCAAGAGAAGAATGAATTTAAGGAAAAGGGAGACTTGTTCTCCCAGGATTTCCAATTACAAGTGTCCATCACAATTGCAGGCACCGACTGAACTTAATTTCTTGTCTTCTGCTTGCGCTTGGACAGAACACTCCAAATGTTTGCAGACTCTGCTGCTGAATTTCTTTGTAATCAATTTCTTCCAATCCGTTCACCACTCTGCACTGCGCCGGCACGAGCGAGGCATCTTCTGGGTTCATCACCGCACTAAGCGGAGTTTGCGCTACTCCCACAGCAGGCGATGTTCGCGGTGATGTGAGCCGCAAAGATCGTGGCCGAACCTCCGCTCTCCTGCCGAGCCTCGACTCCGAAGCAAGCCCCGAGCGCTGCTGCTGCGAGCCGCATGGCCCGGCCCAGGCGAAGCAGGAACCCCTGGGAACAGGCGCGCCCGGGCGCTGAACGCGGCCCCTGCGAGTCGAGCTCCGATGGAACCACGGAGTGTACGCGGCGACTGACGGGGATTGAACCCGCGGCCTCGGCGCTGCCGGCGCAGTGCTCCATCTCACTGAGCCAAACGTTCCGGTGTGCTCCGCGCCCGACATACTCCCTGCTCGCCCCGCCGCCCTGCCCCGCTGCCTTCCTGCCCAGCCCTGGCCCGCCTCTCCCCTCACGCCCGCCCACACCGCCTCTTCCTCTCCTCCGCCCCGACACCAGCCCCGACGCGGCCCTCGGACACCTCCCACACCACCCCTGCACACACCGGTCCCGCCCGCACCGCCTTGCCCGCTGCCGCTTGCCCGCCCCGCGGGGACACGGCCGGCGCCGGCCCGCCCCTCAGGGCCCGCACCCCGCCCGGGAGGGCCCCGCGCTGCACCCCTGGCCGGACACCTCTCGCCCGAGCCGTGGGCTCCGGCTGAGCCAGCTCCTGCAGCAGCCTCCCGTGCCATGGACTCGTGGGGCACAACAACTTCATGCACAGCCCTGTCCCCTGCGGGGAGCCCACGCTGCCTGAGCAGGGCAGCGACTGCCCTGCCTGAGCAGGGGCAGGAACAGCGTGGCATGGACTGAGCAGAGCCCCCATTCCCGGCTCCCAGCAGCGCTGGGGGAGCAGGCACAGCTGGGAACGAGGGAGGGCCGGGAGGACCGGGTGGTTAAGCTCTGCCTTTACTGCTCCTTTTCCTGCTCTCATTTTGGTGGCAATAAATTCAATTCTTATCCCCAAGCACAGTGTGTTTTACCCATGACTGTGTTTAGTGAGTGCTCTCTCTGTGCCCTTAACTCATGGGCGTTGTATGTTCTCTCCCCTGTGAGGGGACAGTGACAGAGTGGCTTTGGTGGGTGCCTGGCATCCAGACAGGGTCACCGCAGCAGGTGACCCCATGGAAGGGCAGGGCCTGTCTTGTATCTGATCAGAGCCCCCTGGATCCTGTTCGACCTCAGCCACTAAACCTGAAATGATCTTGGGCTTTGTGGGGAAAGAATCTACAAACAGGGCAAAATCGTATTGGAGACCAAAATACAAGGAGAGGCATAATTTTTTTCCCCCCATATTTCATACTCATCATTTGAGTAAGTGTCTAGGGTGTAATTTGGGATATGGCTCTTGTGGCTCTTGCTAAAGCTAAGTTTGGCCGAATATGTCCAAAATGCCCTCTGTGCTGGCCACCTTTTCCCTAGAGCCCTTCTCTTCTTCCACCACAAAGAAAAAGCTGCTGCTTCTTCCTTCATGAGAACTGAGGGAAAGTAAATCTGCTGCAAGCCTGGTCTCATCTTTACATCAACCAAAAGCAGTGAGTTCATATAAATTGGGCCCAATCTCTGACAAATATCTCTGCTTGTCCAAGCAGGAAGCCTGGCAGTGTGTTTTCTTGCTCTCTGCTAGCACATCTTGGGATCAGCTGGCAACGGAGGCTACCTAGATACAGACTGATGAACCACCAGCTATTGCAGAGCTGAGCCAAGCCCCTTGGATTTCTTCTTCCCAATGCTATCCCCCTGTAGTTTGCTTCATCCAAAAAAACAAAAACAAAACCAAAAATAAACAAACAAAAAACACGCCAAAAACAAAAAACAAAACAAAACAAAACAAACAAACAAACAAAAAAAACCAAACAAAAAAACCCAACCCAAAACAAAGCAAAACAAAAAAAAAAAAAAACACCAAAAAAACCCCCAAAACAACACCCACACCTTGCATCTCAGGGAAGGCTGTACACCTACAGATTGCCAGGAGTTCCACAGGCAGCAGCCACAGTAAATGAGCTGCAGCCAAACTGGTCAGACACAGGTTGGTGTTCTGCCCTTGAATTTCTTGCCCGTGCAGCTCTGGGCGGGGGGATGCTCCAGGACTGAGATGTAAAAACACAGGAAAAAATCTGGAGTGAAATGAACATGGGAAACCTCTTGTGTTGTTCCTGGAAGTGTCAGCTGGAGACAGATGTGGGGTAGGACACAGCTCAGGTGGCATCCATCTCTGTAACACCGGCCACGGCTGTTCCAGGTGACAGGGAAGCCAAGATGGATCCAGAATCCATCCCAAATCAAGGTCAGCGCTTAAGAAAGCCTGAAGTTTCTTCTGGGGATGCCAATTCCTTTCCAATCTCTCCAAGATTCTCAATCTTTTGAAAGACAATCCACATGAATAGCTCAGAGAGCAATTTTCCAGGCAGCTAAAAATGGAGATGAATCCCGCCCATTACACAGAATATACCTAAGCTGAAAGGAATGACTGATTATGATCTTCAATATTCAAGAGATCTGAAGGCAGATCTGTTTAAACTGACGGAGCACATTCCTCTCAAGGAGCATGATGTGAATATTTCCAGTATGGATAGGGAAGTATTAATGTCATGTACAGAAAGACATGACAAAATTCAGAGGGGTTATGATTGTTGTTCCAAAAAAGAGGGAAGAGGAACAACCGGAAGGACCACAGCTGTGATATCAGATCTTCTGGGGAGGGTAACTTTGAAGTCAGAACCAAAGCATACTCACGGGATTCAGTATCTTTTACCCATTTCAAGATTTTATTAAAAATATGTGCAATTATACCTTCCACTCCCTTTTTTTTTTTGCACCGTAAAAATTTCTGATTTGGCCAAACTTAGCTTTAGCAAGAGCCACAAGAGCCATATCCCAAATATACACCCTAGGCACTTACTCAAATGAGTATGAAATATGGGTAGAAAAAAATTATGCCTCCCCTTGTATTTTGGTCTCCAATACGATTCTGCCCTGTTTGCAGATGCTTTCCCCACAAAGCCCAAGATCATTTCAGGTTTAGTGGCTGAGGTCGAACAGGATCCAGGGGGCTCTGATCAGATACAAGACAGGCCCTGCCCTTCCGTGGGGTCACCTGCTGCAGTGACCCTGTCTGGATGCCAGGCACCCACCAAAGCCACTCTGTCACTGTCCCCTCACAGGGGGGAGAACATACAACGCCCATGAGTTAAGGGCACAGAGAGAGCACTCACTAAACACAGTCATGGGTAAAACACACTGTGCTTGGGGATAAGAATTGAATTTATTGCCACCAAAATGAGAGCAGGAAAAGGAGCAGTAAAAGCAGAGCTTAACCACCCGGTGCTCCCGGCCCTCCCTCGTTCCCAGCTGTGCCTGCTCCCCCAGCGCTGCTGGGCGACGGGAATGGGGGCTCTGCTCAGTCCATGCCACGCTGTTCCTGGCCCTGCTCAGGCAGGGCAGTCGCTGCCCTGCTCAGGCAGCGTGGGCTCCCCGCAGGGGACAGGGCTGTGCATGAAGTTGTTGTGCCCCACGAGTCCATGGCACGGGAGGCTGCTGCAGGATCTCGCTCAGCCGGAGCCCACGGCTCGGGCGAGAGGTGTCCGGCCAGGGGTGCAGCGCGGGGCCCTCCCGGGCGGGGTGCGGGCCCTGAGGGCCGGGCTGGCGCCGGCCGTGTGCCGGCGGGGCTGGCAAGCAGCAGCGGGCAAGGCGGTGCAGGCGGGGCCGGTGTGTGCAGGGGTGGTGTGGGAGGTGTCCGGGGGCCGCGTCGGGGCTGGTGTCGGGGCGGAGGAGAGGAAGAGGCGGTGTGGGCGGGCGTGAGGGGAGAGGCGGGCCAGGGCAGGGCGGCGGGGGAGAGGCGGGAGCGCAGCAATGAGCAGGCGGGCGTGGCGGGGCGGAGCGGTGCGGAACGTTTGGCTTGCCGAGTGCCGCGGTGCGCTATCAGCCGAAAGGTGAGGGGTTCGAGCCCCGTCAAGTGGGCAGCCACACAGGGGAGCGAGCTGCGCGTGTGAGCAGGGGACCGCGCTCAGCGGCGCTTGGGGCTCCGCCGAATGGAGCCAGAGGAAGCGTCGGGCAGGACTCGCCTCCCGGAATGCATAATTCAAATACGGACGGCGAAGATGTGGCCTCGCCCACGATGTTGGGGAAAGTGAAGCAGGATGAAGCGATCAGCGGCCGTGTATGACCTTGTGATCGACACAGGGGAGTGCGTCAATGTGTAGTAGTGTAGTAATAGCAGTAGCATAGAAGTTCCAGGGAAGAGCTCAGCAGCGCAAGACTGCAAAGGGTCGAAGTGCTCTGGCCCAAGCGGGAGTCGGACAGCTCCTGCCTTGGATGGCCACCCCTCATCGGCCACCCAAGATCTCCCTTTTCCTTAAAATTCACTCCTCCCTTGCACTAACGCAACCATTTCTTCCCCCCTTCCCCTCCCCCCTTGTGCTTTCCTTTCCTCTTGTCCCTTTTTCTCCACTGAACTCTCACACCTGCCACAAACCCCGGGGTTCACAATCAAACCATCTTTTTTTTTTTTTTCCCCTCCATCATCTTTCCTCTGTTCACACCTGTGCCCTTTCCATTTTGATTTCCCTATAATAACAATTGGCAAGAGCCACAAGACCTCTAGAGCTGCCTTTTTTCCTTTTGTTTTTTCAATTTATTTCCCTATATGATAAATACACCTACAGAAATAACTGGGGCAGGACAGAAAAAGACAGGAAACCTACTCCAGAAACCACTCTGTGTTTTCACCTGGCAAAAGGATCCTCTGGCCACCACAAACTGTTGCTCTTGCAGTTTCTTTCCAGCAAAAAATTGCACGAGCCTTTCCCAGTGGGTAGTTCCTTTTTGCTCGCAGTTTCACTCTTTAGGAAGATTTATCCTGAAATAGTTGCCACCAAACTCCTTGAAGTCTGCCCAGAGCAGCTTAAATGAACAGCGAGTTGCCGACTGGCAAAGCTGGGGTACAGCTTTCTTGACAATTCCATCTGAAACATTTTGCCTTTTACAGTTCTTAACTTTCTTTTCCCCCTCTGCCTGCTCCATGCTTCTCGCTGGACGTTTCCCCCGTGTCGTATCCCAGCAGGGAAGCCCACAGTGGCCTTGGCATTTCCCGAGGTTGTAGCACTTCAGACATGAACTCGTTCCTGCAGAGACACACCAGCTATCAGTGCTGCCCTGAAGTGCCTCCCGTGGCTCTGCTGAACATCCGCCCTCTCTTGCCGTTGGTGCATTTCCACTTTTTCTGCCCTTCCCAGCGCATTTCTGCTTGCAGTGTTCTTTTTCTTTCCTGTGGGCTGCACCAGTCTAGTTTCTGTAATGCTTATCCTGCTGTAAAGCCTGGGAGCTACTATTTCCTCATCTATTTTAGGAAGTCAGGGTTTTGTCCCTGCTTTTCTGTCCTCACCTTCATTTGTAACTTCCTTTTTTTTTTTTTTTTTTTTTGTCCTGGATTTTTTTTAACACAGTTTTATATCTCTCCTTTTTTTTTTTTTTCCCCTTTCTTTTTTTCTCTTCACAAAGAGTTGTGCTCTTGATCTTTTTTGTCAGCAGGGACCAGGGGATCACCTGTAAAGTTAATGGAAGAGTTAATGAGGGAATGTAAGAATGCAGGAGACTGACCACTATTTTTAGCATGTTTCATCTTATGTAATCTTTTTTTTTTTTTTTCCATGTGTGGCATCCAAATAGATACCAAAATACCAAATAGAACTTGGTTTCTGATAAACCTGTTTTATGGCTCAGAGTTTTACAAGAAGACCCTGTAGATACTGATAGTGCAGCCACCATGAAAAAAATAATAAATAAATCCTGGGGATCTGGTCATGTACACTTGCTCAGGAAAAACTCTCGTGGAAGGCAGCACCTTGGTACCACAAACTTCTTATGGACAGTGCTGAAACTTGGTTTGTGCAGCAGATTTCAGGACTGTACATTTCAGTTCTGCTACAGTTCTTATGTTGCTTTCCTTGCTTCTCTCTCAGCCTTTAGGAAGTTAAAAGAGGAGAGCAAACATCGTGCTGGGTCTGTATCACACATTCACAGGACCAGGGTGTGGCTTCTTCTCTCTCTCTCTAGTTCCACCTCACAGTTAAAATAATGATTTTTAAAATATTTTTTTCCCTGTAACTGCCTTAAACATACACATCAGTGTTTCATAGCCCTTTTCAGCTCCTGTATGGAGATGATGCAGCTTTTGCAATGTTCTAAGGGAAAATACAAGAGACAAGCTTGAATAAATTCTGGATGCTACATGTTCTAAATCAAGTTAACCAAACCCCTGGGATCCTCACTGGAAGAATGCATTATAAATTCTCTTTATTTGTAATATTAGGTGATAATTGTCTTTAAAATGTCTACTCCAACACAGTTTAAGCCTTCAGTGAGGACTTCTGGAGGGGCCCATCCGTGTTTGAGTGGAATTCCACAGTAGATATTTCTTCCCCAATAAATGAGTTATAAGTAAATAACTTTCTGCAACATCTGAGGACTGAATCCATGGCTGAGCTTAGAGTCTCTGCACTGTTCCTTGCCAGCGGGTTGCAGTGGATGGAAAATTTTGCATGTCTCCAAGGGGGAGTCTTCCCTCACGGAAGAGATTCCCACTGAGGGTTATCAGCACATTCTGGAGAGACAACCACATCAGGAAATCCTTGAGCCAAGAACAGCTGTGGGCTTGGAGAGCATCAGGGAGACATTTGATAGAAGCCAACCCCGTGCTGAAGCTCTTGTTTGCGCATCCAACTCGCAGCCACTGTCAGGAGGGAGGATACTGCAGGGCAGGGACCCCGTCTGACCTGGCACAGATGTTCTGGGCAGCAGTGCCCTCCCTGCAGGGCCGTGCTGCCTGTGGTAAATACCCATCCTGCAGCTCTGCAGGGATAAAAAATACTTACCTGCCTCCCAGGGGCTTTGCGAGGCTTATCCCGTGTCTGTACAATGCTACACGGGTTCCAACCACTCTGGGAAGCTCCCTGACTAGAAGATTCCTCTCAGATTATGAACTCCTCTATGTTGTGTTTGGTAGTTGCTTTGAAACCAGTTCTCAGACCCCTGGTGTATTTTATCCCCACTTTCTGCTGCTTCCAGAGGAATTGAGAGGGAGCCTCAGCACACACCTCAAACAGTCCCAGCAGGAATGGGAACACTCCTGGTGAGTTTTTCAGCGTCTGGCTTCTTGGCAAACTGGTTGGGCAGAGCTCTCTGTCCCCAGGTAGCACAGACAATGGATCCAAGCCCAGTCACGGGTCCAGATTGAAGGCAGCAGTGCCCACACAGCCCTAAAGCCATGTGAACACCACCCACTGCCCTTCATGTGCAGGACCTGAGCCTCTGAAGGGAGGTGTCAGAGGATGAACCACGCCCTGCTCAGTGGTGCCCAGCAATGGGACAAGAGGAGTGGGCAGATGCCGATGCCCAGGAAATTCCATCTGAACATGAGGAAGAACTTTCCTCATCCAGTAAGGAACTTTCATCCTTCAGTGATTGAGCACTGAACAGATTGTCCAGAGAGGGTGTGGAGTGCCCCTCACTGGAGATACTCCAGAACCATCTGGAATACACACAATCCTGTGCCATGTGCTCTGGGATGACCCTCCTGGAGCAGGGGGTTGGAGCTGGTGACCCACTGTGGTCCCTTCCAGCCTGACCCATCCTGTGATTCAGTGATTGTGTGACCTCGCTGAAATGCAGCTCTTCGGTGTGAGGGGTAAATGAATGGAGAATGTAACTCAGTGAGAACTTTGCTTCCTCTCCATTCCTGAACCACAGTGGCTTGCTCACAAATCAGTGGGTAGGAGTCCCAGGGCCAGAAGAGCTCTCTCGTCCTCATGAAGACGGGATGGCACAAGGCAATATTGGATGGTGCTTCTGCTCCCCGTTTCCTCAGGGAATGCCTCCGGGAGCCCACCAGGAAGCCTGTCCCTGCCCAGAGCGTGGGGACAATGCTGGCTATCCCTCCTCATTTTGCCCCAGCGGGCGACCTTCCGTGCCCCAATCCCTGGGACAAGCGTCTGCCGCGTCTTTGGCCAGAGCGACAGCCACGGCCACCAGCGGGTTGGGGACACGCTGCCCACCCTTCCCCGTGCCGAGGGGTGCCCCGACCCCCCGCAGCTCTCCCCATCCCCGGCGGGGGCGGGCCGGGGCGGGGGCGGCCCCAGCTCCATCCCTGCCCGCCCGCCTCCCGCAGGCAGTCGGGGCGGAGAGGCGGCACTGGAGGGGCTCCCTCCGCCAGCAGCCGGGCGGGCAGCGGTGCACATGGCATGTCTGATGGCGGCTTTCTCCCTGGGCAGCGCTTTGGTAAGGCGCGCCCTGCCTGCCCTCCGCGGGGCCGCGGCGAGCTGCGGGGCTGGGCTGGGGGGATAAGAGATGGAGCCAGGGCTCCGCGTCCCCAGAGGCTTCCCCAGGGAAAAGCGGGGTCGGAGGGTGCGCCCGGGGCTGCGGGGTGCAGGATGAGGGATGAGGGATGCGGGATGGAGGATGCGGGATGGAGGATGCGGGATGAAGGATGCGAGTGTGCGAGCGGCGCACGGCGGGACTTGACCGCTGGTTACCTCTGCCTGTAGCTAAGGCGGGGGGGATTATCGCCGAGCATGCTCCCTGCGCCGCTGCGCCCCGCCGGCTTCCCGGCGGATTTGCGGAGGGGGACCGTCACCTTTGCATAACACCCGGGGCCGGCGGCGGACGGAGCGGGCAGAGCCCCGCGGGACCGTCCTGCCGCTGGGACCCACCGGGCGGGCGGGCGCTGCCGTCCCTCCCCGCCGGGCGCCGGCAGCGGCCCGGCTCCTCACCGCCTGCGCCGAACTACATGGGGAAATAGCCCAAAGTGTGCGAAAGCAGCGGAGAGGTGAGCGCGGTGCCCGGCGCGCTGGGCTCGGTGCGGGCACAGGGCGGGATGCGGGGCTGGGGCATCGCTGCGCGGTGACGGCGGAGAAGAGAGAGAGATGCAGGTGTTGGGGGTTCAGGTGTGTCTGTGCCTTACTTGGGTGAGTCTGTGGCCGTCCTAGCCACGGGATTGCCCGGCTTTTTCCAAGCGAAGGTGATCCCGAGAGCGGGAGGAGGCGTTTGGATGGTCCCAGTTGCTCGGGGGGATGCTCACCCGTAGCGGGTGGTCCCTGGAGGAGGCAGGTGTGTGAACGGGCAGTTCGGGCCACAGAGTGCCTGAAATGGTTTAATGTCCCGGTAACAAAAGTCTTTGGCTTCATACTCCGGGATGATTGAGTAGTCAGAGCAAGGGTCTTGCCCAAAGGATATTTCTTTTTGAACTGATGTAAACTGGAGAAGCTCTGTCACCTGAATAGTCAAGGTGACCTGGCTCACTGAGAGTTCGTTTTTGGATATTCCCTCTGATTATGTGAAGGTGCTCAGTGATTCCTCGGAACAAAACAGATTACCTGTGCCAAAGACAGCCTTGAGAACGTTCAGGGAAGAATATTGTTAACTCACCTTCTCTTAGTTTTAAGGGAAGTTCCCCTGCTTTAGTTGTTGAGCTCTAAGATGTTTCACATTACTCCTGTTATGTTCAAATTACATACCATGGCAGTCAACTATTTAAGAATTTGACAGTAAGTGTTACTGGATACCTGACCTCTAAGTAAGTTGAGAGCACGATTAAAATCTCTTTCTTGAGAAAATGTGGTGAGCAGAGCTGATTTTTTTTTCATCTAGAACCTGGGGCTTGTGTGTGAAGAATGTGAAGGCACCAGCTCTGGAGTGGTTATGCAGGAGGACTTTTTTTTTTTTTTCATCAGTGATTATGTAGGACTGGAGGTTTTTTTAATGTTTTTGTCAGCATTCATGACAAGTGACTGCTCTGAGCTGGGCTGCTGTTACAGCAAAGATGGGAAGACCAGGAACCATGAGAGGGAAATGGAAGTGGCACAGGGAAGAGGAGGCAATGTCACTTTATAGTTGAATTAGAGAAACAGAGGGAAGCAGTGGCAGGACCTGCAGCTCTCTTTGTGTTTGTGCACTCAAAAGTAGTGCAGCACATCTGCTTTCCAAGAGATAACCTTGTAGATGTGCCAGCATGGAAAGCCTGGCACATAAGCCATCTACAAAAGTCCTTTCCAATACAAATCTGCGTTAAAAATACTGAATTTCCTAACAGACAACTGTGCAGATGTTTGGCTCTGCTTATGACCTCCACCAAACAACAGGTGACAGCGAGCAGCCTCTGAACTGTTCAAAATTCTGTTTAGCTGAAGAAAATTCATGGCTCTTTTTCTTCTGAGCTTGTACACATCCTGCTCATATTGGTGCAAGACACCTGTGCTGGCGAAAAGAATGGAAAAAAAAAAATCCAGGTTTTGTATGCATAATAAAAAAAATAAAAAAAGAGAAAGGTGGGTGGAAGGCCACTGTCATGGTCAGGAGAGGAGGGGAAGGAGATTTGGTCAAAAAAGTGCCAAGTGGACTTGCACTGAGTGCTGTGACAGGCAGAGTGTAGCAAGAGGGATGGCTGTGAGCACAGGACATTGACCTTACAGTGTCAGTGGTGCAAGAACTGGAGCAGGGTTTGTGTGTTTATGTAGCTGATAAGATTTCCATTAGTTATCACTAGCAAGCATGGAAAGCACTCAAGGATTTTGTGTGCAAAGCATTGTGCTTTCCTAAAAGGCCTCCAGAAAAGAACTTGCACTGTAGTCCCAGCTTGCAAAGGCTCCAGAACTATCAGTGCAGGAGAAAATAAAACATGAAATAGTACATTTGAACATTCTCAGAAATATAATTTCACCTTTACAGAAGCATAGGCTGATCCAGAGGAGCAAGAGCCCTTAGACATTTTGAGTGGCTGTCCTTTGAAATGTCTGCACAAATAATTGTTCAGCCAGCTCCCTTCCCCCTTCAGCTCCGTCCCAAGCTCTGGAATCAGTAACTAGAACCAAATTCCTTGAGTGCATGAGAAACCAAACACAATGGGGACTGAACTTATAAATGTATTAATCTGGTGCAAGATCTGAAAGGAAAAGTAGTGCTAAAGGAACTGTACGTGCTGCAGGAGCTCTTTTACCTCTCCTGCCAAGGCCCGGGCGAAAGAACAAACAAAAGATTTCTTTATTTTACTCCTCTTTCACCTTCCAGCGCCTGGATTTTTTGTGCTATTTAAGGAATAACTCCTCTGCTGCGGAAGGTTTTGGAACGTCTTCCCAAACAAAAGCCTGTGAACTCTTCTCCCCTTTCCCTGCAGGGTGGCAGCAGCTCTGGCTGCACCATGGCCGAGCCCAAGTCCGTGTGCGTCTCGGTGGACGAGGTGGTGTCCAACGGCACCGACCCCCAGGACATCCGGCTGATGAACGGGCACCTGAAGAAAGTGGACAACGCCCTGACAGAAGCTCACAGGTTCTCCTACCTGCCCCGCAGGCCAGCTGTGAACATTGAGTTTAAGGAGCTCTCCTACTCCATCCAGGAAGGGCCGTGGTGGAGGAAGAAAGGTGAGGAGGGCAAGGTTTCACCCACGAGGTGCAGCAGGTCGTACAGCTGCTTCTTTCTGCCTCCCGGTTCTTAAGTGTTTGGTGTGAATATGGTACTGCTGTGCTGCCAAATATCTGTCCTGTGATCTTGCCTGTCTACAATTTGTTGTTGAGGGTGGGTAGAGCACGCAGGAGTTTAAAGATGGGGGTGGGGGAAATGAGGAGGCTTTGTTTTTTTACTCCTGCAGTTGGCTGTTTTGTGAAATGGTTGTTTTTTTTCTCTGCTCTTTCAGAACAGTGAGTGTCTCAGATTTCAGAAGGCATTAGATACCAGGATAAAAACTGTTTTCTTTAAAGGCTGTGCTTGGAAAGAAATGCTGTGAGCTGTGGGTTTCTCTACAGCTTAGATGGGTCTCTCAAAGCTTGTAATTTCTTTGAAGAAATCACTGGCTCCTGCTGGGACTGAATCCTGAGGTTCAGTCAAGGACCAGGATGCTCTTTGGGTGGCTCCTTTGCTGATGCAAACTGCAAGAGAGTTTCCTAGAGAGTTTTTGGTGTGGAGTTTTTTGTTTGTTTGTTTTGTTTTTGGAGGTTTTTCTTCGTTGTTTGTTTCTTGTTTTGTTTTGTTTTTGTGGTTTTGCTGTTGTTGTTGTTGTGTGTGACTAGTCCTCTCTGAAAGGAAAACTAGGTCGTGCAGTAAATTCCTGCCAGCGAAAAGAAGCGTGCCCAAGAGAAAATATTGAAACCTTCAGGAGAATTTTGTGTACTAAATGACACAATTGCCCTTCCTTGAGGAATTCTCTCCAGTAATGCAAATTGTTATGGTTGTGTGCTTTAGTTCTTTTAAGAGATAAGGCCCTGCCAGTGCAGCCCTCACCTGAGCCATACTTGATACCTGCACTGGCTCTGAAACTATAAATCCACTGGCTTAAAGGTTCCACTTGAAATTGTTTCACAAAGTACTTGGCTGCTGTCTGTAAATTGTGTCATTATCACAAAACCAAGGCTTCAGTAGTCTAAATATGTGTGGTATGAAAAGCACTGGAGCTGTTGCCATGAAAGTGCTACTGTATGTGGACAGCCTGTGCATACAATTATTCATTTGTTGAAAGATTTGCAGATTTCATGCTTTAATGGGTTTTTCAACATCAAAACTGTATGTAGACCCACTGGCCTTGTTTTAATTATTTGCTAAAATTGCATGGAGCCACATTGTCCATAGCAGAACAACTTGGTTTGGCAGCAACTTTGGTACATTCAAAATTATTCTTTATCTTATCAGAATGAACACAAAACACTGAAGGTTTTTTTGTCCTCCAAGAAATGGAGCTATGCCAAAATGTCTCATTGAAGATTTAAAAGCTTGAGATTTCTAACTAGATCTCTTTCTCACTGGCCAGAAGTGATTGAGGCATTCTAGACCCAAAACCTCTGTTCAAATTTTCTGACACGCCTGGGTGACTTGGCTTGAACAAAACCATGTCCTGGCAAAAGGTCCTGCTGCTGAAAATGACCTGTGGAGGTATTTAGCTCTGGGGTATGACTATGGCTGTGTCACCACATCTGGATTTGAAAGAGGAGGTTGAACCTTTCTGGCTGTCTGTGTGCCGGGGTTCGGATCCTCCCCACCTGGTGTCATTCCTGGGAGCACCAAGGACAGCCCCAGAGGGGCTGAGCTGCTGTCTGCCAGCAGGGCTTGGCTCTCCTCTGCCTGCCAAGGACCTGAAACAGGCTTGGGAGGTCTGCACTCAGTGCCAGGTGCCTGTGAGCCAAGGAGTGCTCTCACAGCCAGGAGGGTGAATCACGTTGTGTGACTGAGGCCATTCCCAGCTGGAGGCAAGTCCTTGTCCTTCTCCTCATCAGGGAGAGCACAGCTGGAGTATTGTGTCAGTTTGGGGTGCTTGATATCAACAGAGGTACTGGGAAGATGGAAAGGGCCTGTCAAAGGGGTAAGAAATGGTTCAGGGGATCTGCAAAGGGCAGCTGAGGAGTCTGGGCTGCTCCTGCCAACAGTGCCAGCTGATAAATAACAAGAGCCCACGGCCACACATTGCAGTTTGGGTGCTTTAGGGTGCACACCAGGAAATAAATACCTGTTCCCCAGGTGCAGCACTGGGATGTGTCACCCAGGGACAGTGGGGCTTTCTCCATCACAGGGGAGTGTGGGACACGTGGCTGAGCAGCTGATCTGATCTGGAGCTGGTGATTGTCTTTCTGGGCTAGGTGACCTCCAAAGGTCTCCTCCTTCAGTGTTTCAGGGAGTTGCTGGTCAGATCATAGAAACTTTCTAGAACCAACCTTTCCTCCCAGCCACGTTCCCACTTCCAGGAGGAGGCTGACTCAATACATTGGTTTTAACAGAAAATGTTTTCCATTAGAAAAACAGAAAACCAAATTGCCTAAATAGTTTCCAATGAAGGTAGGACTCCAAACAGTTCAGATCCTTTGAGCTGTTTTAGTGGTTCTGCAAGTGGAATTTTATTTTGTGTGTAATTTAGGATATCTCTGTCCAAATCTGATGGATTTGTAGCTGAGTGCATTACATAAAAAACTGTTCTGAGTATCTTACACTGGTTTCTGTTCCAGTGGGAAACTGGGACTTTGCAGTGCCCAAGAGAAGGGCAGTATTGTGCCTCCCAACACTGGTGGTTGCTGCAGTTGAGCACTCCTTGTGGACTCCCTGTGCTAAAAGTCTCTCTCATTGCTGTAATGTGAAATATTTGAATTCACTTTTTGTAAGAAGAGTAGCAGAAAACGTGCTGGGAAAAAAAAAAAAAAAGAAAGGAGATGTCCCTCAGTTCACATTGTTCTTGGGTGCTGGTTGTGGTAAGAAGAGATAAGGGATGCTGTTTCAAAAATGTCTTTTAATTAATGGTGTTTCTATTCTGAAATGGAGCTTGAAAAAGAAAAATCTACTATTTCTACATCATTCTCTCCGACTGTAATGAATTAGTTAAAACCTTTCAAGAGTGTTGGATCACAAAGGCAGAAGTACAGTTTCCTTGCAAAGACAATTTGTGCCAGCATGCTGGAGAGGAATTCAACTGAAGAGCAATTCCCTTCAGTAAAAGTGGCATTGCAAAGTAATGTTAAGGTTAGGCTCTAAATTAGCAGAAGGAGGAATAATTAGCAGTGCTGCCATTGTGTTCTGTGCTTAGCTTGATTGTTCAGACAATGCAACTCATGGTATGTGATGTCCTTTATTTTTCATTAAAAGCCCAAAGAAAGGTGAATTTGCATTGCTTGTCAACAACAAAGAAACTAAATAAGCCACAGCAGACTTCAAATTGGAATTTTTCATTGATTTTTGTCTCAGCCTTAAATTGTTCAATTAAACTACTAAATATCATTTTCTCTTTAAATATATAAGGAGGGGCATTTTGATTCTAAGGTTGATATGGTAAATGCTGCTCTCCTTAGGAGGTGTTATCAAACTCATAGCAGAGATTGGTGTGGCTCTGGAGCTGATTAATTCCTGGTGTAATTTCCCCTGAGGTCAGTGGGATTAACAGGGAAGGAATATGGCAGGGCCCATTCAGTAGGAGCTGTTGCCAATATGGGAGGTAAAAAAAGAGGTAAAAGTTTCAGAAGGTCTCAGCTGACTTTGGCATTTCCCCTTAAAGCTTTCAGGGAATTGGTCAACAGGTAGAAACAGCTATTCCTTCAGTTTTGAAGGAAAGAGGTTTTTGAGTGACTCGTGAGGTTAAGGGTCTCCCAGAACTGAAAATGTGTCTCAGTCTTTGGATCCAGGCTATGTTCAAGCATGTCCTGGGGGTTTCCTGTGGGTCAGCCAGGTTCACGATTTCAGAAAGCCCCAGGACTGATGGAGGAACTGTTGTGAGGCTAAGATGCACTGGCAAAGCCAGAAAAAGGGAACTTCAGCACATTTATTATAAATAATAGGGCTCCTTAGTCCCAGGATACTTCTCCTTTCTTTTAGGATGAGGGACCCAGCTGGCTTGGAGGGGAAAAGAAAGAGTCCTGTGTTAGATCCAGCGTGGATCCTTAAATGTGAAAAGCAAGATCTGCAGAGCTTTGGAACAAAACGTGGCTGAAGTTTCACTGTCCTGTCACAAAGCCATTTATCTAAGGGTTGAGAAGGAGATAAAAGTGGGTCTTGGCCTCTGAGCTGTATGTTTAAACTGCAGCTTGAAATGTGACTCACAGGAGCACAAGAGATTGGTTTTACCAGTTCACAGAAAAATTACAGATGTGTAGGTTTTCGTACTAGGATTGCCCGAAAACTGTTTGCAAGAGGATTTGGTGGGAAAGTCAGTGCCTCAGGTTTCTGTCATTTTTTGTTAAAAGCACCATGAAATAATCTGAACTGTGGTTTGGGGATGAATTATGTATAGTCTCCTATACAAAGGGGGCATGAAAAGTACTTAGGAGCTCTCTGTCTAGGTCAAAGTCATTCAGCTTTCCTTGAAAAAGATACACACATTCTGTATATCCATGAAAGGACATTTGCTCTATCGTTCCTAGGATGGAAATGAAAATATTCTGCCTATATAATCGAGTGCACCCGGAAGAAAGTAGTAATAAATCTGCCTGCCAAACACCACAACAACTCAGGGATTGCTTTTTTTTTCTTTTTTTTTTTTTTTTTTCTTCCTCTCACACTTCTCAGTATTCATGGTTAATTAGGCAACGTTTTAGTTGGAAATTTCTCCCGTTGTTATTTTTAGGGCTGTAATGAGTCACTTGAGTGCGAGTTCTGGGCAGGGTTTGGTCTCGAGTAACCTCTGAGTTGGGGAGCGGGTCCGGAATGCGGCCGGGGATTTTCGGCAGCAGGGCAGAAATTCACGCTCAGCGGCGTTTCTCCTTTTTTTTTTTTTTTTTTTTTTTTTTTGGTTTGTTCTGATGGAAACCAACCGGGGAGGTGCTGCTGTCTTTGCTGTCAAGGTTGTTGTTGTTGCTGTTGTTGTTGTTCCGCAGCTTTGAGCGGCGGGAGGGCAGCGAAGCACCGGGCTGGTTCCGGAGGGCTCCGAGGTGTCCGAGGGGGGAACGCCGAGCCTTTTTGGCAGCTTGTTTTGGTATTCATGGAAGGCGAGAAGTGGCCGTCACAGCCCGAGATAGTGTCATCAGAACAGCTCGATCCCTGCCTTCCAGCTCCGAGGGCTGTATGTTATGTTAATGCCGTCCCCCTGCATAAAGATGGAAACTTCAGCCGCTGTCAAACCATCAGCGGAGATTTAAACAGGCTGGGCTTTGCTGATTTGCCTCGGTGCTGTCTTAGGAATTAGTTCTGGTACACACACTCGGACAAACCCCTTTCCTTTTATTTAGTTGGGCGCTTTTATTATTATTATCATTATTATTTTATTTTATTTTATTTTATTTTTAAAATTTTATTTTAAAAATGTTATTTTATTTTATTTTAATTTTATTTTATTTTATTTTATTTTATTATTTTTTTTTTCAGCATCCTCTCTATATGACTTCATTTAAAAGCTCTCTCACTCCCCCCCCCCCCCAATCCCCTCCGGAGATACCCCAACGAAACGGAGGCCAGGAGGGGGGGCCGGGGGGGGATGGATTTGGCCTAAATGATGTGCTAATCCGTGCCGGGGGAGCCGGGAGCAGGCGGCGGTGGCGGGGCAGGTGCAGTGCGGTGGAGGTGCCGCATGCCCGCCCGGCCCGGCGCGGTTACTGCCGGGCGATGCACTGCAGTAACCCGGCGGGATGCGCTCCCGCCTGGTTGGCTGCTCCAGGCGCTGTTGCTAAGATGGGAAGGAGGGAGGGAAAGATGCGGAACGGGAACGAGCAAAAAAACCCACTTTCCAAGAGCGATTTTTCTCCTTTTTTTTTTTTTTTTTCTTTCCTTTTTATTTTTTTTTTCCCTCTCCTCTTTCTGACAGATGGGTGGTATTGTCGTCGACCTTTTTTTTTTTTTTTAATTTTTTTCCCCCTGCTTTGTCTCAGAGCGTGTTTTCATCTCGGAGAGGAGGATGTGTGCAAATTAAGATCCATATGTTAAGAAGAATAAACAAGTTAGGCCGGTTGAAACCAACTGCCATGCTGGTAAAGGGCCCTTTTTAGGCAAATAGTGTGTAGATTCTTATAGTGTTGGCAAAATTAATTAAAATGAGGCATGATTTTTTTTTGTTTTGTTTTTTTTTTTAGCAGAGGGTTTTTAAGCACGTGTTTTAACCTTGATAAAATCCGTGCAGTTTTTCTTTTAGCACTTAAGCTGTGTCAAGACAGGTAAAGATTGACAGAGTAGTGGCTGTTACTGAAATAGTTCAGTGTTTTATTAAGTGATAAATAACTCTTCCCAGTGTCCTCTTGCACGTGTTCTGGAAAATAGAGGTTATTTGGAACAAGTCTTGGTCAGCCCCTTTGTCTGATCCTTCTACTGTTTCCCAGCTGAGTCTGACCTTACTTCAGCATTGCTTGTTTGCCTTCAAGCAGAATCCATTGTTATTGTGGGTTTGGTTTTTCATGGGGTTTGTGGTGGGGGTTTTTATTTTTTGGTTGGTTGGGTTTTTTGGGGTTTTTTTTTGAGGTTTTTTGGACCTGGAGCTTTTTTAGAAATGTGCCTTGAGTTTGACTCAGTGAGTCTTAAAGCAGAACATCTTCTTTCTCTTTGCTGTATTGTTTATTAAAACTAAACATTACAATGACCTCACTATTTTTCATTCTAGCTAACGTTCTAGATGCAATAAACTTTATTAACTGCTGCTGTGAAAACTTGTGACTGAGGAAGGAGTTTTTAGAGAGATACCAGTTAACGCATTCTGGAATTTGTATGCCAGGAAGTGGTCACAGTGAGTTGTTGGGAGTCTGAGCCCCGGTCTTTGCTGTGCCCATCTCTCAGAAAATGTGTTGGGGGCTGGCTGTAACTCACCCTGACACCCTTCCACTGCAACTTTCTGTATGCTGAGTGGCATTTGATGAAATGATTTATGCTCTGCCCATAGGTGGTCATGCCCTGCTGGAGGTGTTGAGGAGGTAGAGGCAACATGCACCATCATCTGGGTGTACTTTTGTCACATTTCAAAGCAGACTTTGGTTTCTGTAGTCTGGAAATCCATCTGAAGGCTGAGGGAAGATGAAGCAAGAGGCATTTTGCAGTTGGAGACCTCAGACATCACGTGGTTGATCAGGGTTTTCCACAACCTCGCTAAAAGGAAAGAGAAATCACAAGAGCAGACAAAAGTAGAAGCTAGCTCGGGTAAAAATGCTATTAAAGTTCATTTTTTTTGTTGTGCACTTTCATGCCATTTTGGAAAGTGCCTTCTGGAAGTCCTGGGGGTCTGAGCTTACTAGCTGTCTAGGGCAGACTTCTGTTCTATGGGGATTTAATATCTCAGAGTTCAGCTCTGTATCCTCTGAGAAATTCTTTGCCTCACACTTCCCTGTAGCATTGTTCTTGTAGCTAAACTGTGGAGGCAGTCAGAACACTACTCAGAATGTGGCAGGCCCTCACTCAGCTGCTTTATAATTCACATCTGCACCCTTTAAACTTTGGATGGGTAACTGTGTCTTCTGTTAGAAAGCAGTGTTTGGTCTTGTTATTAAAAGAACAAGTCAAGACTTACAAGAAACAACATGCAAGGAGAGCCCCAGCAAAATTTACATGGTGGCTTAGCACGTGGGAATGAACTGATTTGGGTTTATAATTAAAGCCTTGCAAACTGAAAGGTGGGTGTTCATTCTCAGAATTAAAATCCTTGAGGCAAAATCTAAATCAACTAGCGATGCTTTAACCCCAGAACCTGTGTGACTTGCATCTGGTGAGGTGCAGAAGGACATGTGTCTTACATAAGACTGAGATTTTGTCAAAAATAAATTGGGACTTTGAGTCATCATGCCCAGAGTCCCTTTCCTTTGCTGCAGGCATCTGAGAGAACTGGCCACCTACCTTCTTGTGGGATTAATTTGTTTGAGAGCTTTAACAAAATACCTTGTTGAAGCATGACATCCACGTCAGATGACAAAATGCCCCCCTTTTTTTTTAGGTATCCCTTCCAGAGGAAATAATTTGCAATTAATATTGGCAAATCTTGTATCAGAAGCTTCTGCACAAGGCCTTTTTTATCTCTTATCAAAAGCCTTGGGGGACAGTAAGAAGCTGAGGTGTTGGTGGTTCTGATTTCCTGCCCTGCAGTGCCAACTTTGAACACAGCAATTTTTGGTTAACACCACTGGTACAGAGGACAGCAAACCCACCAGCCCTTAGTTAGACTTTGTACCATGTGGAAAATTAATTTTCTACTGTGGAAACAATTTACAGGCAGAGCTCTAGTACCTAGGACTGGCAGAGTGTCCCTTGTCAAGCCCAGGACCAAGCTTTAACAGACATCTTCTTCTTGATACCAAAGTCTGTTAGGAAATGGAAAAACTGAGGGTCCCCAAACTGTCCAAATGTGCTCACTTTTTTCACCAACTTCATAAGAAGAACACATGATGCACAATGTATGGAAGAATTACTGCCCTTTTCAACCAATTCTTTCAGTTGCTCATCCCCAAGTATGATGGAGAAGGGTAACAGCACAGACAGGGAAGGCCAGACAGTTTTGGTTGTTTTCAGTAACTCTTGTAGCCTCAGTAACTTCCTGTCAGTAACTGTAAGGAATAATCTGAAAATATTCCTATTCCTAAAGTATTCCTAAGGAATATCTGAAAACTGCTGAAATATCCCAAGAATGATTATTTTGAAAGTGAATTCCGTGCTTCAGTGCAGACGTTTGAGTTTTAATTTGGCCTTTGGACACTTTGTCGCTTAGAAAAGAAGATTTCGGAGAGAATATTTGATCTGAATGTGAGTGGTGGCATAAAACACAGCAGGACTAGTCCTGTGTAAGTGTCTCTGGAACGAGGACAAAGCATTTCTGTCTAGGAAATGGTGTGGCTGGAGACGTGTGTGCTGCAGTGTGGCTCGAGTCAGGTCCTTATTGGACCTTCTTGTCCCTGCTGGGCTTCTGCTCCCATTTCCATCTCATTTCGACTTTGCTGATTTGTGTGGGGAAACAGATGCACTCTGCAGACTTAATTTTCTTCAGAAGGTACAGGGATAAAGCCGTCCAGAGTCCTACCAGGCAGAGCTACGTGGAATTACATAACAGCTGAAGAGATAACCGCTTGTTTGTTCGGGTGTTTTCGTGTGGTATCTGCTCCAAATAAAAATAAATGGCAGAGACCTTGGCTTTACAAGCTAATTTACCATCTGCCTCTCCTCTAGTGTGTTGGAGACCTCAGACAGCCTGCATCTTTTGTGTAAGAATCGTGTTTCTCCCAGCTCCTCATGTTTAGAGTAATGACAAGTGTTGTTTACAACTGCAGCGCATCTGCTACAAAAGGGAGGAGGAGACAGAATGTGCAGTGGTCAGGGTCCTGGGTAAATGAGGATGGACCTGTGCTCTCTCTCTTGCTGAGCTTTAGAGGGTGGCCTTTTATGTCAGACAGAAGAAAGGAGTTTCAAATGAAGTGATGTGCCTGGTTAACATGAAATTTAAAGAAAAAAAAAACACTACAAACCAAAGCTTTTAATACTCTTGTTTAGCAATGGCTTTAAATTCTGCCCTGTTGCACAAGTTCTGTGATTTTGAAGCAGTCAGGTGGATGGCTCTGCACCAGCAGAGCCTGGCCAGTATAATTTTTATTTTTTTGGTCACAGTTATTACCTCAAGTGCCTTGAAAATTAAACACTCTAATAACACCAGCATGGCAGGGCTAGAATGGGTAAATGAGTACCCAATTAAAGGAAAGGGGATTGGAGCTAAATATTTGCTATTAGAGGAAGAGCATTTTCTTTTTCTGGGTCAAAAAGCCACAAACTGCAGCCAGCTTATTGCATATGAATATCAAGGCCTGACTGTCTAAAATGCTATTTGAGGCTCATAGAGCTGAAGCCTGTGGGTGGCTGGCTGGGATGGAGTTCCATTTCCTTCTCCACTTGGAGAGGTGAAGGTTTTATGCTGCCACCAGAGAAATGTGAGTCAGAAGGCCGAGGACAGTGCAGAGGGGCACATCTGTGCACAGCTGGCAGTGAAAAGTTACTCCCCTGGGTTTTCATGTTGACCCTGAGCCTTGCAGAGTTACTTGAAGAGAAATCTGCCCCAGAGGAACAAACTGACAGCACATAAACACAAAGGTGATGGGTGGGAGACCTTTTGGAAAGTGAGTTGGGGCAGTCTGTTTTGTAACCAGAGCTGCTGAGTTCTTCACAAGGAGTGTTCAGTGATAATGACAGTAAAAATTAGACTGTCAGTAGAAGCTGGAGCTGGTGGGGCTTCGAGACCTGAGGGGATTCCTCCGGCCCTGGCAGCCTTGGTTCTGTAATTCCAGGTCTGATTGGTGGTGAGGCAGGGCACCCAGCCAGCTGCATGGACCAGCAGGAGGACAGAGGGCTTCTCCAGCATCTCCTAAACACAGATGGCACTTGGGCAAACCTGAGCAGTCCCAGTGTCTCACTGACATTCCTCCTCTCTGGCTGACTGTGGGTTGCACACACAAACACACACAAAATGGTTTTGGACCCCAGTGGGTTTTGGACACGCTGTCCATCCAATCAGTCCCTCAGACTCTGCTCTCCTTCAGCTGTTGAACCTGGACCTACAGTAACCCCTCAGATTGGCAACCTCTTGTTCCAGCAGCTGGTGTGCTGAAATTTCTGCTGCTGACCACCGAGTCCATGGTGGTGTCTGCTGCACATGGACTCTCAGTGTGAGAGCATTCCCACATGAGAAAGCTGGGAACAACGTTCAGCAGGAGTGCAGGTTGGACTGCAGTGATGAGGAGCTGTGTCAGACAGGTGTAGCTGCCTCCTGAGATGCTTCTGGCCCCTTCAATCCCCATTTCCATCTACTTCCTCAGGTCTGTTCCTCCTCAGTCCTTGCTCCATCCCTTCCCCTGCCTTTGGCAAGCCCCCTAAGTGTCCTGTGATGGATATTTCTCACTCTCAAATTCCCACAGCCACCCCATGGCTGGTTTTACACCATCCCAAAGTCCTGTTCCCCTTGCCTGGCATGGTAAAGTACAGCGTTCCAGGGAGAGAATTTCCCTGTGGACACATCTTGGTGGGTTTTCCTCCAGGAACAGTAATCCTGTCCTTTTCACTTTAGCATCTTCAGAGTGGCCAATTCAGGGGCCTGTGTCCTCTGAGCCTCAGCTCTGTCCCTGTGCTCTGACTGGCCTTTTATCACATAACTGAGCAAAGGCAATTTTTAGACCACCTTGGCTGATTTGATTCTTCTAAGCTTTGAATTTAAAAATAAATTAAATAATATGGTTGGCCAGTTGTTTGCTTAAGCCCATGGAAAGTTTCCCTGTGGTGTAAATCATCACTGAAGCACAACTCACTTCAGGCACATTTTTACCCTCTCATGTGAAAGTTTCAGGAAAGTTGAGTGCCTGCAAATAGGGAATGGAACTGCTGCACTTGTGATTGTAATAAATCAGGTTCTGCTGTCTTACAGGCTGAGTAATGACAATATGTGTGAGCTGCTATGTCACAAACAGTCAGAGCAGCTTGACAGACATCCCTGAAGGAGGCTGACTATTTGATTTCTTGCCTGGGAGAATGATGATAATAAACCTGAAGGAGAAATACACAACCTGAAGTATTCACCAGTCCATGAACCCTGGGGTCAGATCACTTGGTGTTCATGGGGAATGGTTGTGTCTTGTGCAGTAGTCTGCCATCTGGGGACACCAAAAGAAAGATGAAACTTCTCAATATACATGGCAATACTTAACAGATTTACTCTTCAGTCTCCAGGCAGAAGCATTGGCATCAATCCCCTGAATGCCATACATTCTGTTTGCATTATAAAACCAACCAACCAAATAAAAATAAAGCAGACCTTCCCATACAGGGTGTGGCTGTGACATTTTAGCACTTATCTTTTGGTTCTCATTGACAGGCAGTAAAAATAAGTTCCTCCAGCAAAGTGAATTGGGACAAAGGGTGGCACACGTTTCACAGTAAATAAAAATAACTTCAAAGCCAACCTGCAATTCTTCTCAGATGTTCATACTGTGCTGCTCTAAAACTACAGGCCCAAATGAATGTTGGAATCACTGCAATGACACATAGGACAGAGTTTAGCCAAGGAACAGGTATCAGCATTCTGCCAGGGCTCTTGTCTTATGATAGAACATTTTGGACCACATTAACAGAAATTAATAAAGTTTGATGAATGAAGGGTGTGGCTAATACTCAGAAGGAACTTTTTCACTTATTTGTATGTTTCACTGCTAAAACTACATTCTAAAAAAATACAGAAGGCAATGAAATTAATTTTAAATGTCCATGTTGAGTGTCACCAACATGCAAGGCATGTTTATATGGTGGTGGAATGTGTCAGCAGACATCATCCCATACAGACATGTCTGAAAGCATCTGAAAGCATCACAGGACTCCCTTTCAGAGTACTAAAAGTAATATATTGCAAGTATATTCTATGTGCATTGTCTTTCTAGATGTAGATATGTTGAATATATGTACATTTAATTAACCTATATAGATACCTGTAAACATCAGTGAGTCTATATATACACACAGGCCATATATATATCTATATCTAGGTTGTATAGAGATATTTATAGGTTATCTCTATTTTTGTATTTAGATGTATGTATGCACACAGACTCAGGTATATTATTTATGTACAAAAACTGGCTGCACGTCACTGCAACAGATACTTTGAAGATAACATTTTAATCGAGGTGTATATTCCTCCTCCTCCTTTGTAGTGACAAGATGATGCAATTATGGGAAAGCAGCAACAACCTGATTTTTTTTTTTTTCTTTAATGAAAAGCAAGAGAGTATCAGTTGCTTCGAAGTGGCTCAGGTCTGTTGCTGCTGGATTAATAGCATAACAGGCTAAAATAGCAGGAAAAATGAATGTAAAATGGGAGCTGTTTTATCTGAGTGTCAGTGGTGAGAAGAGTGGCAGGAAGAAATGGCAGCATTTTGCAGATGCTTTTCAATAGGGGCTTATTACATTACATAAGTTGAGTAATTTTCTGCTCCCAGTCATTTCCCTCGTAATCAGATTGTTTGTGCTTTGTTCTTGTTTCCTTTAGAAGTTGTTAAGAATTGGTTGGAGCTCTCAGGTAGCAGTGGTGGGTCCAATTCAGACCTGTTTGGGCAATTATCCCTGTTTATAGCTGCCGACATCATTGCCTGAATTTCCTCATTAGCTGAGCATTTTTGGAGCTTGCTTCCCTGCTGGGTGTAAAGGAGGGTGTGTTTATGTGCCAGGTAAATGGCTGCTACCTCTGTTTGTTTGAACAGTGGTTTGCTGGTGAAAACTGGGGGGAGTTGTGTACCTTGGAGAGCAGGGGGAAAACATTGAGGTTTTAAGTAGAATAATGTGCTTTGATTTGCAAGAGCCACCGAGAGAGTGGTGCAGAGAACAGGGACATGGTAGAGATGTTCTTCTGAATGATTTTTCTGGGGACTAGAAACATTCCTTAAGTGCACCAGGAAGGCAGATAACAGCACTGCAGATCCACTGCTGGAGGGCACTTCCCAGGAAGAGCTCTCTGCATGTGGTGGGCGTCCACGTTCCCTTGGTGGCTGTGTTTGCCTTCCCTGAGCACCTCTGATGTGGGAAAGGGGATGGGCTAGGGAGGATATTGCCTGCTTGGGGAGAGGATCCACACTGTGTACCCCTCACACATCCCAGAGCTGTGAGCAGTCTGTAGTCACCTCATCACTGGGGTGAGGAGAGCAGGATAGGGGGGTGGCAAGAGCTGTGTTGGCATTTTTGCTGGCCACACTGGCACTCCCACACCTCGGGATTTGTGTGAATTTGTGTGCCCAGTGTCTTTCAGAAGAAGGTCCCACCTGTGCCTCCTCAGCTGCCCCATCCACAGCAGCAGCAGTTCTGTGCAAGTGCTGATGCTCAAACCACACAGAAAGAGGTGGCTCCAAACACTTCCAGGGTGTTTACAGCTGTACACAAGGAAAGGAGATTGGGGGTATAGTCAAGATTAACCTCTCCTTTTGTATTGCAGTATCATTATCTAATGAGATCAGAAGCAAAGCCCAGCAGCTTAGTCAGTATTAGAGCGTGGGCACCCATTTCAGGAGGAAGCCTTTGAGAAGAGCAATCCTGAGCCGTCCACCTACACCATCTTCTTTGTGGCTTTGCAGGATGGAAAAAGTGACAGCTGCAAACCTCCCCAAAGGCACTAGCATGTTCTCCTCATGTGCATTGCCTCCAGACACTCCTGCCCCCCTGCTCCACCGACTCTTGGGCCATCTCCAGGGGTGACCCCAGCCTCTGCTGTCCCTGGTCTGCTGGGACAGGAACACAACAGCTCTGCTGGAATTCATGAGGGAAAGGTCTGGTTTTGAGCCATCCATGCTGTTCCCACCAGACCAGGCCCCACTCTTGGGGTTTATGTGCTTTGGGACTCATGCCCTGTTCTCTGCCCTTGCTTCTGCACCAGTTCTGAATGTACTTTCTGGTCTAAGCTCAGCAAACACCCCTCCACAAGAGCATGCCTTGTGCAGTTTCCCCAGGCATTTTTCCGACGTAACAGATGGTGGGATTTCTGCAGGCAAAGCCAAATTTTAGTTTTTATTACATTTTGAATAAACCACTCCATGTGACCTTCACTTTACTGACTGATGAGGGTCTCAAGAACAGTGCTCTGGGAACTGTAGCAAACCCTTCAGTTGTATAAGGACAATTTATCATCAGCAAAGAAATGGGAGAGTGTGGGAGACAGGAACTGAGTGGGTAAGATCCTGTCCCTGCTCTAAGATCTTGAGCTTAATATTTGGTGTCAGTAGACTAAGAAGGTGGGACCAGGGCATGTGGAGGCTGCTGTGCTAACAGCAATATCAGCTGTAAATACACAAGAATTATTGCAAATATTACAAGTATACAGAAGTAGAAGCTCCTCCATTGGGGGCAGATAGCAGAGCTTAAAAGCAGCGAGTTGGGTTCCACTCAGGTCTTCATTGGAAGTGGAGCAGTGACTCAGTTTTCACACATACACACACAGGAATTTAGGAACATGGCAATATTTTGAAAACGTTGTGATCTGGTAGCAGAGCAATGTTCTGTACTTGTGCCATTACCCAGATTGCTGCAGCCCCTGTCAGAATAAGGTAATCTCACCTGTTGGCACAAGGACAAAAAAAGACACAGGTGGTGCGTTCATCACTTGCACATAAAGATCAAAAGCATTTAGCCAGCACTGAAATGAAAACCAACAGTATTAGAGGTGCTTATTTTTCCATTTGCATGCAGGCTTACAGCTGTTGTTACTGTGCCTTGTCCTGCCACATGCACTTAGAATAAAATTGCTTCAAAACTCTGAACTTGTGCATTGCCCATATGGCACTGAAGATGCTGCCCTGAGAATTGTCTGTAGCCTGGCAGACCACAATTGTTTTGTCACTGTGTGTAATTCATGTGACAGTGAGATTTTAAGTTATTTTAAGGCATTATTTGTTTTTAAGGTGTTTTTAAAAACATGAATTGCATGAGCTGTTGTATCTAACAGGCAGTAGAGCAAATTTTTCCTCAGGTGTCTCACAGCAGTGGGAAACAGGGCTGGACACATTCCTAGAATCATGGAATGGTTTGGCTTGGAAGGGAAATGAGAGATCATCTTGTTCCAATCCCCTGCCATGGGCAGGGACACCCACCAGAGCAGGCTGCTCCAAGCCCCATTCAACCTGGCCTTGAACACTTCCAGGCATGGGGCAGCCACATTTTCTCTGGAAAACCTGTGCCAGGGCCTCACCACCCTCACAAGGGAGAATTTCTTCCTAATATCCAATCTAAATCTCCTCTATTTTAATTTGAAGCCAATTTCCCCATTGTGTGTGAAATCATTCCGTCCCTTTTAAATCGACCCTCTCCATCTTTCTTGTCAGCTCCCTTCAGGCACTGGAAGGCCACAGTTAGGTGGCTAAAAGCTTCTCCTTTCCAGGCTGAATAACCCAGTTCTCCAGATCTTTTCTCACAGCAGAGGTGCTACTCCTTTGAATCCCTGTAGGTTCCTGCTGTGTAAGAGCAGGTGTACAAATTGAACAGCAACCCAGGCTCCTTTCATTGACAAAAGACTTCATTGATGGTCAGTGGACTCTAAGGTACTATGAATTTCATCCAAAAGATGCCAGACAAGTGACTCTCCCCATTTCCTAGGGGAAATAGCTGTGGTGGGGTGGCTGAGCATCCACACAGCCACTCCCTCAGTGTCTCCTCCACACCCCCGGAACGGGGGAGAGCAAAAGCTGAAAATTAATGGATGAAGATCAGGGCAGCTTAATTAGTGAAGCCAAGCTGCCTGTGTCCCCTCCCAGCTGCTGGCACACCCCAGGCTACTCTAAAAAAAGAAAGCCTTGACTTGGTGCAAGCCCTGCCCAGCAATGGCCAAAAACACAGCATGTTATCAATTCTGCTCCAGAACTGCTCCCTGGGGGCTGCTCTGCAGGAAATTCACTCTGGCCCAGCCAGAACCCAGCAGAACAGCTCACATTTAGTGTTTACAGCATAGGTGTTAGCAGCTGGTTAAAACAAACCCCACACTGACATTCTGAGTTCCCCATACATCAGTGTTACTATGTGGAAGGTTTCCACCTTCCACTCTTTGGAGTGGGGCAATATTGGCACTTCCAACTGCATTGGCCTTGTGTCTAGGTTGTCATGAATCCCTGCTTATGATCCTGGAGCCTTTGGCAGCTTCTCAATCAACACAAGCCTGTGCCACTGTATTGATTTTAGTGGTGCTGTGTTGTCTGGCAGGAGCTCAGGACTTAGGCTTGGATCATCCTCACCTCAGTGAGTTCCACCATGCCTGTGATTTTTAGGATCAAAGCACGTTTTGAGGTGACACAGGTATTCTTCTAACTGTGTCTCTTCATGATTTCATATAAAATGAAGAGTATTTGTGGGGGAAACTGTGTAAACACCCTGGACTCTTTATCTCCTCTTTGTTTCCTGTGTGTACTGATGTGTTAATAGGTGGCAGAGATAAACGACCCACAGAAGGGGTGAAGTAGACCAGTGATAGAAAATCTTATAATACAGGAATAAAGAAACCTCAAGTGACAAGTCAAGTTGAATTTTATGGTAATGCATCCAACCAACACTTTTTTGAAATGTCCTTGTCAGCTTAGTTGGTGGTCAGGAAAAAAATGGGAGCATGTTGCCTTGACTTTGGGAGAAAAGATTTGGAATATGGTTTACAGAGACATCTAATTAGAAGGGTATGAGAAGACCAGCATTTTTTATGTGTGTCTCTCTTACTAATGATCTACATGAGTCTTCAGGCCATTAAAACAGCTCATTTCTTTTGATGGACTTCCAGTTTGTGGAGAAAGCAGCTGCATTTACTACCAAATTTCTCCTGTCTAATTAGACCAGTTGAGTCAGCCAGCTTAAATCAGCCCATAGCTTACCCTTTGCCTCTTCACTGAAGAGCTGAATAACCTAATTGTAAAGAAGGACAGAAAATGTCAAAAGAAGTTACAGTTGTTACTGGGAAATGAACCAGTGCAGAGTAAAAAATACAAGGGAAAAAGAGGCTGTTAACACAGAGAGCCTCCTGATGAGCCTGTAATGAAAATCCCTTTGGAAATTCTCAATATCCTCTCTTTGTTGGAAAATGACAGTGCATCCGAGTAGAAACTTGTTGTTTGTTCACAGCATTTTCTTCTGGCTACATTTTCACGCAGGAGATGGGTTAGTTGGAGGAGTTTATGGTTGGGAAGAGGGAGAACCCAGCTGAGTGGATGACCAGGGCTCTGGAAACTCTGCGAGACCCAAGGTGAAGTTCTTGATCCGACTGAAGGACTTAGGCTTGGATCATCCTCACCTCAGTGAGTTCCACTGGCCTCTTGGAGTGACTTGTTGCTGGTTTGCCAAGAACATAACCAAGCAAAAAAAAAATAATAATAATAATAATAATAATAATAATAATAATAATAATAATAATAATAATAATAAAATATATATATATATATATATATATATATATATATATATATATCTGTCTCTAAAACTCAAAGTTGAATTTTCTCTCTGCCTCAGAATAAGGTAGAAAAACCTGTAGTGAAAGTCAAGCTTTTTTGATATGAGTTACTGCTTCCCACCATCCTTCAGTAATAATTCTGTAGATAATTCCAAAAAGACAGGATTCCCAGGATGCTGAATGACTCTGATGCCTTATTTTAGTATGTCCTGAAAATTTGAATCAAAGATCATCTTTTTGTGTTTTTTATTTCAAATAATTTTAATGTGTACATTTTGATTTTTTTTTTTTAGTCTGTGAAATCAAAAGTAATCAAATGGATGATATTTATACTACAATTAAAGTGCGTATATCAAATTTTTTTTCCCTTTTGTGTGTGAAGAGTTTTTCTCTTAAAAACTCTTGGTTTTCCCATGGGACATACTATTGATGAAACGTTTAACTGCTTAGGATATGTGGTTAGCAGCAAGACTCCTGCTTTGCTCGTGCTACTCTACAAGCTTCAACTAATCCATAACATAAAATGTAGGTCAGCTGGAGCTTTTAAAAACAGATGGAAATTCAGGAGTTTATGGTAGTGCAATGGATGTATGGCCCTGTGAGGCTGCCAGCTTCTCCAAATGCAGAAACAAAGAGCAGAAATCAGTCCTGAAAGATGCTCATTCTACCTCATTTCCCTTCCAGAACCAGCAATGCCCTGTGCAGTGGCTTTTGTTTGTAACATATTCAGCAATGATATGCTACAGAGGATGATAATTACTTCTGAGGTGTTTAAAGGTTTTTTATATTTAGTTTGCTGACAAATGAAAAGTATTTTAATTTGGGCAACTTCATTAGTGAAAGTATTCTAGAAGAGAGGGGTAAAAACACCATTGTTCTAAGTAAAATGTGAGAAGTGGAGTTAATCCAGGGTTTATTTCCGCACACACTTCAGGTTTCCTTTGTTTTTTACATTCAGGATCATGGGTTGCATCTTTTACCAGATGAATGCTGAAATAAACACATTACCCTGTGTTTCTGTTCCATTGAAGTCTGGAGTGTTTGGAGGAGAAGTGGTCAGAACCAGTGTGGCTATTTCTGAAAGCAGAAGCCTCCCAGGACACGTGCTGCAGCTGTCCGTATGAGCAGGGATGTCCTTGCTGCTGTCTCCCAAACACAACTCCTGCTCCCTCTGACAGAGCTTTTCCAGCTTTGAAGGCCCATCAGGAACTTTCTGTCCATGTCTCTGCTCCTGGGTGTGTACAGTGGGGTTAAAGACTCGGTGCATGAGCTTAAAATTCACTTTTTAAACCCTCTGATATTTTCCCCTGAGTGTGTTTCAAAGGGTCCTCCTGGCTCCAGGTGTTCCTCACCTTCTTGTGGGAGAGAATGGGGCAGGAGCAGTGGGAATGGGAGGGGGTGGAGGGGCATTTGCAGTTTGCAGTGCAGGGTTGGTTTGGGAGGGTGGGGAGAGGCAGGGCAGGAGTTGTTCAGAGGGTTGGGGGACTGAGGTGTCCTGTTCTTCAGAGAAAATTCCTGTCACTGCTCGTGCAGCTGAGTTAGACTGATGTGAAAAAATGGAATTTGTGTGGAGCCAAATGTAACATTTTGAGTTTCCAAAGCTGACTAATGGGCTGTGATTTTTTTTTCTTGATATCGGACTCTCTGGCAGCTTTTAAATTGCAGTGACTGCGGCTGAAAACATTTTTCAAAATCCAAGGAATTTCTCTCCTCATGTCTCTCTGTAAGGGCTGGGGACAGAGCATTGTCTTGTGAGCATGTGAACAAATGCAGAAGTCTGGTTTAGACAAAATTCTGTTTCTAATAGTCTGAGAAAAGGGTTTTTTTCCTCTGCAGGAGACATTTCATCACATTCCAGTTTAACCTAGAGTCTGTGATGAAGATCACAGAAGGCTTTCCTTGTGCACCAAGCTCTTTGGACCAGATACTGCCATGAGGCCCAGTGTGGAGGAAAGAGATGCTGAATAACTTCAGCTGCTTCTTCTGTAACTCCAGAAAGTCCCAGGGCTCCTCTCTAACCCTTACAGAGGTGGATAGGAGGAAAGAGCCAAAGTTTTACTTTTTTCCCCTTCCCTCCTTCTTGCTGTGGGTACCCGTGAGGGGGCAGGCTGGGAGGAGGAAGAAGGGGACTCTCAACATCAGCACAGGAGAGCCAGAGCAGTGTTCCCTGAGGGAGGAAGGCTTTCTGTCTGCAGAGTGACCCAGCTGCATCCACACCTGGCAGGGAAGGCAGATGGGGCAGTTCAGTTCAGGGCAGCTGCCGGGATATTTCAGAATACCTCCCTCTTGAAGATTTTATTTTTTTTTTTTTAAAGAAGGGGCTGCTGTGAAGGATTCTGGTTTTATTTGTTAGTAAGACTGTGAATAACACTATTTGTACCTTGATGTATGAAGGTACTGCAATTATGAGAAATTGCTTTCTGCCTGATTGTCACACATAAACAGCTTTCATCTCACACTGTCTCAGGCTCGTGACTCCGCTTTGTCATTCCAGGGAATGTGTCAGCTCCTCATTTCAAACTGGGTTGGCTTTTCTTTTGTCAGGAAAGACCTTTCCTGTGTGCTGAAGTAATAGAAACAAAGGCAATTAAAAAAAAAAAAAAAGAAAAAAAAAAGGCAATTATCAAACAAAGATTAGGCTGTGGATATTGCTGGGAAAAGACAATTCAGAAGAAAGATGAAGCTGTGCGTCATTCATACTTTTTTTTTTTTTTTCCCTCTCCTTTCATATTTCCTAAGGGTTGAAGATAAATTAGGGTAGCTATTTTCTGTGCAGGCAAAGTACAAGCTATGCCCCAGATCTCCAAAATGCTTCAACATGTAAATACTGCTTCTGGAGCCATCAGGTCCTGCTGCAAGTAGAGATTTATTTGCATTCGTGTTTGAAGGTTACTTTCGTTCATTGACCTATTTAATTGTCATGCTCTGTCCCCAGCTGCAGGCATATGGCTCCATGTGCCTGTGCAGGGGAGAGGAGCAGCTTTAACTCTCTCAGGCAGAAACACTCCACAGAAAAACACCCAAGAACTGAATCTCTTAACGTGGATGTAACATGGCAATAATAAAAACAAGAAAAAATAATAAAAACAATAATAAAAATAACAACAATAATAAAAATAATAAAAACAAGAACAGTAGTAAAAATAATAACAACAGAAGAATAAGGATAAGGATAAGAATAAGAATAAGAATAAGAATAAGAATAAGAATAAGAATAAGAATAAGAATAAGAATAATACTCTTGGACCCACGTGTAACAGTAATCATCCTGTAAACTTCAGTAGAAGGCTGTAGGACCAGATAAAGGGAGACAGAAAAGGTGAATGCAAGGAGACACAGGTTGCTTAGATGCTTCTGCTCTGGTCACAACCATAAAAAACATAGAATTAAAGGGGGCTGGCACAAACCCATCCATCTCCCAGCACAGTGGGGAGGTGTAACCAGCAGTAGTAGGGGCAAGGAGGTTTGCCACAATATTTGTGACACTTTGTTCCTCTTTTCTGTTGGTGGAACATTTCTCAAGAAATCCCGAATTCTGTGTCCACCTGCAAACACCTTGGGTTTTTTGTTCCTTGGAGGTGTGGGTCCTCCAAACAAGGGGAGAGGGGTTGTGTAGTCTACTAAACCTTCAAACTCAAAATCAGGGGGCTGCAGAGCTTGCAAGCCTAACAGAGTGTCATATCTAATTAGTTATTCTGAGGAAGAGCAGCATTCAGATACTAAAATAACGTGATGAGCAGCCAGGATAACAGAGAAAGAGCATGGTGCACTTATTTCAGAGTTTCAAAGGAGTGGAATCTTTACTTAGTCAGGGCTTTTTTTGTTTGACTGCATAATGTGAACTGTCACATCCAGTGTCTTGCATAAGTTTAATATCGAGTCCATGGATCTGAGAGAACAATGAAATTAAAGGACTTTTCAGATTCTTTATAATCTGCAGCTTGGTTTAAGACTGTCCCTGTGCTAGAACTGGGTTTCTTGCCTGATTTGCCATCTTCTCACCATTCTCTTTTATTATACAACATGACCTACAGTTACTGGGGATTTTGTGTCGTAAGTCCTGTGTTGGGGGCTCACAATCGCCCTTTAGGCTCCAATTTATTGTTTTTCTGACTTTCAACAGAAGGAAGTCTTGTGCTCTGTTCAGCACAGAGAAAGTGCACTGGTGTCAAACGTTAGGCATTCATACAAGCAGAACTCAAAACCTGCTTTTAAGATTGCCCTCAAACTTTTAGTTTTTGATGAACCTCTTCCAAAGCTCATTTGGGTTTTTCAGGCTCTGAGATGTTCTGGTTAAGTTTGAACCCAGTGCTTACCAGCACGGGGCTGTGTGCTCGAGCTGGTGGATGGCTTGAAGAAAAAAATGTGTGAACTGTCCCCAGTCAATCAGAGTGCAAAGTAAATTAAAGTGGGATTAAAGACAGGGTGAAAACACAGCATCTGATACCTTCGTGCATCCTGAACGTGGTCAGGCTGCTCTTCTTGATGAGCTCCCCAGGTGTGGAGTTCCAATCCAGCCTGAAGATTTGGGAGTGTGCAGTTGCTGTGCTCAGCTGCTGCGATTGTGCGAGCAAATGAAGGGACCACGATCCAGCTGACATTTAAACCCACAAAAAAGATACTGAAGTCATTTATTAGTTAGTTATTTCCTTGCCAGTGGATGGGATTTCTCACAGCATTGAGAGGCTTGGTGGCTCACCCAAGCTAATTGTCCCCCTGTAGTGAGGAGAGAGGCACTTCCACCGGGTGATTTATCCCTTCCCGGAGCAGGAATGCAAAATAAGTCGAATTAATCACCAGTTCGGCGTGCCAGTTCCTACCCACCGATAATTTATGGGCCCTAGAAATGAATTTAGGTTAAGCATCAAACATTTTGATGTGTCAAATTAGGTAGATTGAGCACTGCAAGCCTCTCTGGGAGCTCGGGCTAAGCCCTGCATCTGAGTTACGACTAATCCACCTCATGACCACTAAGTGGGAAATCGGCTGTGGATCAAGAGCAATATGTTTGAGAAGGCCTGGCTCTGGGCTATATTAAGAAATGCAGTTTAGTCGACTACAAAGAAAGAGCTTTGCTGCCCACAGGGGGATTTCTTTTCTTTTTTTAAAGCTTGAAAGACTTATTATTTTAGGTTGCGAGGAATAAATTCCTCATTTCTGAGTCGGAACGAGCTGTGAGGCAGAGGAACTTGATTTGGTTACTTCAAGCACTCACTTGGCTTTTCTGCCCTTTCTGTCCTGATGTTTTGGTGGTTGGCATGCTGTTTTATGGACATTTACATAACGAAGGTCGTTTCTCTGAGGCAAGGTACAAGAATACATTACAATTGCAAATTCCCTTAATTGTCCTAAAGCAGGGCTCAGAGCTTAGACAATGGAAAATCCTATTGTTCAGCGTCCCTGAGAGACTGTGTGAACAGAACAGAAATACGTGGATGTGCTGGTTCTGAAACTAGAGTGAGAAAATGATGGGTGAAAAAGGTTTATTTGCTTTTGATACACAGTGGATGGCAGAAATTATGAACCAATGACATATGAGTTCACATATAGGTTTTATTTGGTAGGCTTAAACATGTTTGTTATTTCTAGTGTGACTTTGCCCCTCCAGGCTTTGTAGAGGTACAGTTCAAACCAGTATAAAATTAGGAAGGGGCCTGTTATTAAAGCAATATATTTTTTCACTCTGTTTGTCAGGAAAGCTTTTTCTGTCCCCCAGATTTTCTGGGAATTAAAAGATGCCTTTTTTTTCTTCCCAAGTATCTGTACCTATAATTCACTTTAACTTAAGCTTGTTTGAACTCAGTGTGGAGCTTGGGAAAGAAACCTTCATTTAAATAATCCCCATCAAGAGGGTTTTTAAAATCCAAATTATTTAAATAATCATCAACTGATAGAGATAATCCCTTTCAACTGAGAATTTACAAACTGAAACATCTACAAACCCTGTTGATAGCAGGGAGAGGAACGTGTTCTGTACTCAAGTAGTGGGTGGGGAACACAGTGCCCTGGCTGGTTAAAGCAGAATTAGAAATTATGGCAAACACCTCCCTGACTATATTCCAGCTTAGGGAAACACCCTGCCTTTGATCTAATACTGGTTTAGGTAAAAAGCCCCAAGTTACTTCATTTTAGCACTGGATGAAGCAGGTGTAGTCCCTTCTAGTAAACACAAAGATGTTTTTCTGAGAGTGGCTTCTCACTGAGAAAAGAGCTGACATGCAGAAAGTGAGTAATAGATTGAGAAGGAGCAGGCAAGGGAATTTTTTTCTGGCATATTCACACCTGCATGTATGGAAAAGGATGATGTAAAATGGTAAGGAAAAATGTTCCCTAGCTAATGTTTTATTACATCTCCAAATGTAAATCTGGCCTTGAGCTGTTGTCTGTGTGTGTTTCTCATCTTGTGCTTCTCCACAGAGTTTCTGCCAGTATTTCCCAGCTGTTCAGTCCTCTGATAGAAACCTACAGAATCTCCAAATGAAATAAATGCCTGACAGGTCACCTGAGGATGTTTTTGATGTCTGGGTGGACTTCTGCAAGGTCCTTCTCCCAGCCATAAGTCACTAACTCTCCCCTCAGTGTGACATGGGACCAAGTTCTCCTGGTTTTCCCTCACTTGTGCGTTTGTTGCCCAGTTCATAATCCAGGCAATGGCCTTTGGCCATCGAGGTGTGACTCTGGTGGGTCTCAGCAGCAAGGTCATGAATTTTCTAGGAGTGTTTTTCCTTCATAGGGAGGATTCCTTGCTCCTGCCTCAAGGGGAAAGATGTGACAGCTTGATCCCCTTATTTCAGTTTTCTCCTGGAGAATTTCTTGCATAAATTTGGGGATTTTTTAATTGATGTAGGAGGAGGATGGGGTGAGGGCTGAGCCTATGAACTTTAGAGTAGGAAAATACAATGGGGATTCTTTGATGGGTCAATACACAGTGCCAAGAAATTGCTGCGGTTTCTTGCCATGATTTAAGAAACAATTTGGCTGATAGTACAGTAAGAGAAGAAATTTGGGGATTGAAATTTAAACTGCTGTTTAAAAAGTGTGTTTCCTGTTGAAAGCATTAAAAGTAAGGCAGGTAAGGAATACAGGAGATGCCAGAGATATCTTCTGTATTTCCAGCTGGAATACATCCTATCTAAAAAAAGCACCACAAAAAGATGCAGAAATACAGTCCTTGTGTAATTATTTAATTTTTAATAAAGGAATGCTTCATTTCTGCCTGGCAGGGAGTGTGGAAAGAGCAGGTTATGATGTCTCTGGTTTTGTTTTTTAAGTGCCAAATGCTGATTTCTTTGTGGCTCAGTTTCCAGTGGTTTATAGCTTTGCCAAACTCGCACTGCTTCAGCTGAAATTTCCTGTGTTACCTTTTTACTTCAGTAAATGCTCTGAGAAACCTTTGAGCAGTTTCAGGCCAGTGGCACTTGCAGGGCACCAGCAGTGATTTCCTGCCTCCAGAGGAGCTTGTGATGAAGGAGAAGCAGCTCAAATACATTGGGAAGGGCAAATCCTGCTCTAATTTCAGCGAGCAGGGAAAGCCTGCTGTGCTCACCCGGGACCTGAGACGGGGTCTGGGTGCCTGCTGATGGAGGCAGAAATAGGTTACAACACCTAGAACCTTCCACGAGTCCGTGAGACATTTCTCTGAGCAATAAATGAGGATTACTGGTGATGAAATGCAAATGGATGAAGCACTTCAGTCAAAAACCTAGAGGTGGTATTTCCTGAGGAAATTCACTATGAAGCAGGAGTGGGTTTTGGTTATGTTTTAATTGATGCTGATTCAGACACATCCTGAAGCTTTGCCCCTACCCTGAGGATGAGGAGGGGATGGTTGCTTCTTTCCAGATTAATCATCATTTCTGTGGGAATGGTAAAACCAGACCTCCCCATAAATCTCTGTAAAATCCTTGAGGAGGATAAAACCATTAACAGGTGTCTCCCTTGCTGATTCCAGTAGTAAAAATTTTGTTTTTTTTTTAAATTTTTGACTTGAGCAAGGAGAGCTCCCTTAGTATCTCCATAAGAGGCACGAGATCACCTCTGTGCATTCATTGAAAAAGGGGCTTTTGTGGGCTCTGTGCTGCTGCCAGGCAGGGAGGGAATTCCACCTCTGGAATGGGGGTCTGGTCAGGCCAGGCCTGTGGTTCAGCTGTGAATCTGGTCAAATATTGTCAAAATCTGCTCGAAGAGTGCCTCAATTTTGATTTCATGGGAAATCCTAACATGGGAGAACAAAACACATTCTGCTTCTCGGGAGGAGCATTTGAGCTCCAGAATGTAATTTGAGGTGAAATTAGGACCAAAAAGTTTTTGTATCACTAGAATTTTCTGTTTCAGTTTTGGTTTGTTTCTGCTGTGTTCTCAGCTTGGGCTGAGAAATTTGCTGAGGGGTTGTTCTGGTTCGTGATGGCGTGTTAATGTCAAATCCGTATTTTAAGTAGTTCTTGAAAACTGGTATTAAAATTCCCACGAGTATCAGCCCCTAAATATATATTTTTAAAGGTTGTGTCACAGTAACTTCGGGAGGGGACATAGGAAAACTGAAAGATCCACGCTGATTTCCATTGGAAATTGAAACAGTTTTAGGAGGAGTGAAAAATGAGAAAGTCACAATGCTAAACTTGGTCTTGATGTAAGTCGAGTCCAAAGGAGGAGTGTTGGAACTCTGGAGGCTGAAAATTTCAGGCTTTCTGTTCTAAAAGACATTGACCCTCAGGCAGGCACTGCATTTGACTTGAGGCCATGGAACAGGCTTCCAAAATTGAGTGACAGCACTGGGATTGTGGGTGTGTCGTTTGAATAGAAGTGTGTGATATTACAGGGTGGAAAACTTAGATTTGGGATTTAATATATATTAATATATGGGGCAAGATGGAGGATTTGGGGCATTGTCTAAGTCCTTCTTCTTCAGCTTCTTCTTCCTTCTTCTTCATGGGTTTGGGTGGTTTTCTGTAATTGGTTAGTAAAGTCTGCATTCTGGACTTCAAGTAGTTAGCTCTCGGATTTAAAGTAAAAATAATTTAAGTGACATTTCACAATTGGACAGATTGTCCTGGAAAAGACCTTGTAGAGGTAGAGAGGTGCTTCATTTTACTTCCATTTTCCAACTTGCTAGTTAGAGTTCACGACTTGTGAGGCTGCAATATAAATTAATAAACACCGAGTCTGAACACGAAACCATGACTCCTGTGTATTAATCCCTAACACGAAGAAGAAAAGAAGATAAGAAATCCAACAGGGGAGAGCTGCTCTGGTGCTGGAACTGAATGGCCCATGATGTGCATCCTCCTGAGATGAATTGGATTTGAGGCCCAGCCTCCCATTAAACTCTGCCATATCCAAACTCCTTGCCGCAGGGACTGAGGAGAACGAGGTGGGCTGGGGTTGAAGGTGGTGAGGAATTCCTGATATATGGCAGATGGAGGTGAAACAGGCCCTGCACTGTGAGAACACAATCCCCTCCAAATGCATAATCTGTTTCTCGTGAAAGACGTGTGGCCCGGTATAGAAGTTTTAGGTCAACTGATTCAGTTGGAGATTAGCCTCGATATTCTGAAAGGGAAGACTGTGGTTACTTAGGGGACTTTAATTCCTCATAAAAGATTATACTGGGGCACCACACTACTGCCACAGTGTCAAATCTTTTTGTGGGCCTGCTAAATTAACCTTTGTAATGGAAAAGCTTATTATGCGCTTCCAGTCAAAGGAAGAGACGGGTTTGAGTTTGTAGCAACTTAAAGTGCCAGTGATTAGGATCCTAATCTAATATTCATAGTTTTGGGGCTTTGCTTTTATTTCTTCCTAAAGCATATTTCTCTGCTGTATTGTGAATGACTTGCTGAGAATTTCAGGAAGAATTTCTTCACTTAAAGAGTGGTCAAGCATTGGAGGGGCTGCCCAGAGAGGTGGTGGGGCTCCCATCCCTGGAGGTGTTCAAGGAATGACTGGATGTGGCACTCAGTGCTCTGTGCTGGTTGACAGGGTGGTGATCAGTCAAAGCTTGGATCTGATGATCTTGGAGGTCTTTTTCAAGCTGCTTCTGTGTCTCTGTGATGAGTCCTGCTCTGATTTAACACTGTGTGCATGTCCTGGTTTAGTGCAAATTTGGGAGGAAACCTCCAAAGGGGTTCCTCTGGAAAGCAAACCCAAACATCCCCTCCCCCCAGCCGGTCCGGGAAGAAAAGAACTTCCTCGGAGAAAAGTGGAAAAAACAATTTATTTAACAAACAAGATGCCCACAAGCACAAAGAATGAATAATATGAAACAATAAAACCTCAGACCACTCTGCAGAGATGGCAAACTGAGCCAGTCCTTGCCCTGGGTGTAGCTCAGCTCCCTCAGTCTCTCACCAGCCCCACTCCCTCCGCAGGGCCAGGCCCGGCGGCCGCAGGTGCCAGCCCTCGCTGCTCCTCTGGGTTTGTCAGTCCAGAGCAGAGTTAAACAGTCCCAAGGAAAAGAAATAAAACAGTCCAGGGAACTTCTCTGCCTCAGCCAGCTCAAACTGAGAGCACAGGAGATCTCTGTCCCACCACTGTCCGTGCCTCAGACGAATGCCGCAACCAGGCCGTGTGGGAGTCAGGCAGTTTTCTCAAAACAAATTGCTGCTGCTTCTTTCTCCCCCTTGGCTCCTAGAACCATTTTAAAGGTACAGAACTGAATATACAGCACAAACAGAACAGCTGACTGGGGATACAAGCATCATAAAGTCACCCTAGAACAGTGCAGGATACTTAAAATGGAAAACTCCATCAGAGGGACAGAAATATGTGCAGATCATGAGGGGGCAGACGCTGCAGTTAAAGGTAAACCAATCATCACTTGTGAAACTCTGGAAAAGTGACTTTAACATGTGTAATGTTAAATCTCACAGTTGTACATAGGGAGAGGAAAGGTTTCAGTTTTAGGTAATGATGTCTGTGTTACCACATGTTTGCAGCTGCTGAGTCTGTATTTTAGGTTGCATGTCCCTCATTGATGGCAGAATGCATTTTTTATCCTCCCTCAGGAGTTTGTGCAATATTTACTGCCTGGTGCATAATGCAGACAACTGGTGCTGCATTCTACCATTTGAGTCCCTTACAGGTTTAACAGGGTTGGGAGGGAGCTGGTTCTCATTACACTGAGGAGGTGGAATGAAGGACTTTGTCCCTACAGATCCTGTTTATTAAATATTGCCGTGTCTGAAAGGCCTGATTGTTCCTTGCACTTCCCTTCTGATGCTGCTGTGGGTGGTGGCTTTGGAGTGAAGGACAGGCTGGTTGACCTTGTGGGGCTGCCATGGACTTGTCTCTTCCAAGTTACTGTTCCTTTTGATAGACTGGCCTTGATTTCCTTTTCAGGACTTGTGCCATGAGCAGGCAATGTGGATACTCTGCTGTTTTCATACCCCTGCTACCTCGTGGTTTCCAAAGAAGTTGTTTGCTTTAGGTCCAGGGCAGGATTTATAGTGAAAAATCACTGGCCTGTTAAAAAAAAAAAAAAAGGCACTCAAGAAAATGGTTATTTTGGTCCACTTAATCAGTTACATTTTCTAGGACATCTGCCATGAAAACAGTGGGATCAGGTATTTCTAGAGAGGTTTTGTGGCTCCTGCATTCCCCCTGGGCTGGGGTGTGCTCGGGGAAGAGGATTTTCTGTGGATTTGGGAGGCCCCACAGCAGCATGACAATGTTTTTGGTGCCAACTTTGCTCTCTTGTGGCATAGGAGGAGTGTGAATCGAAGAAAATTTGGTGACGAAGAAAATTTAAAGAGATTAAATGGAGATGAAAGCAAATAATTAAGTTAGGAAGAAAGAGAAATCAGAAGACAACCCCCAATTCTTTTTTTGAGGAGCTTGCAGACAATGTGATTTTTTTTTTACAGAATTTCCATGTTTCAGCAACAGCCTGTGCTAATAATCAGAGGTCTGGGAGAGTTTACATGTGGAATGTACATTCTGCCTGCATATCCACCAGTGTGGCAAAATGGATTGCCAAATCCTGACTTTGCATGCAAATGGATTTTCCACCCTTCTGTTTTGGTTTTAATTGAACTACATAAACATTGTCAACCATACGAGATTGGTTTTTGACACCTTACTTAGCATTTTTTTATTATTAAAGGCTTTAGCTGAAGCACTGGTAATTAAAATAAAGTAAGCAAGAAGAAAAAATAAAGCCACACCAAAAAAACCACCCACACTCCCTAAAAAAGAGAAAGAGATCCTGAAAAATTTAAATACTGGTCAGGGCTCTCTCCACCTTCCTTACACAGTTTTTATGCCTTTACATGGAAATCCTGCAGGGCAAGGTGGATGCAACTGGTCCAAATCTGGAATTCTCGTTGGGGCACAGTTTGCTTACACTTAGAGTAACGTGGAGTTAAGGCTTTTAATAAAGGTTTACTGGCAAAGATAATTAACCCAAAAATCAGTTGAAATGCTTGAAGGAGGTGGTGTTGTCACTCTAGAACATCCTTGCCTGAGGATGTAATTATAGTGGCATGAAGTTTTGAAATGGATTAATCTCAAGGAGAAAAAACCCTTGCATGTTCTTAATCTGGAATAAGTGTTTCCCTGGAAGTTGTTTTTACGGTAATTGTGGTCAGTCTCCCTGTCTAGAAAAGCCTTTGGAGTTCCTCTGGTAAGAGAGTTCTTGTGGCAAGGGAATGCAGAAGTTTGTGTATCTCCTTTTGCTGAGTTTCCTGTCATACAAGACATTTTTTCCATTTCTTTTATGGAAAAGGCAAAGGTCTTTGGAATCTCAGCTATTGCTGTCTCTAAGAAGTTGCTGTTTTGGTGAGAGGGCAGAATTTTGGCACTGAAACTGCAGTGATTGGAGGGCAGCCTGCTCCTAGACTGCTGGCTGTGAGCACTGGATATTTTAACAGTAAATTGCCCTGGGAGGACACTTAGAGAATGGCAGCAAGGCTTCACAGCCCTGTTCAAAAATCATCCTGCAGTGAGCCAAGGGTGTGAGACCCTGTAATCCCATTTGTGTCATGGCAGGAAGCTGCTGCTCCCACCCACAATTTGGCTTTTGATAGTTATTTTTGATAGTTATTGCAGTGTGCTGATGTTGGCATCAGCACACATTGAGAAGCACAGCTTCTCAGGAGGTGGCTGTTGACAACGCCTGTTTGCCGTCAATACTCAGTGAAAATGAACTTTCATTGCTCCCCAGATGTGATTAAGAGTTCAGTGAACTTTCCTTTCTTCTTCCAGGTTATAAGACCCTTTTGAAAGGAATTTCAGGGAAGTTCAGCAGTGGAGAACTCGTTGCAATTATGGGACCTTCAGGAGCTGGGAAGTCAACGCTTATGAATATTCTGGCAGGGTACAGGTCAGTACCAATGAAAATCCCAAGTTAAGATAAGGTCACCGAGCCTGAGGGCACCTTGGAGACAACAGCAGAAGAAATTTTAGCCCAGAGTTTGCCAAAAACAGGCACTTCAAAGATTTTGAATTAGATTCCTATTGCTTATCTTTCATTCTCTATGTCCTGTTTGGGTCACTTGGGATTTATGTCTTAACAGGTCTGATCCAAAAATAAGAAGCAATTTAAAATCCAAAAGGCACACATATAAAGAAAATCTCCTTTTTTGGCTGTGCAAGAAATCTGACTCATTGTCTTATGTTTGTGATGTTTTTGAAATCACATAAACACTTGAAAAATCTACTCTTTTTAGTCACTGCTTCATAATGTTGATGTCTTCTTCACCAAAATGCAGGGACAGTGCTTTGCCTTTCTAAATCCCCTCTTGTATGGCCATACAGGGTGTCTCTGGCTCCTTGTCATTTGGGGCATAAGGAGCAGGATACAGAAACCTAAAAAACCCCAGCTTTAATTTCTTGATATTTTTTCAGATGTTTATATACAAGAACACACATTTTGAGTAAAATTTTTGGCATCGCGGCACGAAGGTTTTCTTTATACGAAAGGAAGCGTAATCAGGAAATAATTTAATTTCTATCCAGTCTACCAAATTTATTTCCCAGTGGCAATGACTACCTAAGACTTCCCATGTGCTCAGCCATGAGGCAGCACAAGTGAAGGCAGGACTGACCTCTGGTTGTTTTGTTGTTTGGTTTCAGGGAGACGGGAATGAAAGGAGAGATCCTCATCAACGGGCAGCCCCGCGACCTGCGCTCCTTCCGCAAGGTCTCCTGCTACATCATGCAGGATGACATGCTCCTCCCTCACCTCACTGTCCAGGAGGCTATGATGGTGAGCTCTGTTTCTTGCTCCAATTTGTCTGAGCAGGAGAAGATGGGAAATGGTTTGTGTTGTGCCCTTGGTCTTACTCCTGGCAGTGCCACAAGATGTGGTCCCTGTCTGATCCCGCTCAGTGAAAGCTCTTGGAATTTGATGATGCCTTGAGTTCCACTTCAGGCTGATCCTTCTAGGGGTTATTTGGCTTTATAATTTCCAGTTTGTGCCCAGCATTGTGATTTGGAAGGAGATCTAAGTGTCTGCTCCTTAGCTCTCCTAGAGAATAGAACCTGAAATTCTTCACGAATGAGCCTTTGTAGGGACCATCTGTTTGCTTGGGTGGGGAGATGAGTAACCTCATCTCTCTCTCTCCTTCTCCCCATCTTTCATGTTCTGACTGAAAATTGTTATTTACACTTCAGTGTGATCTCTCTGCCTCTTCTACTCTTTTGTGCCTTTTTAAAAATAAAGGCATTTCATAAACTCTTTCATTTCTTCATGGGGGAAAAAAAACAGGAACAGAATAAGTCCAAGATGTACAGGCAGTGTAAATTCTTCTCATTGTTCTGCATTGCATCAGGAAGTTTATGAACTGCCAACTTAACCAGTTAGTCTGGAAGTGTATGTAGCTCAGCTTGAGAAATGAGCCAGTTTTTCTCAGAAATTGTTATCAAAATAAAGCTTAGGTTGCTCACACTGTGCCAGCTCAGTTCACAAATTTTAAGGCCAGGAGAAATCACTCCAGTTTTTATGTGGCTGATTTTCTGCAAAGGCTCTTTTCTGTGGAGAAGTTGTCCTTCTCTTTTGTTTACTTGAGTGTTTTCATCAGAATCCCACGGGACCACTTTTGCAGATTTAGGCCCAGATTATCGCTGCTGTCTAAAATTAATCAATCAAGGCTCTGACAAAAAATAATTACTTAACAGTTTAATTGCTTTTAATAAAGGTTAATCATGATGTTTTGTGGAGCTGCCTCTCAGGACAGCAGATGACATCTTTCACAAGGTTATTTATTTCCGTGCTCACTTGTTTGCATCCTGGAGAATGACAGAGTTCAGTTATCCTTACAGTGTGAATGAAGCACAAAAAAACTGTGTTTCTAGCATTGCGTGGCAGGTTTTTGGATGTACAAAATATGTCACTCTCCCAGCTTCCTGCAAAGCTCTTTGACTTGCAGAATGGCCTTTTTTTTCTAATACATTTTTTGTCAGGTGCTTTGCCTAAGTCAAATCAGACTCAGTTGTTTACTGCACAGAAAAATGTGGTGCTCGTGACTGGAACATTGTAGATCAAGCTCAGATTTTCTGACTGGGTTGAAGGAAGTTGTTTAAATGGTACCTTGGAGTGTTGTGCCTGAGACATCTGCTGCAAGTGGTGGTTGTGCTTCAGAGCAGCTCAAAATCAAATTCCATTGTTTTGCATTCCAGGTATCTGCTCATCTGAAACTTCAGGAGAAAGATGAAGGGAGGAGAGAAATGGTAATGTACACTGCCCATCAAACTAGAATTTGGGGGATGCCAAGAAGTGAGCTCTGTAAAGCAGACATTTTTTATCTAATACTGAACTTGCAATGACAGAATAAATCATGACCTCTAGGTTGAGATGTGTCATTAGGAGGGGATGCTCACTGCAGGCTCCATGAAAGCTGCTTTCAGTAGGAGACTGGAAAATTGTAAAAAGATTTCCTGAAACAAATTCACAGGTTTTGCAGGATTCCTGTGAATGCACCTTAGCACTTTGGATTCTCTCATGTGCGTGTCTGAGGGCTCAGGTGTGATGTGGGGTGAGATAAATCACCCAGCTGGACCTGCACTGGGAGCTGTGCTCCTCCAACCCATCCTTGGGGAAAAGCACAACTTCTCCTGAGCTGTGAAAACTGTGGCAACTTCCTAGGTAGAGCAGCTGTTTTTGTGACTGTCCTTTGCCTGTGTTTGTTTCCAAATTGGAGCAATTGGCCTTTCCTCAGGCTCAGAAGAATCCGTGGAAATCAGAAAGGGGAACTCACAGTAATCAGCTTATGTTTGGTAAACACAGGTTGGTTTTTTTATTGGAAAATAAATTCACACAGTTGCACTTTGGAAACCTTAGTTCATTTACACTTTAGTGAAGTTGGGCCAAGCAAGTTAATTCACTTGTTCACACTGTCACTGTAATTACCAGCAGCTCTCTGAGTTAAAAACTGTGCTGTGTTTATTCAACACACGTTAGAAGAATTTTCTGGTTAGTGTTACTGGCCTGTGCAGGAGGAGATAATTCATTTTATTGTTGGAAATTGGACTGTAAATGTTTATCACAGATAAATGTTATGAATTTATATGCTTGTGCTAGCAGGATTGCAGACTCTTGTTTAAAGCAGGGACAAATCCTCCAGTGAACCACAGTTTATATTTCTAGTTGTCCTTCCTTGTGCTGCCTGAGTCCTGTTTACCCTTCCCAGAGATAAAAAGAATGAGGTAGTTGGGCTTTTTTTCTCTGAGAAACAAGGCTTAGTGGGTTTTATTTTTTTTTACTCCATCTTCCTGGGAGAGGGAATTCCTGGAAACCAAAATCAGGACAAGGAAAGGGTCAGGCCCTGGTTGGTCTCACCCATTTTCACCAGGTCAGGCACTCTTTCTGGAAAACTCTCTCCATTCAAGCAGTTGATACTTTGAAAAATGGTGGGCTCTGTTTCCTAAACTTCAGTGAAGTATTAAATGTCTGGGCTGCTTTCTACCTTTGAAGTGCTGGAGTTTGTTAATTGCATGAGCAATGTAGCTCATGGATTCACTCATTTTTGTGTGTCCATGCTTTTACTGAGGCCAAAGAGCCACGTCCCTTATAAAGGGCTACCAGGCCAGGTCTGCAATCCCTGAAACAGAAAGAACCATGGTGCCTGGGACTGTTCTCCTTTTGCTCCAAAACCCCTGGGATGAGCTGTGCCCTTCCTGAGGCTGTGCCTTGAGGAAATCCCAAACATCTGAGAGTACCTGTGACAAGTGAATTGACTCTTGAGTGGAATGGAAACACTTGAAATCAATGGCTGCACTTGAAAGAGGAGACTGTGGAGAACAGATGAGATAAAGCAGGTCACTGCTCTACAGAAACCACTGGGTTTTGTTACAGAATACCTTGCAGAGACAACCCCAGAGTTCTGTTGAAAGAAACCTCTTGGTTTCACTGTGTAAGAACCCCTCACATGCTGCAAAAGCTCTTCTGATGTCAGTGCCAAATCCATAAATGCACAGCTACAGAAGAACTGATTTCCACTCCTTTTTCACCTCTTTACTGAGGGAGGTCGTGGAGGACAAACGAGCAGAATTTGGGTCAAAACAGTGAGTGGTAGCCTGTTAATGCTGAGTCTAATAAATGCCACATTAGATGGAAAAAGGCTTTAAGTGTGTGGGTGATGGAACAAAGCCCTGAGCTGGCTCATAACCTCCATGAAAATCATGGAGGCTGGAGGTTTTTTTCCTGTTCTGACACCGTGGAATGTTCTGTTCCCTCCAGGTGAAGGAAATCCTGACAGCCCTGGGTTTGCTGACGTGTGCCAACACCAGGACTGGGAGCCTTTCTGGGGGCCAGAGGAAGCGCCTTGCCATTGCCTTGGAGCTGGTGAACAACCCTCCTGTCATGTTCTTCGACGAGCCAACCAGGTATGCAGTCATGCAGCCCCACCTTAGTGGGTGTTCCCATGTAAGGGGGGCTTTAAGAGTGAACCCTTGCTGTTCTAGTAAGGTAAAGGACCCAGAAAGTTCTTTTCCCAGTAATTGGCCCAATACCAGCACAGAGGCACTGGCTGGGCTTTGGAAATGTACCTCAAAACCTGTTGCCAGTTTCATTGGGAAAGGTTTTTTGGCCCACCTGAGCCATCAAGTACTTAAAAGGCTGCCCAGAACTACTCAATTGCTTTTTTGGAGTGCCTTAGCAGTGTGAGAGTGCTCTCTGCACCGTGTTGGACTTACATTTCTTTTGTTTGATACTGTTTGCTTTTTTTGTCATTATTAAAACCTTTTGTTTTACAAAGCATGTCCAGAGAAGTTGTCTTGCTATTATTAAGCCACTCTGAGAAAGTTGCAGGTCAGCCCTCAGACTTGATACTCTGGCCACGTATAAGGCTGTACCACAGGTACTTCAAGGCCAAAAATTAAAGATAGATAAATATGATTTTGCTAGAGAATAGTTATTTACTTATAAATCCTTGGAAAAAGCTCATTTTGTGTTGTCTGCAAGCACTGACTAAAGCCAAGAAATAATTTGTTCTGGGTTCTTGGTGCCCTGGGTCACTGCTGCAACTGCTGGACTGTGGGGCTGTAAATAATATTTAAAGCAGACACAAACTGCAGGAGGGAGGAGAAGAGAGAGGAAAATATTGTGGCATTGATTTTTCTTTTCCAGGCAAAGACAGCTTGAATGTAAACATTTTAAAATGTGACTTTTGGTAATGAATGTGATCAGTCTGGGAGGAGGCTGGGAGAGCTATGAATATGTATCTATTCATTAAAGTTGGGAGCATTTAAATCTGCAGCCCTCAAATGGAAGTCCCTTAAGGCAGCTTTGAGAATGTTTTTTATTTTTTTTTCATTCTCAGGCATGCTTCCAACTTAATTAAAAGCCTGATGGAGAAATACAAGCATAAGGTTGGCATATGATGAAATGAAACTGCTACAGAGAAAAAATGTGACAGGATAATAATGGGAGACCAAGTAGCAAATGCATGTGCTGGTTTTGAGCGGTGCCTGTGGATAACAAACTTGTTTGGTTTTTTTCCCAGTGGCTTGGATAGTGCATCATGTTTTCAGGTGGTCTCTCTGATGAAGGCTTTGGCCCAGGGTGGCAGGTCCATCATCTGCACCATTCACCAGCCCAGTGCAAAACTGTTTGAGCTCTTTGACCAGGTATTGCTCTCAAGGTTTCCCTTCATGTATAGTTTGGGGTGGTTATGCTTTCAAGGCTACACTCTTTAATCAAAAATTGAGCCATCTAGTTGATGGCTACAAATCATATAAAGAAATTAAATTAATAACAGCAAAAAATATATATTTAATTATCTTTTCCCCTTCTTCTCTGCCTATTTCCTTTATTTACATGTCATGCTTGTGAAGAATCTTGCTGTTAGGTTTGTGAAATCGTGATTATTGCACTGGTGATTATCCTGCCTTCACCCAGCACTGTTCCTGTGCACAGGGCTGTCACTGAAGGAAATCAGAGCAACATAAAAATCAGGAGAGCTGCAGTGTCAATGCCTGCAATGCTGCAAGCATGTATTCTCATCCTAGATTCACAGATGTAGATTGAGAAGAGTTAATTTGCTTGAAATAATAATAATCGAGCTTAGTATTGAAAATTAATTTAAATTAAGTCAGTTGGAGAGCTTTTCTCCAAGCTAACAATGGCATGTGGACCATGTGTGTTTAGATTAGATAAAAATGTATTTTAGTCTTGTTAGAGGATTTAGATTAGTCCTGTGAGAGCTGAGAGAAAACCTCCACCACCACAGGTGAACAAACTCTTGCAGATTGCCAGTCTGGCAGGGAGATTTATTTAAAGTCAATATTGTGGCTAAAAGTGAGAGTGATGGAGCTGTTTGCAGTTGCTGTGCTGTCCCAGCTCTCCTTCCATTCCTGCATTCACCAGCCTTGTCTCCCAGCCCAAAATATCCACAATGTGTGGAAATGAGATGGCTTGGCTCTCCAGCTCCTTGCCTATTTTCAGCATGTGCCAAAGGCTGGAATTAGTGTGTTTCTGTGTTAATCTATTTGAAGTCCTGCAGGCAGTGTGTGCAGAATTCAAACTCCAGGCATTAAATTTTCCAACAGTTGTAATTCCATGCAAAGTTAATTTCAAGTGGTGACAGTGGTGACTCCCAAGGTCTTTCTCCCACAGGGACAAGGAGATGTTATTAGGCAACAGGTTCAAATAGTTTGATACTATTTCACTTTTTTTCTTATTTCTTTTTTCTACTGTTTTTTTTTTTTTCTTTTTTTCTTGTTTTCCAGCTCTATGTTCTAAGTCAAGGTCAGTGCATTTACCGTGGGAAGGTAACAAACCTCGTCCCTTACCTGAGAGATTTGGGGTTGAATTGTCCAACCTACCACAACCCAGCAGATTTTGGTAAGGACAGCTTTATTTATAATAAATAGTTCATTTATTTTGTATTTTATCATCACCTTCAGAGTAAAGGGATCACACCATGGTGTGATTTATTCTTCTGTACAGATATCCTTCAGTGCTTTGTCCATAAATGAAACAAAATTCAAAATAAAATTAATCAGAATTTTTTCCCCTGAGTAATTTGAATGCCATCTAGTGGTACAACTTAGTGAATATTTCTTTCTGTTAGAAGTCCAGGTTCAGGAAATGAAAGATAAAGCATATTCTTTAGTGTTTCATAGGAACTTATATTATTGGCTTCTTTAAGTGGCTCCAGAATTCTGCTTGTTTTCTTTTTATCTTGAGCAATGCCACTGTGGTATTGTACAGGTTAGAGCATTGGGGTTTTTTTCAGTGTTGTTTCCTAATTCTAAAAAAAAAATGGAAAATGCCACAAAAATAAACTTTAGTCATTTTTTGTTACCTGTACTCACTGCCTTTCCTCTGCGCTGGTTAATTTAACTTCCAGGGTGGAGAGCTCTCTCTGAAGATTTAGAGAAAAGATTTAGAGAAAAGATGGAAAGATGCATTTCAACGTTGTTTGTGTAGATAGGAATTCACACGTGGCATTTTAAAGCCTGTTCTGTAAAAAAAAAAATAAAAAAAATCTGGTTTTGTCATTACTGCAGCATCGAGGGGATTCAATAACAAGGCTTTGCACCTGGTCAGCAGTGCAGAGCAGTGACTGAAAGCTTTGCAGAGCAGTGACTGAAACCTTGTGTTTCTGCAGTGATGGAAGTGGCCTCTGGCGAGTACGGGGACCAGAACAGCCGCCTGGTCAGGGCTGTGAGGGAGAGGATTTGTGACACAGACTACAAGAGAGACGTGGCTGGGGAGCACGAGCTGAACCCCTTCCTGTGGCACCGGCCCTCTGAAGAGGTATTCTGTGCATCTCAGCTCCCAGGGCTGCAGGGGCAGGGAGGGAGTTTAAACCCAGGAGTCTCTGGGCACGCTCAGCTGATGTGAGTGGGCTTTTGTGAATGAAAACCAGGCCAGATACTGCAGAGGAAGGGGTTTATTCTGTGCTGTGTTTCTGCAGGACTCCTCCTCCACAGAAGGCTGCCACAGCTTCTCTGCCAGCTGCCTCACCCAGTTCTGCATCCTCTTCAAAAGAACTTTCCTCACCATCATGAGGGACTCGGTAGGAATGGCTTTGTAATAACTTTTGTAGCCAAAAGGTCTGTTCAGCTGGGTGTGAGGCAGTGTGACACACCTCAGAGGTCCTGTCCAGCAGCTCATCCATGAATTATCACAGAATTTCCAAGGGAAGAGGCTGATCTTTCAGTCTTGCTGTTGACTCTACCACCCTCATTGTGAACGACAGCTTTCTACACAGCACTCAGAAGCACCTGGCCTAAAAACCCAAAGTTTAAATCCCCTCTGTGCTGGCAGGTACCTTATACAGTTATTAATCCTACTTGAAAAGTAAGTGGGAAGTTGTAGAGCTGTGTCACAAAATTAGGTTTTCCAGAAAATTCAGGATGGTGGAGATAATAATTCCAGTGTGATGTAAAGTTACTACTTAAAGTCTTCATGTTTGGAAACAGAAAATCTGTAGATTCAAAGTTTGCTTCTCTGCCACAACTTGTTCTCCCTTCCTGCTTTTTGTAAGTGCATTTGTCAACAAAGATTAATTAAGTTAATGAATTAAGATCAGGAAAAACTGTAACTGATTTGCTGATGCGCAGAGTTGAAGGACAATGTTGTTTTTAATATATTTTTTTCCCTGCTCGACTCTAAAGGCTTGCATTTGTTCCCAATGTTATTATTTCTTCTGTTTTTCCAAGCCTCTTGTGGGAATACTGTGTTGCAGAGAAGGCCCAGAAAGCTGATTTAATCCTGATGAAGTTACTTTGGTCTATACAAGCCTGAAATGCCTTTTCTGCTTCTCTTGTGCTCTGGGGAAATTTGTCTTTTAGTCAGAAAGTCTTGTTCCCCTGATGAATAAGAGGCAGTGGCTCCATGATGTTGTCGGGGAGTGAGATTTCAGGTTGCACCATTTGCAGTTCCTGCCTGTATTACCTGGAAGAAATTTCCGTGGGAAGCTCATAATTTTTCTTACCCAGTAGGAAATGAACATTTCTCACGGCAGGGTGTTGGAACTGGATGATCTTTAAGGCCCCTTGCAACCCCAACCATTTAATGATTTCTAGATAAGATTTTTCTGGACAATAACTGCTCCTTTCCTGCAAAATCTGTGATTTCAGCCACCACTGTCACTGCTTCTGGGACTCTCTGACAGACGCCACTCTTTGCTTTTCACAGGTCCTGACACACCTGAGGATCACCTCACACATTGGCATCGGGCTGCTCATTGGATTGCTCTACTTGGGCATTGGCAATGAGGCCAAGAAAGTCCTCAGCAACTCGGGGTTCCTCTTTTTCTCCATGCTGTTCCTCATGTTTGCCGCGCTCATGCCGACCGTCCTCACCTGTGAGCGCCGGGGAGGGGATTGCAGGGGCCTGGGGGGCTGGTGGGGTGTGCCTGCTTTTGTACCAGACAGCGTTTGGGTTGTGATTCTGCTTCTAAGATAGGTGGGGGGATAAGTCTTGCACCCACAGAAGCACTGATGTGCAAGCAGAAATAGGCTTGGCCACTTCTCCCTCCCCAGTTCTCCCAGTGTTTGTCAGCACAGCAGCATGAGTTCAGTGTTACAGAATCACAGAATTTCTAGTTTGGAAGAGACCTTCAAGATCATCAAGTCCAACCCAGCCCCAACACCTCAACTAGACCATGGCACCAAGTGCCACATCCAGGCTTTATTTAAACACAGCCAGGGATGGTGACTCCACCACCTCCCCAGGCAGACCATTCCAATACTTCATCACTCTTTCTGTGAAAAACTTTTTCCTAATATCCAACCTATACTTCCCTTGATGCAGCTTGAGACTGTGTCCTCTCGTTCTGTCCGTTGTTGTCACAGTCCTGGACTGGAATTTCTCCTTATCCCAGTGCATCTCAGCCGTGCCCTGGGCTCGTGGTTGGACTTAGGGAGGATGGAATTATTTCTCTGGGGCTTCCAAGTTATGACTCCTGCATAAAATCAGCTTATTCGTGTAGTGTCAGAGGCAAGCTCCTGCAGAATGGGGTTCCTGCCCAACCTGAAGGGGCTGTGCCTGCCCCTGCATGGGTGGATTGTCACTTGCTGTCCATCCCAGTCTGAGCAGGTCCTGGAAACTGCAGGACTGATGTGTTTCTGTGTCCCCTGGACAAACTGGAAATTTTCCACAGTAGCTCAGGAGAAGGTTCTTCGAGGCATGTCCAAAGAAGCTATAGAAGGTTTCATACTTGTTTTTGGAGTGCTGTTACTTCAGATTCCCTGCTGGACCAAAAGGAATAACCAAGTTCTTTAAGTTTTGACACTGCTTTTAATTGAAAAATCCTCTTTAAGGAAGGTTCAGCTCACCTGAGTGGACTGGTCCATAGTCTCAACGGTGAGCAGCTCTAGGGGCTGACCTCTAAGATTTCATTACAAATCACTGAAACTTCTGCTGCTCTGTCAAAGACCTGAGAGTTCCAGTCCCACCCTGGGACTGCAGCAGTGCAGGATTAGGTATGGGTGAACCGTGTTGTTTTTGTGTGCAGCAGTATTGCACCCTGCCAGTCTAACTGAATAATCTGTGTTCTCTGCAGTTCCCCTTGAGATGGGAGTGTTTCTCAGAGAGCATCTGAACTACTGGTACAGCCTGAAAGCCTATTACCTCGCCAAAACCATGGCTGATGTTCCTTTTCAGGTATGTGCTCCACTCTTCAATAAAACAGGACTGTAGCCCTGGCTCGTGCCTAAGATGTTTTGGTTTTCTGAAACTCTTTTCCCAGAAAGTTTTCTGTCAACAAAAACCACGTTTTTCTATCTGTAACCTTTGTTTACATTCCTTTCCCTAGGAGAGACTTCTTCTTAATGTCCCTCTAGTTTGACCAATGTGATTGAAGAAGTTTGTCTTTCTTTCACCAATTGGGTTGTTCTCTGTAGAATAGTATAAAAGGGAAGAAATTGCCAAAAATAAACAAAGTCAATTATCAGCCTTCTGAAGTCAGAGTCTGGGTCGTTGTGGTCTTTAACAGCGTCACAGAACCATTTGAGTTCATGACTGACAAGCCCACTTGCCAAGAAGATTGTTACTGGTGTTTTATCCATTGGAATAGTGGGGAAAATGTCCATCCCTGTCTGGTGAAGCTTCAGGGATGAATCAGAAGCACCCCGAGAGTGCAGGACTTCACAAGAGCTGGGAGCATGACCAGCTTTGCTTATTTGCAGGAGGGGAATTGTGAAGGGATGGGAGTGGAATCCATTTTCCAATGCCCAAGCAGAAAGACAGGTACCCCACACCCATCATGCAATGGAAGGGCTGAGAGCTGAGGATTGATTAGAATCCCCCCAGGTTTCTGTCTTGCTCGGAGTAGCAGTGGGGGTCTGGCTGTCAGGGGCTGACTCCCAGTGCATGTCCTTGCATGTTGGAAAGGATGAAGCAGAAAGCCCATGCAGAGATGATTTATTAGTAAAAGATTTTAAGAGTGTAAAACCTGCAGGAGATATAGAATTAAAAGCAAGATTTGAACTATAGAATGTCAAACAGGAAGACAGTGATTTAATCAAGCTGAGTCAATAGCCAAAGCTCCAGTGATTAAGCAATCCCACCCCCCAAACAAAAGGGGGTTGAGCTTTCTCAGGTGTCTTGGAAAAGGTGGTTTTTCAGGTTCTTAATATGTAAATTAGTATGGTAATACAGTAGTCCCCATAGGCTGTATGTAAATTCTGTAGGGTTTGTATCCTGAAGTGATTGGTTGGTGCTAATTAGAATATTCATGATGGAAAGGGTTAAAATGGAATGTAACAGGTAAACTCTCTCTGGCTGCCCTGGATCCCTGTCCCTTTAGACTTTTCCTGCTGCTGTTCCCTTCCCCTGGTTAGGCTGCCTTCCCACGAATAATAAACCACGTGTCTTGAGAGCACCCCGGTCTCAGGACATCTCTCATTGGACTCAAACAACCACGCTTTCTACACTTGCAGATCATGTTCCCTGTGGCCTACTGCAGCATCGTGTACTGGATGACCTCCCAGCCCTCCGACGCGCTCCGCTTCGTCCTCTTCGCAGCCCTGGGCACCATGACATCCCTGGTGGCTCAGTCTCTGGGCCTGCTCATAGGTGCAGCCTCCACATCCCTCCAGGTACTGGTGGTGTTTCGTGGGCTCACAGGAGCTCTGCTGTGTCCTAGCTCTGCTCCCTGGCACTGCTGCTGTGTCCCCAAGATGTTTGTTGGGAGGTGACTGATGCCTTAAGTTTGAGGTTTCATGATTTTCAGATTCTGTGCTGCCTGGGGTGCAGTCCTGAGCCTCATATTAAGTGTCAATCAGCTCTCTTCACAGAGTAGGGAGACAAAACAAATCCTTTTCCTGCTGGAGACCAAGGACAATGATGTGATGGTTTCATCACATTCTATATTTCATTTGACTGGGAGAATATAAAAGCGAAACAGGCTCATCTTTAAATTACAAAGATAGTTTATTTACACACACTGAAGGATGAAAATAGGAAGAAAAAAAACAAATGGAACTTTCAAAACATTTTCCCTCTCTCTCCAAGTTTTTACTTTTCTACACTCAACATAAAAAGACATAACCTGCAACTTTAGCCAGTTTACCATTTTAAGATAATTTTTCATCAATTTTTCAGGAAAGGAGTCTCTCTGTTTCAAAAGAGACTTTGTCCACAAGGACTTCAAAGAACTCAATCCTACCCACTTACAGTATTCTTAATACTGAACACGTGGGCCCTGTACTCAAATACACTGCAACATTGGGTGTCGCCTTTTAAAGGTGTCTCATCCAAGGCAAAGAGTTTTTCTTCATTAAATCAATTTTCCTCAGTCCATCACACAATACCTTTGCTCAAAAATCTACACATAAAAACAATCACCTCCCAAATTACACATCTTTCCATGGTTTAAAGAACAACCCAGTTCAGTCCCTATGTTCCAGAGAAGTCCAGCTAGAATTTTCAGCCACTCCTCCTCTTCCCTCTTAAAATCTTATTCATCCTCTTTCCACTGACTTTAGCTCCACGCTGTGTCTCCTTATGGTCTAATCACTGTATCTGTCCTTCGTTCAGGGAAAGGCCGGTGCCCAGAAGAAATCCATTTGCTAGCAGAGAAAGAGTTAAACTTGTCAGGCTTGTCGGGCTGCTCACGTGATCCCGTTGCAGCGGGAACTAAAAAAGTCTGAAGGCCACGCTGTTCTTTTCGGCCTGAGGAGGGGGGAAGAAGCATTCTGCAGCTCTCAGGGCTTCTCCTCCCCTTCCCCCGCTGCTGCTGCTGCTGTTCCCGGGGCCACGCCTGGGAGGGGGGGACGGTGGAAACACCTCGATCCCGGCCGGTGACAGCAGCGGCTGCCGCCGGGGCTTCTCTTCCCCTCCCCCGCTGCTGCTGTTCCCGGGCTCAGACACAGCCAAGCTGCGCTCTCAGGGGCCCAGGCCGGGCCCGGCCAGGGGCCGCAGCCTGGGCCGAGCCCGGCCAGGCTCTGTGCTGCTCGATGTTACCTGTGATCCAGCCGAAGAAAAGAGAGCTCCTCCCCACACTCTCGGCTTATATGAGTATTACCCAAAAGTCGTAACCTACTTTTGAATGGTCAAACTATCTGCCAATTAAATAAAAATTATTTTTGATTGGACCATTCTTAACCCACGACAAGTTTCAGGCCTGAAAGCACAAACAAGGGTGGGCTGAAGAGAGAAACAAGAAGGATGAGACCTCACAACCTGAAGCTGTAATTGGACAATTAAACCCCAATATGCAAATGGACCAAAACTTATAAAAGTGTGAGACCTCATGAGTGGTTGTCCATTTTGTCCATTCTAAGTCCACCTTGTGTGTAGCCCTGGCCAGGCTCTTGTCCTGCCCAAGGTGTACCTTAAAGGCCTTTCAATAAATATTTACTTTATTCTCTAGCCCTGTCCAGTCTCTGTTCCAGGTCAGCCTTCCCAAGGCATCATGACAGGCAGAAGGTTTCCTGCTGTAGCAGAGCTCTTGATGCTCCCCACTCATGTCAGAGCACAGACATGCCCTGAGTGTTGGGCTCTGAAGTTCCTGCCCCACCTGAAGGGGCTGTGCCTGCCCCTGCATGGGTGGATTGTCACTTGCTGTCCATCCCAGACTGAGCAGGTCCTGGAAACTGCAGGACTGATGTGTTTCTGCATCCCCTGGACAAACTGGAAATTTTCCACAGTAGCTCAGGAGAAGGTTCTTCCATGCACGTCCAAAGAAGCTGTAGAAGGAAAGGCTGGAAAAGGCTTGCCCAAACCCCAAATTTCTGAAAAGGGAGGGAAGAGTGGCAGCTGTTGGCATGACTGGAAGCTGGCCACGTAACTCCTGGCAGGAGATGTGCTGAGGTGACAATTCCACAGCAGAACAGATGATTCTGTCCTCAATATGCACTGATGCTTGACCAATATGCATTGATGCTGTCAAGATTTCTGCAGTAGAACTCTTGATTCCTTTTCTGTGCCACCCTGTGGAGACCAGCATAGCCTTACTGTGTGATCCCTGTGCTTCTGCTCTTCCCCTCACAAGAAATCTCACAAGAAAAAAAAAAAATAACAATTTTCTAGTATTTCAAACTGTGATAATTTGGGGGAGTAGAATTATTCTTAAGAGTAAGTTGATTTTTACTTTGTCTTTCTGACATGAGGCACTCTATTCCTTCTCTTCGCAGGTGGCAACTTTTGTGGGCCCAGTTACTGCCATCCCAGTCCTTCTGTTCTCTGGGTTTTTTGTCAGCTTTGATACCATCCCAACATACCTCCAGTGGATGTCCTACATTTCCTATGTCAGGTACTGCTGGGGAGGCCTCCACCCTCCCATCTGGAAATGCTGTTTGTTTGCCTTTGCTTGCTTGGTTATTTTGGGTGCCAGAGAGACTGTTCACAGCATGTTCTTTTAGAGTATAAACAAACTCGTACATGTGATGTAAACCACATTATCTCACTGCATTTTAAGCTGTATATGTTGTGAAATAAATAGGAACAGGCTACTGGCCCCAAGTCTGTGCCAGTCCCTTTGAATTCAGTGAGATTGCACAGCATGAAAATTTTCCTGGATTTTGCAGCAGTGGATTTGTGAAATAATAGGGACATCACCAGCTGAGAAATTGATGCTAGCACCTCATTTTGGAAGAAAATGTTGTATAATTCACTGCTGTATCCTAGGTTGGTCTGTTGGCTAAAGGCCTGTTTTTAAGTTTTGCAGTAGCACTGCCACGAGAGGCACAGGATTTGTGTCACCTCCAATTTAAACTGCTGCTTCAAGATCCACAGGCACCTTATGTGCTGTCTGTGTCTGACACAGCTGCCTTAGGATGGGACAATTCCCACCAAGACACCTCTGGAGGGATAGTTTAGACTAGGCACTGAAATGTTTATAGCTGAAATTAGGAGAGGGGAATTTTCCCATTCCCCATTTCCCCACCCTGCCCAAGCTGCACTGTTACTGAGAAATCCCAGGCAAAAAAAAAATGCTCTTTTTTGCCAAGTGAGGTCCTACACAGATTCCTGTCAAAGATAATGAGATGGCACCCCCTGAATTAATACTTAGAATTCAAGGTGAGGCCTCAAACCATTGCCTGGCTCGTGTGGGGTCTCCTGAAGGAGAAGGGAGCCAGAGGGAGCTTTCATATGCATGAGACCCATGACGGTTTATCTCCTTGAAAAAGCAAATCCGGGAACATTATCAGTGAAACTGTTAGTGCACAGAGGGAAGGAGAAGGGACATTCTAGATTGATGCTGGTTTTAACATATTTCTGACTTCCAGCCATAATTGTATCCCTGTTGCTTGTTTAAAAAAAAAAAAAGAAAAAAAAAAAGAAAAAAGACAGCAAAATAATGATGTCACTTCTAAATGGGGAGTTTCTGAAATTATGCTGCTTTCTGATTTACCATTTTTCTTTTGGAGGAATTGCACTGTGCAGTTACAGGCAAAACTCCTGCCCTTGCTCCCTGTTACGTAAAAGGCCCGTGACATGTGATGTGCCTGGTGGCAACAGGGATGGAACTGTGCCCCAAGACAGATGTGTCAGAGCAGTATTGAACCCCTCAGCCTTCCAGCTGAGCTCTCACAGGGATTGTGCTGCACTTCTAACCAGATCATCAGGATTGTCCTTGTAATCCCTCCTCCTCCTCCTTTCCAGGTACGGGTTCGAAGGCGTCATCCTCTCCATCTACGGACTGGATCGAGAAGATCTGCATTGTGACAAAGATGACACCTGCCATTTTCAAAAATCAGAGGCCATCCTGAAAGAACTGGACGTAGAAAATGCCAAACTTTACCTGGACTTCATCGTTCTTGGGATTTTCTTCTTCTCTCTGCGCCTGATTGCCTATTTTGTCCTCAGATACAAAATCCGAGCGGAGAGGTAAAGGAGGAGCAGCTACACCAATGCAGTAGGAGAACTTTAGACAAGCAATAGAGGGCACTTGACATTGTCTCACTGTGGCAGGCTGGTCCCCAGTGCCCAGCCAGATGCTGTCCTGACCGAGCCCATGGAGAGCCACAATGGGATAGTGGACATACAGTGTTAAAGCCAATCAGTCCAGTTGGGTTGGGTCATGTTTTCATTACACTTTCTAGCTTTAACTAGGAAGAAGAACTAGAAGGGAATTTTATCAATGCTGAGGCAGTGTAACTTGTAACAAGAAACCTGGCTGCAGGAGCTTTCCTTATGAAAACCAATTTTGGGATAAGGTCACCAGGATACCAGTCCTGGTGGCCAGAGTAGTGTAATGTCATCTCTAGCTGACAAGGTAGTGAGATGCAAAATGAGGAATGCAAAGAAAATAGGATTCTCTCATCTTTTTAAATTTCATCTTTGCAGTTTTCTATGTATTATTTTGCAATTCTTTTCCACAGAATTACCCCTTCTGGCTAAAAGTCTGTAAATGTATTAATAAGGTAAAGATATCTTTTTAATACGGATACTTTTTTAAAAGAAACCTAAGGTGATTCAAGTAATTATTTTTGTTTCTGTCTGAATTTAGAATTCTGGTGCTTTACTTGTCGAGCTGGTCTCATATCTGAAAACTGTAATAACAGGAGGAAAACGCAGATTCTGAGTCTGCACTGAACCTGTGGTCCCATTTGGAAGCAGCACTGGATAGCACATGCAGTTAGACATGGTCAAGCTGTCACTGAATGGTTGAAAAAAATATTCTTTTGCAGTGTCTTTAAATCCTTAGTATTTGTGATATTTTGGGATACTATCTCTGTTCATTATCTGTTTGATCTACCTCCTGCAACTGAAAAAAAAAAAAATCAAAGCACTCCAAGGCTCATTTTTAATTAAATTGTGAAAGCAGGATCTGTCCCTAAAGTGATTGTTAGAGGAGTGCAAGAGCTGTCCACAGATCAAAGCTTGGGCTACTGTGTTAAAACACCTGTGACTGCCTCATCCAGAGGTGTTCATTATATCTGCAACACACTCTGTGTAGGACTCTCCAAAAAACCCACAAACGACCTTGTAACACTGCAGGTCTAATTTAGCCAGGCAGTTTTGTTCTCATCCCAAAGTCTGCACGCACAACATGATAATCAATTGATCTGAACATCAATGAAAGTGTTGTTTTGGGTCATCTCAACCTCTGTAAATCTGGCTGGGGGAATTCTGGTCCCAAGCTGAAATGTGAATTTCGTCGATTTTCGTTTTGGGTTTGGATTTTCAACCCAAAGGGAATCCACCATCCTCAGGTGGGACACCTTGGTGAGCTTTGGTGCAAATTGCACCATGGCCTTCTGCCATGACTGTGAATTTATCTTGGTGTCCCAGGCCCCCCATTCTGTAAATGCATTATTCCCATCAGGATGCTGAGGGCTTGCAGGCTGGAGGCAGCTCAGTGTCAGCAAACCCAACAGCTCATGGCAGCAGGGTAGATAAGAGGGACCTGGTACATCTTCTGGCCCCCAGCAGTCAAAAATTCACAAACTTTTCCAAGTCTCCATGGCTGTGTCTATCCTAGTGAGATAAATAGTGTCAGGGCCAGCTCTGTTAGTCCTCAAGCAGCTGGGGCTGATAGGAATGGCCCCTGTGCTGACTTGTGCACAACCCAAACACTGTCTGGAAAAGCTCTGGCTGTGCTGGGCTGCAGCTCTGCCATTTAGCAAGGAAGAAAATTGTTTCCCAGTTTTCCTGGCCCGTGCCCAGGCTCTGTTTGATTTACCAATACAGACACAGAATGGTGTATCTGTTAAACTCAGGACATCTGAACTAAGCCTGTGGTCTGGAAGGCTTTAAATCAAGTCACATATTTTAGGAAGGCTAGCTGAACTTTCCCTGGAAATAAGGTTTACCTGCGAAAGCAAAATCAATCTTTACTGTTGAAGAAAAGCCAAACTCCTTGCACAGCCTCTTTGCATAATTTTTGTTGCTGTTTTTTTTTTCTCAGAAAGCTTTTGTACAGCTCTGCAGCTTTTCCAGGCATAATATATGGCTGTCAGATTTGAGAAACTAAAGAGTTTGAGCTATTCTAAATAATACTCATAGCTGTGAACAGTTCTTAAACAAGGCACAAGCTGAAATCCCTTTAGCACAACGTGCCTTGATTATTTCAAGAGTCTCAAAGTATTTGTGAATATTACAGGCAGTTCAAACACTTTTTGCAAGCAGACAAAGGGTCACATTTGCCAAATTGGGTTGCAGACTTCTGGTCCAAGCTGAGGTCAAAGAGTGTGACATCCCTGGCACTGAATACCTTCAGGGTTCGTGTTTTGTGTTTACCAGCACCATTTACCAAATACCACCCTGACAATCCCTTGCAGTGCTCCAAGTGAGGTGACTTTGCTGCCACACTGAAATCTTGCAGGATGCTGTTCTCTCCCGTCTAGACCAGTTTAGCTGTGTGAATTCCTTGGATAATGTCCTGTTATCTCTGCCTGTTCCTCTGTTTTCAGACTGTCTCACTTTTATGTTTTTAGCCTCCAGCATGTCCTCCTGCACTGTAACTTTGTGTTGTGTTATGGTAGCCAAAAAACCTGGTCCTCCATGGGTGTTCCAGAAAAAATTCCTGCTCTGGGAGTATTTTTTGTCACTCCTTTTTTGTTAGATACACTTTTTCTAGCCTTCTGCTGGCAGCATGTAGCTGGAAGTTCTGTTCTAAGGAGTGCTTTCAGACTGTAGTATCCCAGGAAAGAAGTAATTTTCTGGAAACTCAGTGATACACATAGATGAGAGAATAATTTTTTTCCTTCCCTAGCTCACACATTAACTAATGATCTCTCTTTTGTCACTGCTGTGGGACAGAAGCATTTAAATTCCATCCCAATTAAGTTTTCATCTACTGCAAAGATTTTTAATGTAGTCTCAGGTTGGCTCTTTTCCTCTTTAGGTGGAGATAAATTCTAACAGGCTGGTGTGCAACACATTCCCAGGTTAATGGGCTGAGCATGCAGGTGCTGTTGTGTTGAGCAGCACTTTGTCAAGCTCTGGAGGCTTCACCAGGAACAATAATAAGGCCAGCAAGATTCTGAAGGCTTCAAATGCTCAATTTTCAAGTCCTCGATTTTATAGCCATATATAAAGAGCCATAAACTCTTTGGAATCAATGCCACTGTCACCATTTGAACCTTTTAGCCACTGTTACCATTTGAAGCTGTCACCTTTTGTTACCTTTTAGCCTGGCTAAAAGTTGTGTAAGAGGCTAAAGGTTTCTGAAGGTCACTTGAAAACTGAATGCATGTTTTTTATTGGGATTGCAGGAAGACTTTAGTGTCCTGTTGGCCTCCTTGTTCTATTTTGACTTGTTCTGAGAGGTTGCTTTGTGCAGTAGTTAAGATTTTAGGTCCTTCATACTTCTTTTGTTCTTTTTATTTGTGGAAACTTGCATATAGTCTGAAAAACCCTGAAGGTTTTTAAAAATAACATGAAGCATTGTTATTTACAATTAAATAAAAGATTTGGAAAGCAGATTCTACTCTTAAGAAATTGAGAAGATTCCATTGTTACAGGTCAAAGGGAGTTGAAGAAGACTGGTGCTGAGATCCTCTTCAGGATTTCGGAATTTAGAGCACAAAGTACCTATTTTCATTAAAAGAGAGGAATATGTGCACATGAAGCAGGGAGAGCTGGTTATGTAAGTGGGAGATAATGAACCTGAGTCCAGGAACTGGATGTCTCAGGTGACTGACAGTTCCATCCACACTTTTGTGTCAAGCTCTTGTGTTCTCGGCAGAAAGGAATGTTTTATTAAACACTTGTTCCTGCAGGGAGGTGTGGTACATACTGACCTGTGCCACCCCAGTGATCCTCACAGAGGAGAGAGATCCTACCTGACCCATTTACACAAGGCTGGGTGGATTTGGGGATTCTGAGAATCAGGGGGAAGGCCAACACAGCAGATGTCCTGGTGGGAATCTGTTAGAGACCACCCAGCCAGGATGAAGAGGTGGATGAAGTGTTCTGTGGGAAATCTTGTGATCAATGACCCTTGTTCCTGTGGGAGACTTAAGCTTGCCAGATGTCTGCTGGAAATACAGCACAGCAGAGAGGAAAGCAGTCCAGGAGGTTGCTGGGGTGTGTGGGAGGTAATTCCTGACACAGCTGGTGAGGGAACCAAGCAGTGGTGATGCCCCACTGGACCTGCTTGTGAAGAGAGAAGGGCTGGTGGGGGATGTGATGGCTAGAGATCCTCTTGGGCACAGTGAACACGAAATGAGAGGTTTTGGTTCTTGGGGAGATGGAGGGGTGGCAGCACAACTGCCAACTTGGACTTCTGGAGGGCAGAGTGTGCTTGGGAGCTGGATTGGCAGAGTCCCTTGGGAGGCAGTCCTGAGGTCAAAGAGGTCCAGGAGGACACAGAGATTCTTAAGAAGGAAATCCTAAAGGCACAGCAGGAGCAGGCCATCCATCCCCATGTGCAAAAGATGAGCCAGAGGAAGGGGAAAGACTGGCCTGGCTGAGCAGAGAGCTTTGGCTGGAACTCAGGGAATAAAACAGGGTTGTATGACTTTTGGAAGAAGGGGCAGGCAACCCAGCAGGACTACAGAGATGTTGTGAGGTCATGCAAGGAGAAATTAGAAGGGCCAAAGCCCAGCTAGAACTTAATCTGGCTACTTAATCTGACAATAAAAAAATTTCTGCAAATACAGCACTGAGGAGAGTCTCCATCCTTCATTGGATGCCATCCTTTGTTTCCTACCAGAACAGCCCCACAGGGTGCAAGTGCTCAGGAATTTCTCTGTGGAGATCCATTTATAACGTTATGATCATGTGAAAAGCTGTTGGGAACTGGCAGTAGGCAGAAAATGACACCCATGTCATGTCCTCTGTGACAGCTTGTCACAGGCTGAGCACTGCAGTGCCACACAGCACTGCTGAGGGCAGAAATTAAGTGCTGAGTGCCACTTGCAGCTAATCAGGAGCTCTGCCATTAGTGAGGAGGCACTTTCAGGGATCAGCTCCTGCTGCCCTCCTATTAAATACCTGTTCCCATAATACACAAAGGAGTTGTTGTGGTGTGTCCCACTGAGGGATTTTTATCAGCCCACACATCACTCTTCATCTTACATGTCTGAAAGTTTCAGGCTGAGCCTGCAAACATAGCAAGTTTCATTTTAACTCTGTTCAATGCTTTATTTCTGTTTCTGTGCATATTTCAAGTAGAGTTTCTGAAGGAGTAATTGTACCGTAGAGCACAAAATTTAGCTTCAGTCTTTTTTTGTTACTTTGAAATCTTTTGTTATTTTGAAACCTTACGACAAATGATGATTTTATGCAGTTGTCAGCTGTAGAACCTTTCTTTAAGAGATCTAGATTTCTGTTGAGACCTGTTGCCAGCACTGTAAAACAAAGGGTGACCAGTCAGGATGTGTCTCCTTTGGCACAAAACATGGCTCAGCCTGCATTCCCTGCACTGGTTATGCCTTCAAGACACATCCAGCTTTTGCTTTTCTTTCTTTTTTCTTTTTTCTTTTTTTTTTTTTTTTTTTCCTGGGGGCTTCCATGCACCTCAACCCATGCCTATTAGTTGCTTGTGTCCCTTTTTTCTGGATATTCGTGGCTGCTGTCCATGTGGGGTGTGAAAATGAGCTGCTTGGGAAGAGTGCAGGGTGGTTAAAGGTGACTTTGAGACTCCTTGGAGCTACCAAAACCCCAATGTGCTGGATCTCTGGGTGTGCTTTACTCTTTCAAGAAGAAAAAAAATACTCAAAAATGTCTTTTTGAGCAGATTGCAAGCCAACATGGAAATTCTACTTTTAAAAGTTGATGGGGTTTTCTATTTCAGTGGCATGTGTGATGTCTTTTTTCTGACCCCTGTAGCTTATTTTAGTGGCCCATTTAGGGTAATCATTATACAAACTCCTTTCTGTTACTTCCAGAAACCAGCTTTCCTGGCCTCTGTGATAATTATACCAACCTTTAAAAACGTGAATTAGTTGTTGATAAATTAAAATTAATTAAAAATTAAATTAAAATTAAAAAAAATATATTGGAAAAACTCTCTTAAATTATGGCAAAAGAAAATTAAATTTGAGACTATTACACTGATATATATCTTAAAAGGAGAAGATAACAAGTCCTGCAGTGGAGCCAAGCCTTTACCTGTGTCAGTGAAGATTTATCAAACACCTTATCTGAGTCAGCTGACCTTATTGTGAGATTCTGCCCTTGAACCTGTTCCTGAATTATTTAAAACTCGGTTCTTTTTGTTTTTCAAAGCAAGAGTCAATGCAAAGGTATGATTTTAAATCAGCGTGCTAAAGTGTGCACATTCTGAATATCTAATAGGTCATTGTTGTCCACTGTTTCTGTAATGCATTTGCATTACTATGAATCAATTTTATTCTGCTTCTCTAGAGACTATTGCTGCCTGCACGCTGTGATATATTTGCACTGTTGTAGATAAATATATATACATACCTACAATGTAATTATATTATACAAACCATGTCTTTTTCAGGTTGCTTGTTACCTTTGTAGTTTACGCTTCCTGGTACAGTGGACCTGAGTAAAAAATGTGGGATGTGGGGCATTCTGATGATATATTACAGTAATAGAGAAATCTTTGTATATTTCTGTATACTTAATACCTGTAAGAAGAGATTTGTATGTGCATTATTTTCCAAACTTAGGGCTTTGTTTTCTGAGACTAGAGAACATTTATGATAATGTAACACACACAAACACACACACACACACACAAAAAAAAAATCAAATAAAGTGTTATTATTTTCAGAGAGATGCCTTTGTTCCTGTTCTCACTCTGGGGGAAGTGGAAGATGTGTTGGTAGTGATAGATTTTCACTGCCTGCTCCTTGACCCTGGCAGCCAGCAAGGACATGGAATTGCCTCTTTCCAATTGTGGTGGTTTCAGGGAGCCCCCAATGCAGGTGGGTGACAGAAATACCCAGTAAAAATCCTTAAAAGCATCAACTGCAGTCACACTGGGGGTTGGAACTAGATGGTATTTCAGGTCCCTTCCAACCCAAACAGGGCAAGCATCAGTGTCACAATATGACACAAAAGAATGACACTCACACACTGAGATGTCCAAAGTAAAAAGGGGCAGTTTATTTACAGACCTCAACATTTATAGAATTCCAACAGTGACCAAGGATTGGAGGACGAAAACTGTCCTTTCCAACCACACTGGTCAAACTAACAGTTTATCAATTCTCTCCTCCTCTAGAAAGGAATGCAAAACAATCATTGGTTACATGAAAAGTGCATGAGAAACTCCACCACAAAAAATAAACACCAGAAGACTGAGAAGAGCTTTAGAAAAACAGAGTGACACATCAGGAGGTGCTTCTCTGGGAAACCCTACACAACTGAAGGACTTCCTGAACCAGTGGAATTAGTTACCTCTGTATTTTCATCTGATTTTGGTGGGTTTTTCTTCCACACACTAATCTGTTCATCTTGTCCTTGCTACCTGCAAGTGGCAGATGTTCCCTGTGCTGTTTCATTACAAGAAGCAGGAAAGGATCCTTCCCTGCTTGCCTTCTGCTTGGCACCCTGGAGTGGATGGGTTTCTTCCTCCCTTCTCCCCAGCTGAAGAAAAGCTCTTTTTTATCCTGCCAGTCCCACCTGCCCATCTCCCATTTTAGCAAGCACCGTTCTCCCTCATTCTGCCACGGCACCTGTGTGATGTTCTGCAGCCCTCTGGGCATTTCTGTCACCAGGGAAGTCCTCAGCTGGTTTGGAAAGTCAGTATTTTCATTCCTTGTGTTTCTCCTGAAGACCTGCATTGGCCAGGAAGTGACATGGTTTCTGCTTCTGCTGCTTCCCACTGCACTGGCAGGGAACTCCTGGGCAGGAATCCTGACCTGTGTAAGGCCCCAGGAGCAATGCCAGTGCCAGGAGGAGGGTTCAGTGTTGGTGTCCTGTGCTTTGGCAAATACTCACTTTGCCTGGCTGCTTTTTCATGCATTTTTAAGGCTGTTTCATGGTGTTTGTGTGTTGGACTTAAGGCCAAGCCTAAACAACATCACTGTCTTTGTGCAGACCACCACAGCAACCAAATTACCTGCCTTGCTCACCACAGTTCAAAGAAAACTGCCCTAACTTTTACAAGTTAGGTACCCCCTCATAGATAACATGAGCAGTGATGCTTAAAGCATGGATTGCCCTAAGGATGCAATGGGATTACATTTTCAAGACAGTTTTCTCATGATGACAGAGGTCATGCTTTATGTTATGTTTTATAGCCCTGGGAAATAGTACTAGACTGAAGGAATTATGTTCCAAAAACTAAATGCCTCCCATTGTCCACACATCAGGAAGGGAAGAAGGAGGAACAGGAGTCCTTCTTAGCCTGAGTGGCAACATAAATTACTTTAAGCATTTTCTCCAGTTAATGCTATTAAATAACCCGACCATAAACTTCTCATTAGCAACACCGCAAAAAATTAATATACCTCACATGCCATTGCCATCCACGTGCACTCCAAACGGATTCATGAAACAAAGAGCCCTTGGAAATAAAGGAAACCTTATTTTCCAACAGCTGTCCACTTAAATCCTGCTTTGGAATGCAGGTTGAAAGGCATGGGAAGCCAAGGAGGAAGAGAGGGGCTGGTTGGGCATGGGAGGGTGCAGGGATCTGCCCAGGTGAGCAGTGAGCAGGTGCTGTGCTGTCAGCCACCAGCACTGACATCTTCCCATGGACAGCCTTCATGAAGGCCTTGGTGGGAAGTGTTGCCAGCTCCATTTAGGAGCAGAAAAGCTGTCAAGGGCTGGATTAGTCAAACTGACACTAATTGCATCCATTTCTGTTGTTCAGCGCGTTTTAAATTTCACAGCCTCGTTTGGTTCTGCGTCTTCCTCCTTTTTTTTTTTTTTTTTTTTTTCTGTGACCTGTAGATTTTTTCAAGGCTTGTGAATTTTGTTATGCACTGTTAACTCTGTATGATGGCTTTTCTGGATTTCTGACATTCCTGTTCCAAGCCTGCGCCTGCACACACATGGGAAGGCTGAGAAAAAAGTCAATGCTATTCTTTTCCACAGACAGAAAACATCATCAAAACACGAAGCTGACCCATTGTCAGCCTCTGACAGCAAAAACACCCTTAGAGTTGCATTGTTTCCCCCAATTCTTTCTAGCAGAGTCATTCTCTTGTCCCACTGCCTGTTTTGCTCTGCTGGACAGACAGAATAAAGCTCCACCTGTCCCCAGGGCCTTTTTTTTTATCCCCATGGCATATGCAGAATCAAATATGAAGTAGATTTTATGGCTTCATCAAGAGTCTTACAGGTGATTTTGTCTTTCTCCTGTGCAAGAATCAGATAGTAACCCCAAAGAAGAAGAAACAGAAGTGACAGTAAAGCTTTTGGTTTTGCTCTTTCTGTTCATTGAAACTCGTATTCTGTGTCTTGGTGAAGCATTCCTTGGATGGGGCATAATGCCAAGTCTCAAAAAGGGGAAGAAGCAGGGGAAAATCTCATTTTGTGGCAGGAAGGAGCTGGATTTTACTTACCACATCTACTTCTCATGAAGCTTTCTGAAAACACTACAGACTGGAGAGTGTCTGTCCACACTGGTGGCAAGTCAGACCCCTGGGAACTTCCTAGAATTTCTGCAGAAAGTTCAGCAATTATGATATTTGCCTCAGCTGCAGTGAAATATTTTAATTCAAGGCGTCCAGATTTTAATTTCAAGTGTGGTGTTCTAGTACTGAATCCCTCAAAATTGCTGTTTACCAGAACAACCTTCTGCTGTGCCCTGAGATAGGAGCATGTGTTGAAGGAAGCCTGAGAGACCTAACTCAGAGAGAGGTAGGAACAGGAGCCTACAAGTGTGAGGTTTTTATCTTCTTTTCTTCATGTTAGAGCCAGGATTAATACACAGGAGTTGCAGTTTTGTGTTTGGACTCAGCGTTTATTAATTCCCATCTATAATACAGCCTCACGAGTTGTGAGCTCTAATTAACAAGGTAGAAAATGGAGGTGTTTCTAACTCTTTCCAAGGTTATTTAAGCACAAACTATCCAATAACGAGGTGACAACTATATTATTTGTGCTTGTAACCCAATAATTGACCACCCAAGGCCTGCAATGCCTTTTTCACTCAATTAGGAAAAAAACACCTGAAACCAAGAAGAAGGTGAAGAAGAGGGGCTTAGACAACGCCTTAAATCCTCCATATTGCTTCACATCTATTACTACATACTAAAACCTTAAATCCTAAGTTTTTCACCCTGTGAGATCACACACTTCTATTCAAACTACACACCCCAAATCCCCGTGCTGTCACTCAATTTTGGAAGCCTGTTCCATGGCCTCACGTCAAATGTAGTGCTTGCCTGAGGGTCAGTGCCTTTTAGCACAGAAAGCCTGAAATTTTCAGCCTGCAGGGTTCCACCATGCAAGGGCCTGCCTTTGTCTGGTGGCTTCTCCGAGGGGGATTTCTGGGTGCCACAGTGGGTGTGCAAAGGGAGAGCACCAAAGCACAAGGAGTTATCACAGCCAGCTGAACAGAAACACTGATCTCCAGCAGGAGAGCACTTTGTTTTCTTACCCTGCCCACCTCTGGTACACGGAAATTTCATGAAACGAAATTTTATGAAGGGAAAAATGGAGAAAATTTACCATTCACTGGCAGGGGAAGGAGCATCCAAGGATGGCAAACACTGGAAAAAAGGGGCATCCTCTTCTACAGAACCAGCTGGATCTAGAACTTGAATTCATCTGTGTTGCAGCACAAATATCTTACAGCAAAGTCTGTTTGTCTGGCAGATTTTTTCTAGTACTGAGGACACATTTGCAGCCCCATTGTGTACCTGGTGAAGTGTGCTGGGACAGGGACCATCCAGCTCCCTGAGGAGTTGGGCAGCTCATGTTCCTATATCTACACTGGCAGCTTTCAAATGCTTTAGAAGAAGGCTCAGATGAGGGGAAAAAGCCTGCAGAGTAATAATGGACTCTTCTGCCCAAAGAGGACTACTGTTTCTGGCAGAGTGCTGCTTGAAAAACCCACCTGAGAGCTTCTGAAACTCTCACCTGAACTTTGCTCCTCAGGAAGGTTTAGCAGCCATCACCCCAGAGTAGTGAATTTTCCTTTTTGGACAGCCTGGCAGTGAGGACAACCTCTTGGAAAATGAATCTGGCTCTGGAGATCATCATTCTGCCTGGTTTTTAACACAGGGAGCCAGGTTTGGTTCTTGTGTTTTATTTTCTGTTCTCCAAGCTGTTTAATGGCATCCTGGTGGAGTTTTCAAGCTTCAGTAAAGCCAGTAACTCTCACAGAGACCTGTGGCAGCGCCGTGTGACTTGGCTGCTCTCAACAGAGGAAGGCTTCAGTTTCCACATTCTTTGTCACTTCAGTTTAGCACCTTGTCTGAAATCTTTCTTCTGAGCAGGAGCTTTGCCAGAGGAGGAGTGTGACACTGTAGCAGGATCCATGCCCTACCCGCAGTCATTTGGGAACAGCACCTGAAGCAAGTGGCACATTTTTAAAAAACCACTTCTTTTTGGAGGTGTTTTGCAGCTAAACCCCTTGTTCACATGGCTACAGGTTTGTTCTTTGTTGCTAGCACCCATCTGCTCTGAGCTCCTTGTCTGTCCTAGTTTTCTCCCCTGTAAGTTCTGCCTGTCAGCCAAACCCAGCTTTTCCTGATTACTGCAGGATGAACCATTTTCAGAGACCTTTCCCTTGGTGACAATTGCTTTACAAGCCAGTACAAACATCTTCCCCTCACCAAAGCAGCATTCCAA